>ML778517.1:1050356-1107784 GCA_009831015.1 Picea engelmannii
TTACCTTATATTGTGTGAATATTGATGTGATTGATTTATAAATGATTCAAATGTCTGTCCAATACATAATTAGCCAATGCATATGTTAATGTATTTAGACATCTAGGAATATGTTGATATTCAATGTGATCAAAATAACGTTCGAAGAGGTGAATTCGCAAATACACCTGTAACAAAGTAGGACTTCGAATAGAGTAGATATTACTTAAATGTAGTACTACAAGCTACAAGTCAAGTCGCACAACCAAATGACGAATTTCGAGCGAGATAGCATCAACTAATAATTCAATATTGACGTTATACTCTGCAATGTTGTTGGTCGCATGATCGAGGCACACACCTCGTAAAGAGACAAGTTTGTTTGTAGGGGCGTAAATTGCCCACGCAGTACAAGCAAGGTTCTGAGTACTACGGTTAGAACCATCAGCGAAGCCAATATAGGGTAGAGAAGACTCCGACATCTAGAAATCAAACACAACGTCACATAAGGGTAGAGACCAGATAACGACAAAAGAAAGCTATAGTAACACACAAAAAGTATGATACATTAAAATACAAGTACTTGTGCATAGATGATCTATGCATAGTACTTCTTCAAGTACAACCCATTCCTGGGTTCACTCAAAGGGATACCATCGTAATCTATCAACTCATATGCTCCTTTTTCCAAAACTCGCCGAACAATATAAGGACCTCGCCACATGGGTTCGAATTTCCCAGCTCCTAACACATCTCGATCATGTTCATAGAGAAGAACAAGATCACCTTCGAAGAAAATGCGAGGCCTGACATGCTTGTCATATTGAGCCTTGACACGTTTCTTCTAGGCTTCTATTGCTAGAGTGGCGTCACGTCGAGTTTCGTCTAATCACATAAGATACAATAGACGTTCTTCTTCAGCAGAAGTGTTGGCTAGGAGTTCAACAGCTAGCTTCAGAGAGGGTATCTCACATTTTATAGGAAGAATGGCTTCCACACCATAGACTAACTAAAAAGGCATAAACCCAGTAGCGGACTTGACAGATGTTCGGTACGCCCACAATGCCGAAAACAACATTGTGTGCCAACTTGTTTTTATGAATCCCTATCATTCGTCGAAGCATAGTTATGAGAACTTTGTTAATCACTTCGACTTGACCATGGGCTTATGGATAATAGGGCGTTGAGTTATCATGGCAAAGACCCAAATTGTCAGTAAGTTCAGACATCAAAAAATTCCTAAAGTGGGAACACCAAAACGAGCTATGACGTGATTAAAAAGAAACAAGGCTGTAGTCTTTCTAGTGTTGTCAAATGTCGGCATCGCCTCAGCCCATTTCGTAAAGTAATCAATGGCTACAATGATGTAACCATGCCCCCCGGCCAAGTGAGGGTGACATGTCATGAAATCGATGCCCCATTTCGCAAAGGGACCAACTGAGACCACAGGATGAAGAGGAGCAGGATGGGACTGAATTTTCTGATGGTAGGTCTGGCAAACATGGCATTTCTGAACAGCAATAATGCAGTCATTAAACAAAGAAGGCTAAAAGTACCCTGCGCGTAAGATCTTCTGGGCAGTAGCATACCCAGACATATGACCACCACATGCTCTGGAATGGAAGTCATTCAGAGATTTCTCGGCTTCGTCGAATGTTAGACAACATAAAAAAACAGAGTCAATTCCCCGACGGTAAAGAGTATCCCCGAGGATAATGTAGTGACGAGCTTGATAGCGTATGCGACGTCGTTCAGTACTAGAAAAAGTAGGCCGAAAAGTCTGGGTTTGGAGATATATAATGATATCCCCATACCAAAGATCGTCAGTGCCAATAAGGAAAAGAGATTCATCGGGTAATGAATCAACTGCTACATTTTCCGTTGCAGAGTGAGGAAAATCGCATATTAACTCAGCAAAAAAAAAGGATTTCTTAGACTTGGTGCGGTCGAATTCCAAGTCAAACTCTTGGAGTATCACAATCCATTTGGAGTATTTTCCCCCTAGCAATTGATGTGTCAAAATATGTTGCATGGGGTTGCAATGAGAAATCACCATAGTCTTGCATGAGAGGATATAGTGCCGGAAGCGTTGGACGGCTTGAACGGCAGCCAAGGCCAGTTTTTCGACATGTTGATACTTGATTTCAGTTGGTGTGAGACTTTGACTCAAGTAGTAAATAACATGTTCGTCGTGTGCATCATCCTCTTGGATGAGAACCATGCCAATAGTGTACTCTGAGGCAGCAAGATAAAGGAAATAATCGCGACTGTAATCGGGGGGGAAGAGAAGTGGAGCTCGTGTTAGGGACAACTTCAAAGTTTCAAAAACATTGTTGGAAATGGCATCCCAGACGAACTCTGAATCATTCTTTAATAGTTGTGTAAATCCACGAGTAATCTCGACGTAGTTTGGGATAAAACGACGAAGAAAGTTTGCTTTCCCGTGCAAACTTTACAACTGGCGCAATGTAGAAGGAGGAGGGAGATTAAGAATTGCCTCAACCTTCAAAGGATCCACCCGGATCCCTTGATGCGAAATGATAAAACCTAGAAGACGGCCAGATTCCACACAGAAAAACGCACTTATGAGGATTTAAACGTATCTGGTAGAACCGACAATGAATAAAAATAGCCCGGAAGTGGGTTGGGTGATCAACTCTGTGCATAGAATGAGCGGGTAAATCATCCAAGTAGGGTTGAACGATATGCTTGATATCATGAAAAGCATAAGACATAGCGTGCTGAAAAGTTGCGCCCGCATTCTTAAGACCGAAAGGGAGTTTCCAATAGGCAAAAGTACCCCAAGGACAAATAAAAGCAGTTTTATGTTGAACCTCAGGAGCAATGTTAATTTGATTATAGCCAGAGAAACCATCCATGAGAGAGAAGATTTCACTTCCGGCGCAATCATCGACAATCTGATCGATGAAGGGGGTAGGAAAGTTGTCTTTCGGACAAACTTTGTTAATATCCCTATAATCAATGCATACATGAATGGTGCCTCCTTTTTTGTCAATTGGGACATTATTAGAAACCCATTCTGTAAGAGCCACCGGATAAATAAAGCCGGCTTTCAGAAGTTTCTCAACTTCGAGCTTGATAGCAGCCGCTTTAAGTGGGTGAACTGGATGAAGGTGTTGCCGGATGGGTTTATCACCGGGGTATGTCTTTATCTCATGTACAACAATTGCAGGGTCGATACCTGGCATCTCTTCGTAGCTCCAGGAAAAGATATCATGAAATTATTTGAAAAGAGACGTATAGGTGACGATTTCTTCAGAAGAACATGAAGCTCCAATATGGACATTTTTGACAATCCCAGGTTTGATGGATATGTCAATGGGAATCATGGGTGAGATATTACTTAAGTTCCCTTCAGCAAACACATCACGTGTAGACTCGGGAATAGTCGAAATAACGACAACGGTCGACGGGGTTGAAATCCGTTGGTAGTTCTCAAGAGTGTGTTATTCCAGAAACAGAATGGATCGATGATGCCCATCATCCCAAGGGGTGTCTTCCATGATGGACATGATCATCTCGTCAGTGGGAAAAATAACATGGAAAGGATCGGGAGACAACTCATCAAGAGAAGAGGTAGAATGTGTTTCTGATTGAATGGCTTGATAGGCAGACTCAACCGGACTTAACGGCATTGTGTCGCCGAAACGAAGATGATCTCCAGGGTCAGGGACTATCCAAGGGTTAGAAGACACAGGAAGTTTGTGAGGCACGGTGGAGATCATGTTGATAGAAGCAACAAACGGGTGTGGAACATCAGGCGGTGGAATGGGGAAAGTACCCATTAACGAGGAGTCCTTTAGAAGGCCTACACCGACGTTCTCATAACCCAGTGGGGTTTTAGCAATAAACGGTACATTTCCAGTACAAGTATCGGAATTGAAGAAGACGAGTTGATCGATCGTAAGATCCTTTCCTTGATGAGGGAAACGTACTACACGGAAAAGTGTCGACACAATGACGCGCATGGAATTGATCCAGCTATGGCCAAGCAAAAGATTATAATAAAGTGGAGCGTCAAAGACTTCCACTTCAACTTGGACTGTCTTACCTTCTAGTGTGATGGGAAACGAAGGAAGAACACTGTAGAGCTTAAAACCAGAGCCATTGAAGGCTTTAAGAGTGTTTTGTGATTCATTCAAAGAAGGAGAGCCAATGGAATTCCAGCAAGCAAAAGACATGACACACGTCGAGGCACCCTCGTCGATAACAGTTCAGCAAATGTTCTTGTCAAAGACAACAACTTGTATCTGGAACACAAGTTGAGGGGGTAACCTTGGAATATGATCTTCCAAGTCAAAGATTATTAAATTTGTATCCATTGGGTCAATTCCACTAATAGCTTTCAACAGTGCCTTCCGTTGTGCAGGACAAGTTTGAAGGACTTCAAGGGCTGACATCGCAGAAGGTGCTTGAGCCAGATCTTCAACAATACTGTAGTTCTGGGCTGCATGAGCATGAGGATTGAAAGTTTATTTCCGAATGATGCCCTTAGGGGGGGGTCGTAGAACTGTGTCGAGGCTCGGTCGTTCGAGATGAAGAGGATTGTTTGTAGGTGGAGTTGTGGGAGAGGATTGTACCAAAGAAGGGGGTAAATCGTCAACCTTCTCCTTAGATGGAGAATAAGCTTTGGCTCGAGTTGTGAGTGCAACATTGTTCTGCTTAGAATCATTAGTACACATCAAAACATAAGAAGTGGTAGAAGATGAGGGTTGGTCATGGATGACCAACTCAACCTATTGTTGAGACGGGAAGGGTTGGGACAAGACAGCCGGTGCATGTGGTTTTGGGGCTCCTTGAAGGAACTTAGTAACCTCGGCAAGTCATGGACAATCCTTTGTGTAGTGATCATCACCACAGATAAGGCAAGGGTATCTGGGTTTGCGCTTATCCTAGTCATCAACAGGGGTAGTTTTAGGTTGCTCTGCTTGAGTATTATTTTTTCCCTCCTTATTCTTGCCTCTCCCCTTTTTAGATTTTTTTTTACCAGATGGGGTAGATTGGACAACATTTACCTCAGAAGTTTTTCCAGTGGGAGTGGTAGGAGATGGATCATTTTGAACATTAGAAGAAGCAGATTTAGGGTTTGTGCTTGAAGAGGCTTGTGCCTTGGCTTGGGCAGTACCAATCACACCGTCAACTGCATGCGAGGCAGCTGGAGTAGTTGAAGTGCTGGAAGCATTAGGATGAGGTAATTCAGGTAATAAATCGTAAAGGGTTCCCATTTGTGAATAAACGAGGTCAAGATACTGAGAATGACTTATAGCCTGCTCTTCTGTGATAACGCCACCCATGGAAATGTCCTTACCAATTTCATTCACAAATGATTTGGTAAACCATTCTGCCAGTAACTGGTCAGGGAGCTCAAGTTTAATGAGACATCGTCTCCTTCGCCACTCATGGATGTGATAAGATATATGAGTGCCTTTAGTCTGTTTAAAAGAAGTCAATATCTCGGTTCTTGTATCATAAGGGATCAGTAACTGGTAATGCGTAAGGAAAGCCATAGCTAGGGTGTTGAAATCAAAGAAGAAACCTCGTGGCAATTCAATATACCACTTCGCAGTAGAACCAGTAAGGGTTCGTTGAAAAAGATGTAAACGAATAGAGTCATCCATCAACGAGTTAGATGAACACCATAGGTGAAAATTCATAACGTGATTATTCAGGTCCTCTCCCACTTTGCCATCGAATTTAGGAATGTCTGAGGGAAGCTTGGCTGGTATAACAGGCCATTGGGGAGAGTGATGAATAGGATCATTTAAAATCCTTAACAAATCCGGAAGGTCCAAAGTGGCGAGAAAGGGTAACTGTCGATTCACTTATGGGTACTGGTGGCTTTGGGGAGGAAGCCCTATCGGAAAACCAGTAGGACCATAAGAAGTCTGCATATAATGTGAAGATCCAGGCATATTCGGTGGTGGTTGAATAGGATAGTAGCTCATCAGATTATACCCCGGAATATAGGCTTGAGTTTGAGCATTCGACCCCCAAATGGGATTAAACGATCCTGGATATGGTTGGCCCATGCTAGGGGGTGTTATGGACGCAGCTGGAAACTACTGCCCCCCAGTCAATTGAGAAGGATTTTGTATCAGGTGATTCCGATACTGGGCCAAGGACGGAGGTATGTTTTTCCCATAAGGCGGGGTTTCCTCTCCCATTGAAGGTGGTGTACCAATTGAGGGCAATGTTCCAATCGACATTTTCCAACTGAGAGGTTGTTGAGTTATACTACCTTGATGAGATTGTCCACCAACCGGAAGCTGATAAGCTGGAGTGAATGACATAATAGCACCACTAGGATTAGGATTGCCAGTAGAAGACAAAGAAGGTCCTCCAAAAGGAAATTGAGGGAGTGTTGGTACAAAACCAGGAAAAAAGTGCCCTGAAGAAGAAGGACCACTAGGAGAGCCGGATGGAGTTTGTGCGGGGGTAGGAATGGTAGCATGCAATGTACGGTATCCAGGTGGTAGTGTCGGATTGACATTGGGCATTCACTGTGTGTTGATAGGAGCAATACTAGCCGCAGTAAAACCGGTTGGAACACTCGAAGTAGTTGCAAGATGGGCCATTTCGGTAGGGACAGTGAAGTGATAAGCGGTAGTCAACGGTACTATCTCTAAATTAGAGATTTCGGAAATCACAGGTGGATTAATCTTAGAAATCATAGGGGAACCTGGACCAAAAAGGTCCCATCGGAAAACACCTGTAGACCAAAAAGGATCTTGGCCTTCTATACCGGGAAAGGGTCCAGTCAGAGATCTGGAATACACAACAATTAAGTCTCTACAAGAGTCTTCTTGCATAAAATGTCTCTTAGAATCGGGGTTAAGTCAAAATTCCTCTCGAGTATTTGTAATTCGAAAATGTTCTAGAGAGTCAGTGCGTTACACTTGTGGTGTGGTGATGACTGGGACTTCACTCTGCCGAAGAGAGCCTCCAGGTGTGCTTGTGGACAAGGGTTGAGAACCGTCCAGATGCTCTGGAGATAAACCCTGCATTCTATATGAATGACGTGGAGGATCTATTGTAAATGAGTGAAAAACTTCGTGAAGAAAATACTATGGTCACTTCGAGACACAAACAACATGCGCTAGTAAACAAAATCTAGGAAGCAAAACCAAGCAAACAAGACCTTCTAATTTCGAAGCCACTAGTTGGTGAAGAAATCCAACGTCGCAACAACGAGACTAGAAGGGGCGGGGCTAGGGTGGAAAAGTTACGCTGACGACCTGCTTAACGGACTTACACTCTGGTGCAAGCTCCCACACATAATCGTGGGTATACCCTCCAAGGAGCCTGAGTGAGTTTGGTCAACGTCAATTCCAGGTACCGTGAAGACTTTCCCCTCCACAGTCACCTCGGGTAATAACCTAGAGAGAAAGGCCACTAAGGTCACCACGAACAATAATAGATCCTAGGGGGACAGTCGATAGTCCGATCCACATGCAAGGGCAAGGTATCTAGCCCGAAATCAACTCAAAAGGATTCCACTCATCATTGTGGGTATACCTCTGAGTGATCCCCGTAATACGTGCAATCTCTACACTAATATCAACAAAGCAGGGTGAGTAACTCTACCAATATCAATGCGACCTAGTGTTTGACCCTTGTGTGAGAAGGGCTTCCCAGGACAAGATGTTGCAAATGGAATTTAACACTCCCCAACACAAGATGATATTGTGTGTTTTGTGCTTTTGGAGAGTGTATCTCTCTTCCTACTCCAAAGTGTTAGCCTAGCTAAATGTTGGTGTAATAGAGCCCTAGAAAAGAGTTACTAGATAAATTTTATGATTACACAGTGTTATTAAGAGCTTTTGTTTACTCAAAGGAAACGGAAGTGTAAACTTATGTTGTATGACTCTGACCCAACAATGCAAGGATGAGAATGAAATATATCACTTTTTGTTCAATGAATCCTATGTATGGGAGAGAGAAAGTTTTCCAGATCAACTTTGAACTACAATGCAAAATTTCCTTTAAAATGCAAATGCAAACAATCACTTATCAAATGACAATTCTCTATTGTGTCTTTTTCAAATACTTCAACAATCTCAATAATTTGATTTTCAATGTTTTCTAAAATGAAAATGATTTTTTGAAAGAAAAACTTTTGTTCACTTTTCAAAAAGGACCCTCACTATGCTAATGAGAGTACAAAAAATCAGAAATCCATTGAACAAGCAATAACCAACCCAATCAACTCTTTCAATGAAAACAAAAATAAAGAGAAAACCAATATAGTTTTTTCAAATGCAAAAGAAATGGTCTTTCAAAGCATAAGCAAATGATAAAAAACCAAGCACTCAACTTTCAACCAATCACTAGTTCTTATCTAATCAAACACACTCAGATTTTGAAGTCAGAGAGAATGGTTTTGCCGAGAAAAGTCAAGAAACGAAAGTCAAGACACAAATGACAAGAAAAGCCTTGAAATCATAAGATTGTGCATGCACGCAAACGAAGACAAGAAAGACACCAATCAATGGTCCAATAAACATTTATGAGGCAATTAAACTGATATGGGCAGTTAAATATGCCAAAACTCAAATCCAAAAATTTGAACAATGGAGTTCGTAGGCAGGCAATATTACACAGTACGAGAATCACTTATTCTCGCAAGTGACCCTTGAGCAAGGTGCGAGAACCTCGCACTGAAACCTAAAGGCAGAGTGCGAACTCTACCTATTCTCGTAGGCTGCAATGAAGTACAGTGCGAGAATGTTTAAACATAATCAAAATTTTGGAAAATGAAGCAAAATTGAAAAAGGCCTCTGAACCTAGAGGGTCTATCAGGATATCCTGAAGACTCAGATATTGATAGGGCAGGAGAAAAGTGAAACCAGAGAAAATGGCCATAGAAAAATATCAAAAGCCACAAAGAAAATGGGATTGATCCCTAGTGGAGTCGCCAATTTTGTTATTGGATAAATCCGTAGGTGCGAACACTAACCGATCTCCCTAGATCCACCTTGATCTAGAACAAAGCAAGACAGAACATGACTCTTTCCCTAGATTTTGACCATTGAATTAACTAGGAGGCAAGAACAAATAGCATACCTTATTATCGCTTCCTATGGTCCTTGTTGCTCCCGCTTTGCTCCAGTGCTCTCGTGCAGCCAAGACCAAGACAACACAAACCAATGAAAGTGAAGATAGCACAATCTATTCAACAGTCAATCTATGTATATGATCAAGGAATTATACAATAAAGTGGAAATAGCTTTATGGGAAAGGGACATGCTACTGTATCATATTAATGGAAAGTAAAGATTACAACCTGAGCCTTGATGTCGCAAACTTCCTTTCGATGGCCCTTGGCTCCGACACACACACTTGTTCAATCCTCGCATGAAGAAAATCAAATCCTCTTGATAGACTTGCTAGAGTCTTCAAGCTGTTGTTCAATGCTGAGTCCTTCACGCAATTCTTTCACTAATTCTCCAATGAATCTTGCTTAACCTTTTCCATGAGAATTCACTCAATATATAGGAGAGAATGAGTTAATTACTTGGATAAGAATGATCCCAAAATATCAGGGAATCCAGTACTAGGATAACCATTCAAGTGCCATCTCATCCTTCTAGAATATTCCCTTCTAGAAGAATCAAGAATTCATCTTTTTCCTTTCTTTAGGAAGAGTTTGTACCCTAGCAGTTCAACACAGTGCGAACTTCTCGCACCCTGGCTTAAGGCATCCTACAAGAATCATACATTCTCGCACCCAAATATACTAGCAGCCTGCGAACAGTCTTCAAAAAGGAGTTTTCTTGGAAGAGATGAAAGTAACTTTTTCTCAGGAGAAAGTTCTTATGAAGAGCCTGAGTACACCATCATTAATGCATCATCATGAGGACCAAAATCATGGGTAACAGTGCTTCTTGACTATAACCTCTTACTTGGCCGTAGATGGATTGATTTCATGCATGAAATTGTGTCTACCTTTTTTCGTGTGTTACGTTTCACACACCAAGTAAATGCCGTTACTGTTGACCAACTAGCCTTTTTTTAATTCTGATTCCCTTAGTAGAAATGTACCCTTCATCTTGAAGACACCTCCTGGGTATGAGAATGTCGGCGTGGGTCTTCTGAAAGATTCAACTTTTATGGGTACATTCCCAATCCCACCACCTGATATTCCACCTCCTTTTGTCGCCTCAATCAACATGATTTCCACCTCTCTTCATGAAACCCCTGCGTCTCATGACCTGTGGATAGTACCTGACCCTGGTGATTATCTTCACTATGGTGACCAAATTCCCTTAAGTTCAATTGAATCTCCTTATCAAGCCATTCAATCGGAAACCCTTTCTACTCCCTCTTTATGTGATTCATCTCTCGATTTGTTTCACGTGATATTTCCTATCGATGAGATGATCATGTCAGTCATGTCTATAGAAGACACTCCATGGGATGATGGACATCATCGTTCCATTCTCTTCCTAGAGTAGGACACCATAGAGAGTTACCAATAGATTTCGACTTCGTCAACCATTGTTGTCATTTCATCTGTTCCTGAGTCAACAAGCGATGTGATATATGAAGGGAACCTGAGTAACATTTCACCCACTGTTCCTCTTGACATATCCATTAAACCTGGAGTCGTAAAAAATGTTCACATCAGAGCCTCATGTTCCATTGATGAGATCGTCACTTATAAAGCCATTTTTCAATAATTTCATGACATTTTCACCTGAAGCTATGAAGAGATGTCGGGTATTGATCTCCATATCATTATACATGAAATTAAGACCTACCTGGATGCTAAACGCGTCTAGAAAAGACTTTGTCCGGTCCACCCTCGTAAAGTTGTTGCTATCAAGGTTGAAGATGAAAAACTTCTTAAGGTTGGATTTATCTATCATGTGGCTTTAACCGATTAGGTATCCAATCTGGTTTCGGTAAATAAGAAACAAGGCATGATCTGTGTATCTGTAGATTATAGGGATATCAATAAATCTTGTCCTAAGTACAATTATCCAACCCCCTTCATTGACTAGATCGTCAATGATTGTGCTAGGAGAGAAATCTTCTCCTTAATGGAAGGTTTCTTCGGCTATAATCAGATTAATATTTTTCCCTCGGATCAACACAAGACTACTTTCATTTGGCCTTAAGGTACCTTTTGCCTATCAAAAACTTCCTTTTGGTTTGAAGAATGTTGGTGCGAATTTTCAGCGTAACATATCTTATGCTTTTCATGATATCAACAATCTCGTACAACCGTATCTCGATGATCTACCGATGCATTCCATGCGTCGCCAAGATCACCCAGACCATCTCTGAGCCATTTTCCTTCACTGTCGTTACTATCGTATATGTTTGAACCCACACAAATGTGTTTTTTGTGTGGAGTTTGGCTGACTTCTGGGTTTTATTGTGTCACTTCATGGAATTAGGGTAGACCCCTTGAAGGTTGAGGCTATCCTTACTCTACCTCCTCCTTCCAAACTACGCCGGCTTCAAAGTTTGCAAGGGAAGTCAAACGTTTTGCATTGATTCATTCCAAATTACACTGAGTTAACGTAGGGATTTACTCGACTGTTGAAGAAAGGTTATGATTTTGTATGGTACAATACTACTGACAAAGCCTTCAAAGCTTTGAAAGTTTCCTTAACCCGTACACCACTTCTTTTCCCACCAGATTATAGTCGAGACTATTTCCTCTACCTCGTTGCTTCAAAGTCTACCATTTCCATGGTATTAGTCCAAGAAGATGATTCGCACGACGAACATGTAATTTACTATTTGAGTCGGATTCTCACGACCACCGAAACCAAATACATACATGTGGAGAAACTAGCCTTGGCGGTTGTTCAAGTTGTCTGACGTTTTCGTCATTATATCCTATTATGCAGAACCACTGTTATTTCTGATTGCAACCCAATGCAACATATCCTCACTCGAAAATTGCTGGGGGGAAAGTAATCTAAATGGATAGTGATTCTCTAGGAGTTTGTGTTAGAATTTGAACTCGCTAAGTCTAAGAAATCTTTGGTTTTTTCTGAATTGATATGTGACCTTCCTTCAACTGAGACAACAAATGTCGCAGAGGACTCCTTACCTGATGGATCCCTTTTTCTAATCAGTTCTAATGACATTTGGTATGAAGATATTATCATCTATCACCAGACTCAAAATTTATGGTCCGACCTTTCTAGTATGGGCCATCGTCATATACGGTATCAAGCCCGTCAATACATCATTCTCGGTGACACTTTTTATCTCCATGGTGTTGACTCTATTTTGTAACATTGTCTCACCTATGATGAGGCTGAGAAATCTTTGAATGACTATCACTCTAGAGCATGTGGCATTCATATGTCTGGGTATGCCACTTCCCAAAATATCTTGCGAGCAGGGTATTTTTGGCCCTCACTTTTCAAGGATTGCATTATGGCTTTCCAGAAATTCCATGCTTGACAAACTTATAACAACAAAATAAGATCTCATCCTTCTCCTTTACACCCTATAGTTTCCATTGGTCCCTTTGTGAAATGGGGCATTGACTTCATGACATGTAACCCTCACTCGGTCGGGGGGAATGGATACATCATTGTAGTTGTGGATTATTTCACTAAATGGGTCGAGGCAATGCCTACATTCGATAACACTAGGAAAAATGCAGCATTGTTCATATTCAATCACATCATTACTTGGTTTGGTGTCCCCCAATCTATCATTACTGACCATGGTAGTCATTTTCTAAACTTCATGATGTCCGAGCTTACTGAAAAGTTGGGTCTTTGGATGAAAAGTCAACCCCTATTATCCACAGGCCAATGGCCAGGTTGAAGCGATAAACAAAGTCCTTATTACTATGCTTTGACAGATGATAGGAATTCATAAGACAAGTTGTCACACGATGTTTTTTTTATCATTATGGGGCTACTGGACATCTGTCAAGTCTTCCACCGGGTTCACACCTTTCTAGTTAGTTTATGGTATCGAAGTTGTTTTGTCAATTGAATGTGAGACACCATATTTGAAACTAGCCATTGAACTTCTCCCAAACACCTTTGCTGAAGAGGAACGTCTACTATACCTGACGCAATTAGATGAGACCCGTCGTGATGTCGCCCTGGTTATTGAAACTCAGAAAAAATATGTTAAATCCCAATATGACAAACATGTCAATCCACGTGTTTTTTCTCAAGGTGATCTAGTTCTCCTCTACAAAAGATATCTTGATTTTATAGGGCTTGGAAAATTCAAGGCTATGTGGAGAGGCCCTTATATAGTCAAACGAGTGTTGGAGAAGGGAGCTTATGAGTTAGTGGATTATGATGGAATTCCTTTGAGTGAACACAGAAATGGGCTTTACTTGAAGAAGTACTATGCTTAAGTCATTTTTGCATGAGTGCTTGTATTTTTACTATATCATACTCTTGTGTGCTACTTTTGTGTGCTTTTTCATTGTTTGGTTTCAACCCCCAACTTTTACCTTGCATTATGCTTGGTTTCCAGATGTCAGTGTCTTCTCTACCCTACATTAGCTTCACTGATGGCACTAGTCATAGTACTCAGAACTTAGCATCTATTTCTTGGGATATCTACGCACCTACGAATGAATTAATCAGTATACACGGTGTTTTCCTTGGTCGTGCAACTAAAAATATCGTTGAATACAGTGCAGTCATCGAATTGTTCACTGACGTTGTTTCACTTGGAATCTGTCATCTTGTCATATGAATCAATTCATAGTTAGTAGTACTACAATTGAGTAATGTCTATGCTATCCAAAGTTCTACTTTGTTAAGGGTATATTTACGAATTCGCCTCTTGGAGAGTCATTTTGGTTACATTAAACATCAACACATTCATATATGTCTAAATACAGTAGCAAATGAATTAGATAATTATGTGTTAGACACACATTTGAGACACTTATAAATCCAATTACATTTTGCATATAAATCAAGTAAGTCTGTAGAAGCCTCATATATATAACGATAAAAGTTTTACAAAAAGTGCTTTTGTCCGAAGACCAAAATGTAAAAAATGTGAAGCACATGGCTTCATATACAAATATAGCATCAAGGATGTTTCCCATGATAACATATGACTTCTCGTGCTACTCTATGGAGAATTCGAATGATAGAAGTAGATACACCCACTGTGTGGCATTGGTAATGTCTTGGGATCTCATCAATAGAGGTATCTGGGACATCCATTGTCAACCCCTCCAATGTTTTCTCTATATCCTCATAGACAACAACGTCTAATCCTGCTACCTGGACTATATCCACTCGCCTCTGAATGGGAGATGAACCTGGATGGTCGATAAGGTCCTACATCTGCATTGTCAAAGAGATTTTTGATTAGTCATCGGATTAAGAACATAAAAACATTTCATATTTTAAAAATTACAAAAACATTATAAAGACAAAATGTACTTCTTACCTAACTTCCCTCATTGAGAACCTTCAGGAAGAACCAAATTTGGGTCACCTCTGAAGTCTAAGCTGACATATGCTTAATCATATACCATAAGAATTTAGGGCCTCAACCAATCAAAGAATACGTCATTGTACCTGACAATAGGACCAGTCACATGCCGAGCCATGAGGTCACACTACCTCTTCATTCTTGGAACTTGTGGGGCCGGTATGCCCCACTCTACCTATAGGAGAAAGTGTGGAACCCTCTCCAGGAAGAAGGACAAAAAAATTAACCTGTATCCAAAAAATTTCAGGTCACCTTTCCTACACTTGGTCAATTGTTTTTTCATTCTACTGAGGACCTCGTCACACCAGTTAAAACTCGGGGCTCCATACACTCCACTACATATTGAAGTAGTTCTGAAGAGCCATATGGGGAGATGTGCTCCCCGCCATGTGTGTGATGGTGAAAAGGATGGTTCGTAGGGGTAAGTCTTGGTCATCCCTAATAGCGACCTTGTTGCTACGTCTCTCAGCCTCTGGTACACAATATTGCCAAATGTACTCATTAATCAGTGGACCACCACCCCTGTTGCCTGTCAATGTCACACGGGATCCACAGTGAGACAACCTAGTCAAAAAATAGATATCCTCGATATCTAGAGTGAGTATGTGGGCTCCCACATGGAATACCTATTGGTCCACATCCCACATGTGGACTAAATATTTGAACAACCTCAATTGGGCCCTCATGCCCTAGATCTTGAAGAATTTTAGAAACCCACACTGTCGGAGGGAATTAACTATTCCTGGGTCATTCCCGATGAAGTAATCCTCATCCTCATGCTCTCTCTCCCTCCATTCCAACATTATAACCATTAAAAACCTGCATTGGAACCACAATGAGAGATTAGTATCTTTATTTGCCTCCTTGGAGATTTTTATTGGCTAAACATCTATTAAGAATATTTTGAGTTGTGCATGTTGTAGGTGAAGGCATCCACACAGTGCAAAATCACCATAGGCCAGCCATAGGGCCTCTTGCGATGACATTGGATCACCGTAGGGCACGATATAAGGTGCCTGTGGCAACCTCATCGCGTGAGTACCCTCACATATTCAGCCCAAAAAATCTACTTTTAACCAATAAAAACAAAAATTAATCCATGGAAAGTGACGAGGACAATAATATTACCTATTCAATGGATACCATTCATCCAATGATCGAGTATGCCTCCCGCAATCTGTAGTAGAAGTTTGAGGTAAAATGGGGGTTTTTAAACAAGGTTTAGGTGGAATAACAATGGAATGGTAAAAAGAAGTTCTTACCCATATTTATTAAATTTTTCACTTTTCCATTTATATTTTATATTATTTTATGCATTTCACCTAAACCCTAAAGTCCTTATGACATTGCAAGTATTTGATTTTTCACAGATGAGAAATCTAGGAGTGCAAAAGATGGAACACGAATACGTTTCTTGGTTTGGTATTTTTATTTTTCGCATGTACAGATACTTTTTGGTTTTTTCAGGAAAAACCTCGAGCTCAATCTTGTTCGTTCTCATGCTTGTAAATCAATAAGAACACAACCAAGTAGACTTTTATCACTTTTTCGAATTGGTAAAGGTTACATGAAAAAGGAACCACCTGGAGTTCCCTTTAAGCTATTTTCAGACTATCTAAACATGAAAAGATTGTCGAGCGATCTTGTTCTTTTCATGCTCGTAAAAGTATTTGAAGAAAAAATCTGGTGAGTGGTAAATTATCACTTGTTCGGTCTCGTCAGATTAATTTATGAAAAAGGACCTTGTGGAGTTTTCTTCAAGTGTTTTTTAGAATCTTTAAACCTGAAAAACCCCTGAGTTTTCTCTCTTTGGACTCATTAAACAAACATTGAAATACCCGTACGTGACCGAACCACTCCTTCTTAGGGTTCATTAAAAATACTCTGAGAGACTCATCCGAAGGATGAGATTACATCAACAAGCGTATGTTATCCTCCTCAAGCTTACGTAAAAATAAAGAGGTACTCACCATAAATGGTGTGGGGAAATTTGGGAAAGAAATGTGTCTTTGTACTTGTGTTAGTGGCAATAATAGTCTCTCTTGCACATGACAGCCCCTTCATCATTGTATCCGGGTTGGGAGATCCACTTGTCTCTCATTTGGCCTTTCGCAAGTTCATATATTGGGTCTTCCTTGAGTCAATGTTGCCAAGATCATTGTCGTTTCATTCATATCTTCAAGAGAATTCCAACCCTAAACAATCCCTCTATCGAGTCGTCCATCTCTAGTTATAAATTCCTACCATGTTGGCCTTCCCTGTGTCAGTTTCAAATCATTTTCATACTTTTATCTACCTCAAATATGTTACTTATTTTTTTTTATTGATGGGGGATACATCAAGCCCCCCCTATGACGAGTCTTTTCTTGTCGACTTCAACTCATTATCCGAGAACAAGACTTAGAAATCATTCAGTACCTTAGAGCCTACATGCCTCAATGGCAGGTTTCTTTGCTTTCGATAGTGGGTTCACATCATTGACCCCTGATTGAGAGATTACATCGAGTGTTCGACTTCGGCTCATTTATTTGCATTCGTTGGATTGTACTAGGGTACCTTGGGAATCATTGGCATCAATGGTGATTTCCCTCGCACTAGTTAACTATTTTCATCAAGGGTCAGTAATCAAGTGGTTTCTACCATGTTCGACTTAAACACCTATAATCACATGGCTAGATTTGTACTTAAGGACAACACAATTGAATACCTTGGATATTATCATTTTGGTCCAGGTTGTGATAGAGTATTTATGATTTGTATTGACACATAGATCCATTTTGTATGTCTCGTGGCTATGTCCGAATTTGAGTTTTCTAGAGCATAGATCCACAGTGTATTCCTATTGGCTATGCAAAATCTTAATGACATGGATCCACAGTGTATAATTGGTGGCCATGACTAAAATTTATGATTTAAATCACTTGTATACTGAGCATGGGAATGCCTACCTCATAAATGGTATGATATTATGCAGATTCATGGTTGTTTGCAGGTTCTCGATTGGTGCGCTCCTTATTTCCGACACACTCACATTCTACAAAGTATTTTGGTTGTCACGAGTTCTAGCCTCATACATTGGGGGGAATTTTGTTACACATTATTTTGGTCACCCTAGTGATCCTTTTACAACATGTTTTCATGTTCCCAAAAGAGCCTTCCTTCATGAGATAAGTGAATGGATTTATCTTCTCAAAAACCCTATTAAACAATATCGCCGCAGGCTGCACTATATGCACGGTGGGGTGATTCCATATCATCGCCCTCTACCCTGAAGTTGGTTTGCGATGTTGCCATAGGTTGTCCTATAAATAGGGTGTGGCGATGCTAAAAGACTAAGAAAAGGTCGAGATTCACGAAAATTCTATAAGAGGATCTTCTAGAAGATGAGGTGGCTTCCGAATAGATGGGATCTTACTTGCTTCTCTGATTTGGTGGGATCATTCTAATCTCTTTAACCATCTCTCTTTCCCCCATATAAAGAGGAATTTCTCATGGAAAAGGCTAAGGTTAATGAAGGTTGAATAGTCTAAGAATTGTGTGAGGAATTCTACTTCAATTCATGCTTGAGGGCTTCATCTTGGTTCATAAAGTCATTTTGGATCTTCTTCGTGCAAGTTTGGAGCAAGTGTGTGTGTTGGAGAAAATGGCCACTAAAAGGGGACCTTGCAACATCAAGGCTTTTGGTTGTATCTTCCACTTTTACTTAATATAATGCAATGACATGTTTCTTTCCCATAAAACCATTCTTGTTTTATTATATGATTCCTTGATCACATGCATAAGTTTTCATTGAGTATATTGTCGTTTCTTTCACTTTGATTGGTTTGTGTTCCCTTGCAGATCCAATATCACAGGAGCACCAGAGTAGAGAGAGGAAAACAAAGATACAAGGAAGCAATATTTAAATGATATGTCATTCATCTCTTGTTTGATAGTAAATCCAATTATTAGAGCTTAGGGAAAGCATCATGTCCTGCCTTTCTTTGTTATATATCTAGGTAGATCTAGGGAGATCCGTTTATGCCAACATTTACCTATTAATCCAATAAAAAAGTAGTGTCTAAACTTCTGCAGTGCATATACCATAGCTAAGCCTTCTCTTTCAATGGTAGTATAATTTATTTCAGATGCAGAAAGATTCTTGATAGCAAAAGCTATAGGGTGGTCAATATCTCCTTCACCTAGTTGTGTTAAACTTGCTCCTAATGCAATGGATGAAGCATCAAGATGAACATGGAATTCCTTACTCCAATATGGAAAAACCAAAATAGGCGCAGTTGAACCCCGGGTCTTCCCCTATCCTGATAATGGAACCATTTGTTGGGATAGGGGAAAACCCAGGGTTCAACTCTTAACAATGCACCAACAAACCCTAACTATTGGCGCTTTCGGAAACGCCTATGAAGCAGATGAAGTCTCACCCGAAGTAGAAATAGGGGGGTTGCAGGACACAGGTGTCTACAACCAGAGGAAATGAAAAATGATTCCAGAACAACAACGCTATATATCCTATAGATTCTTTAACAGTATTATAATTAGCTTCGTGAAGTTAGCTTATACCTCATATCTTTAATAGGAAAAACAACAATGCAATAACAATATAACAGATAGAAAATAACACATTATCAACCACAAAGACAACAAGATTTACGTCGTTCACCCTCTCCCTAGGGCTACGTCCACAAAAATGTGTTTATTGATATAATAGATGAAAACATACAATTCTATATGCACACTTAGCTATAGATCCTTCTCTCTCTTCCTCTTTATTTCCCCTCCCCGCGCACCCAGCTACAGGGTCGATCTTCGCACCCAGCTGAAGATCCAGAATACAAGAATTATCTTACAAAAAAAACAATTCTATATCTCAAAACATCATCATCATCCTCTCGCTTCTAGTCTTATATTTATCATTGCATGACTCTTATAAACCCTAGACTAAAGTCCAGGTACCAAAACTCTAGGTCCACATAAACTGTGTTTTAAGGGCTTCTCCAACCTGTTCTTCCTTCTTCTCCACGAGGTGCTCCAAAGAACCCATTGGTGTCTTCTTCCACTTGTTGACTTGTTCATGATCTATCTTCTTTCTTTCTTTGTCTTTCTTGATATTCTCTTTCAATTTCTTTCTTTTCCTTATTTCATTCCTTCTTTTTTGCTTCTTTAACCACTTCGACCCTTCCTCAGTTTGTGTGCCTTCCGTGAACTTCATGCTTTGTATTTCTTCTTCTTTAATCTTTGATTTCTTCCTTATTACATGAAAAAGGTACAACATAGCCGAAGATGGGAAGTACCTCATGATGAGGAAGGTTCTCTTAAAACTAGAGAAAGAGGTGAAAGGGTTAGTTTAGAGAAACATTATGTTCAAGACTGCTTGCAAGACCAAGGACAAGGTATGCAAGGTAATTATAGATAGTGGAAGTACAAATAACTTGGTATCCATAGAAATGGTGGAAAATATAGAGTTGGAGACAACTACACATCCAAGCCCATACAAGGTATCGTGGTTGTAGAAGGGACACTAAGTAATGGTAAGTCGACAGTGTAAGGTTGAATTTAAGATTGGTGGGTATAGACATAAAATTTTATGTGGTGTCATACCCATGGATGTTTTTCATGTTTTGTTTGGGAGATCGTGGCAATATGACATAAATTTCATACATGATGGGAGAAAAAATGCTTACACCCTTGAAAAGAATGGTCGTACACATATGTTGTTGCCAATAGAAGATAAGGAAGTGAAGGAAGAAGCTATCTCAAGTATACTTCTCATGAGTAGGAAGGAACCTTTGATAGAAGAAGAAGATCCCCAGTGTTGTAGTATGAGGATATTTGAGATCAATATATCTCTTGAAATGAATTTTATAGATGCTCATGCTTGTGAGGAAGTGATGCAGAATACATCCCAGGAAGAGACTAAAGAACCAAATATTTTTGAAACTAACAACTTGTGTGTGGTATCAAGTGCAGATGAGAGATGGTCATTGGAGACTATCAAAGTGAAGGAGAATGGACAAAAGCCAAGCTTTGTTCAAGGAGAGGAAAAGGAAAAAGAAACCTGCATAGTTTTGAGCCAGAGAAATTTCCCAGAGGAGAATTCATATTCCAAAGCTCTAAAGAGTGTAGGAGATATTGACCATTGGCTACAATGGACATGTGGCAGGAGATCCTGCACTCCGAAGGATATACACTTCGGGGGGAAAATTGAAGTTTTTTTGCATAGGTCAGGATCCTCAAAGGTCGGAGAAAATTACAGTCGTCCATTCCTAAGGACATGCGTCCACATATCACCGACTCTTGAAGACTAGAAGTCTGGGAGAATAGAGGGTAGAAGTGTTTGATCCCTTCGAAGCTCTAATGCTCGTAGTTGATCTCAACCGTCGATCAGAGGAGGAAACGTGGAAATAGATCCAGAGGTCCAGAGAGTTAGTAATCTAGGGGAAAAGAACAAAAGGTTTATAGGAGTGATTATTTTCAAATATCGGGATTCATCCTAGTCATCGATCAGAAGGGAACATGTCAAGGATGGTTAGGCCCTTCAGCATTTTGGAATTCGGAAGGAACAAGGATTTGTATTGAGTGAATTCACGAACTTCCTAAGCCCTGTGTAAATCTAGGACATCCATCAGTCGAGGTATAGGGGTTGTTGATATGAGTCCTCTGTGCTTTTCTAAGTACGATGCTCTGGAGGTTTTATAGTTTTGGACACTCCATACTCTTGAAGCCTGGAAACCCGAACTGAATCGTGATCGTTGTTGATCGATAGGAGGGCACGAACTATTGATTTCTTGGAAGAGGAGAGTCATTGATCTTCGCCATCAAAATTTTAGATTTTGTAAGTCCAGGAGGAAGTGGGTGTTGAGACCCACAAAAAGCCGAAGTCCCAAAGAATGGAGTTCATTGGGGCTGTCCATTGTCGAGGACATGCATCGCTAGATGAGGATATCTGAGAGTCAGGTATTCCAAAGAAATTTTGAAGTTAAGAGTCTTGGTGAGAGGGTTTTCAGAGTTCCTAAGGCTGGAACTCATCCCAACCTTTGATCGAAGGAAGACACATGGCGAGTCAAGCAGGCCTCCGTTAATTCAGCGTTTGGGGTTTACGAAGAGTTTCCATGGGAAAACACCCAGACTCCCAAAGTCCAAAACAAATATGGGTCGTCCCCCTGTCAAATCCTAGATAGTTGAACACTTTAACAATTGTATATCTTAGTGGAAATATAGAGTCGTCGATCCCCAAAGGGAGTTCATCTCTTCGCAAATTCACCATTTGGGCGGAATGCATTGTTTGTTTTTTAATACTTCTGAAGTTTAGAGGCTTTGAAGTTCCAAATTCTTCGGAGTTTGGAGAATTATCCCACGGTTTTAAGCGATGGTCATGTGGACTTCATCATTGACCTATCAAAGCCCTTTGTATGGTAATTTAGGGCTGAAAAGAGAGGGAAAAGGCATGTGGAAGTGAAATTAAAGGTTCAGTAGGAACCTATGAGCTGATCGAGTGCATGAATTGTACGATCAAAGGTTACAACACTTGGACCTTGAGCAGGGCCAAAATATTTACTTAGCATATTTTCTTTTCTGGTTATGAAAAAACTAACAAATACAATTACTGTTACAAACATAAAACACTTTATTTTGTTTTAATCATGGTAGCCTAGGATGAAGAAGAAATCAGACTTGAGGATATCTTCTTTGTGGTGTTGAGAATTAGACTTCATCTTGCTCTACCTTTTGATATGGATGTCAGTTTGAAGCACTAGATATACCATTGGAACACTACTACTGAGTACTTTTCCATGAAAACACCTGGAACATGATCTGAACCAAACTTTATATGCAAAAAAAAATATCCCAAAGATCCATACTTGTTTTTGGCCATCAGACTTCAAAAACTAAATGGCTTCTTGGATAAACAAACTTTTAGGCTATAACACCTAGTGATTCATAGGCTAAACCTTACCAAACTTTTTCCAAATTAGATAATTGAACAAACAGCTTACCTATATTATAGGACCCTAATAGTGGCTCCAATGGGGATGGCATCCTCCCAACGAGGTGCCAAAGAACATCGTAGACTAGTATCCTGATCCATTCGGTTGATCCCAAGCCTACAACCTACTATGCCATAAAACCTCTGAAACTGATAACCAATTGATAATCTTCTCCAATCCTCAACTGAATCAAATTTAATCTGAAATATGAACTATACTCTAAAGCTGAAAGCTATGCTGCAAACCAAAATTGAAAAGAATGCTCAAAAAGTAGAGCTTATTTATGTACGCAATCCTACTCTAATATGCCGAAGACAACTCCTGAATCAAGTGATCTCAAATTTCCAATAAATCTAGTCAAGTAATTGCTGACATAATTGGACTTCTTGATTGTGCTTGAGCAGAGTAAACACTAGAATTTGTGATGGCAAGGGAAACAGATAATACTTCTTCTTGTCACAGTGAAGGCACGGCTGTGAAATTAAACTAAAAAATATTTCCATATATTCAGCCATAGGTTCATAGAAATCATGGTTGTTAAAATTTGTTTGTTCATCTCCCAAATCAAAAGGAAAAGGTAGTCATGTACAATCTTGCTTCTGTTGACATAAAACTTCACAAGGAAGACTCTAAAATGGAGGAGTTTGGGGTATTTCCTAACCTTCTAAAGCTTTGAGCTTTCTCTCAATATCTTTGGCAAATTCATCTAAAAACTGAATCTTGGCTTCTGAGATACATTTACATGACTTTAAATAAGAAGACAAACATGTAGAAAAGTTTTCATCACCATCATCTTCAATGCACATATCATTCCATACGTTAAAGCTTTGAATGGAAGGATATTATGCCACAAACTCTGTCCCCTCCAACCATGTTTTCAGTAAAAATAACCAGAAATTTGTGGTAGTTCTAATAGATCCAATAGTCAAACCTTCAAACCAAATTTTACACTTTCCTTGGAACGAATCATGAAAAAATATAAGGAAAACATATTCATGTTTGACTCTAAGAAGCTCAGTGAAATCATGAAAATTTCACAAATGTTTCCAAGTCAAACACAGATCATCTCCATTAAATTTTGGACCATTTCTTAAAAAATATTCATCCTTGGATAAGCGATTTGAGAAGTCATAAATCTGTGAAAAATCTAAACATGCATACCTCGAAACAATTGTAGCAAAATATGATTTCTTCATCAAATCCAGTGGAGTCACCATCCTACAAGCTTTAAAATCTTCATACAATGGAATTTCCATTGATATTCTTTCATCTAGATATAACTGAGAATGGAGTTTCCACATGGATGATTTGATCCTTCCTATGTCTGATCACTATCCACCATCAGTAATCAAATACGAAACTTGATAATTTTTCCTGAGGAATATGAACCTTTCTTCCCCAGTATGGTCACCACTATGTTTTCACTCTGTAATTTCCCAAGTCTATGAAGGAAACCCAGAGGTAACTACAAAACCACTTTGGAAGCTAGGATCTAGCCCTTCCATCTTCAGAGAGGTATCTCTCTATATTATTTAGCTATGTTCTTCTGAATAATATTAGGCTAGTTATTGTGGTTCAGGTTTTGGATTTTAGAATTTAATTGGGTTGAAACAAGGGAGATAAGCCATTGAGCAATGCAGTCATTGTCTTAGTTCAATCAAGGTAGGTTCTATAGGAAACCTTGCAGGGAAGAATAGGAAACTTTGTTGGATTCTTAAGGTTGATAAGTGATTTGAAAGAAAAGGTGAGGGGATCATATTATACCAGAGAAATTAAGAATTCTGGAAAAAACCCTCTAGTAGAAAATATGAAATTATTCAAAGCCAGAATCAGACTATATATCAAAACAACTTATGTTCTTCAATTTTCTATTGAATAATTCATAATCTATGGATAACATATGAATAACAATGAAAACATAGATACAAAGATAGATGCACTTCACCAACATCAGTTACACGAAAATACTGTAACTGTTGCAACTGTATTTATGAAGTTTGATCAAAGGAGGTTTTGTGAGATGATTTACATCAATGAGTCTTTATTTTTCTCCTGTTCCCCCCTTTCAATTACAAAAAACTTCAATAAATAGGAAAATTACAAGGCCTATTGTTTCAAGAAAATGTCTTTTCACAATAAAAATAAATAATATAGTTCATTAAATTGTTTGCTTGATTTGTTGAAAATAAAATCAACTGGAAATAAAAGCAGAGAAGGAATTGGTTGTAGAAAGCTTCGAACTGGTGAAGATGGATGGTCACGTGTCCCTTGGAATGATTCTCTACTATTGATTTCATGCCATAATCTGCTCATTTGTTTTCCAACTGCCAACTATGTCTTGCAAATATGGAATTGTTTCATTGATTTTTGATCTTCTGATGCTAGGTGTCTTCATGCCCTTGAAATCTAGAAATAGGTTGAATCTATCTCCACAAAATCTGTGTATTGTCCTCTCAATCTGATTTCTTTTCCATCTGTCCCTTTGAGCTCTATTTTTGTAACAAAATATTTGGAGAAAATAATAATAAAATTTCCAAATATTTTGATTAAATCCTTAAATGAATTTCATAATTTAAAATTTCAATATATTCATTTAAATGATTTGATAAATTGTCTTGTTTTTCAAATCCATGGCTTGTTTTCCAAATACATGGCTTGTTTTCCCTTCCCATGGATTAACAAAACCACGTGTTTTTTTGTCTAATTGGTAAAGTATTTTCACTTTTCCCTTTTAACCATGTAAACTCATTTCACATATGTAAATCTCCTTTTACTTTCACCATGTAAATTATTTTTACCTACACTGGTGAATCTTGTTTTATTTTCACTTGCAACTGTAAATTTATTTCACCTTGGCCTCTTTTACCTCAGTCTCCCATCGTAAAATTCATTTACATGAATCTCATTTTTTCTCACCTGCACATTAGTTTCATAAATATATGATTGCAAAAGTCTCCCATTATTTTCTCTTGTAAATTCATTTTCTTGCACCCGTGAATTCATTTCCCTGTAAATTTATTTTGTACTGTAACTAGTAAATATATTTCACTTGTGTCTGATTTCTCTCCCTTATCCATCTATAGAATAAATTTGTAATATATCATCTAATCTTTTGAAAAACCCAAGCTCTAACTCCAAAAAATTCAATTTATCCACGGAACCATTAACCTTCCCGGCAAACATTATTGAATGTAATAAGGAAAATCCAGGGTGAGCCATAGGATTTGAATTTCAGATTTATGACTTTGATGTCATAAAATAAATATGTTTCTAATGTTTTAAAGTTTGGACTTATTTATTATTTTTTAATTTTGAAAATTAATTCAAAAATAAATAATTTCTCACTTAGGCTTTCTTCTTTATGGTGTTGAGAATCAGACTTCATCTTTTCTAACTTGTGATCTGGATGTCGGTTTGAAGAACCAGATATTGTTGAAATAATGTAACTGCAAAAAGTATTCTTATTATTATTGATATTTTATTCATATGATCAATCCCCATTGTGGATTGATTATGTCAGATATTGTAATAAGACCAAATCCTCTTTTGCAGATTGGTCAAAAGACAATTGTAATAGGAAGAATAAGAAGTCGGCCCCAGCAGTTAATTAAGAGACCTAGAAATATAATAAAGGTGGGTTTACCCACCCAGATTAAGAAGTCGTCCCTGCCAGTGAAGAGACACTTCACACGTGCTAGAACTTGTATAAATAAAGGAGGCTAGTGCCTCATTTGAACATAACTCACATGCTCAGTTTGAGAGACAAGTTCTGATTTGTTACCGGAAGAGGAGAGAGAGAGTGGCACATATCTTGGAGAGGACTTTCTTTTTTAGCATAGAGATCTCTTGGCATTGTATTTGCTATCTATATTAAGGAAGTTTTGTTGGGTTTTCTTCCCCTAGAGGGTTTCCCAGGATAAATGATGTGTCTCTTGTGATTGTGTATTTCTCAGTGATCTTGGATTATGCTATTGTTATCTAATGAAATTAAAACATCTATAATAATGGCTTAAACATTAACATGGTATCAGAGCCAACCTGAAGGAAGCATATTTCGCAAGAGAAAAACATCACTGTTGTCATACCTGCAAATTAGGGTTTTTCAAAAGTGAAGTTTTTCAACTCCAAAACTACCTAGAAATTTGCACCCTCCCCCAAGGATCATTTTGGCACCTTTAGTGCACCTTTCTAGTGGCTACGTCTCTCAGAAAGTGAAACCCTAGTTTCAAAAAGTACCAGAAGTACCAGAAAACTAGAGTACCAGAAGTACCAGAGGTACCAGAAAACCAGAAGCACTAGTCTAGAAATCCGCAGATCAATTTTGGAAAGGCAAAAGTTGGATTTTCGAAATTCTGACTACACCAGCATACTTGCCTCAGCTCAGCGCATCTATTCCCTTGATCAGAATTTCAAAATTTGAATTTTGAAAAATTAGGGTTTCCTCATAAAACCCTAAGTTGCAGTTGCAGTCTCAGAACTAGTTGCAATTGCAGTACCAGTTGTAGTTGTAGTTGTAGAACCAATTGCAATCACCCTTGAAGTTTTCTTAAGAGTTGGTAATGATTACCGTTGCTACCATATGGAGTCACTACCTGCAAAAGCTATCAGAGGTATGTACTTACATATGTTTAATGGTTAAACCTTAAAGAGCATTTGCAGGAGAAGGGATCTCTTGCCATAGATCCAGAAGGATCTCAAGATACAACACATTCAGAGGAATGATGCAACCCAGGTGTGATTATTCTGATATACATCTATTTGTCATGACATTATCTTGATCAGTGTTGCATATTAAAGATATGATCAAATTATTAGAAGGATTAAAAGTTCATCATAGAGCTTATCTAACCTAACCTTTTGTCAAGATAGTGTATTTTCTTAATACAACAGACAGGTTGAAGAAAGCACTTGTCACTTGAGTGAAGGATAACTGGAAGAAAAGAAAGCACTCATTCTTGAGGACAAGGCTCCAGGTTTGATTAATCAATATTAATAATATTCAAAGGTACACATGATAAGCTGATGACTATAATTGAGATAGCAGTCGTCGTAAAGTATTATACTTGATAGCATGTGAGTATATAGGGGTAAATACTTTGCCTGATACAACTAACACCTCCTCTGGGAGAAACCTCATGTGTTAGTTCCAGGTTGCCATGGAAGAATTCTTGGTCACAACACTATGAGAGTGTTGACCTCATTTCATATTGTATTCCTTGCCTTTAATCTTTGCTTCAGATAAATTATAAGTAATAGCTCTAAAGGAGCTACTGTGATGATTGTTCGTGCTATTGCTTTATATTATCAAAAGGATATTATTCTTTCTTTTTGTTTTTCTGACCTTGCTCCAGGTCACATGAGGAAGAAATAGTGAAGGTTGCAGAAGGAAACATACTAAAGGAGAAACCTTAAAAGAATCAATCATCATTGAAAAGAAGAAGGTGGCTTGCATAAGCTAAAGGGTCATTCAAAAGCTGCCATGACCCACACCATTGAAGAATCTTGGCATAGAAGATTAGCTCACTTCAACTACAAGGTGCTACCATACATATGTAAAGAGGTCACAGGTTTACCAGAACTCAAAGGTGACCCTGAAGGCGTATGCAATGGATGTGCGCAAGGGAAGAACATCAAGAACCTATTTTCAAAGAGGGACAACGAGGCAGAAGGAGTCCTAGAACTCATTCATTCAGATGTATGTGGCCCAATGCCATCATCCTCCATTAATGGGTATGTATACTATGTATCATTCATTAATTATTATTCTCGTAAAAGACCTGCATATATTTGAAGTGTTCAGCAAGATCAAGGAATTCAAAGCCTTGATAGAGAACCCTTCTGTAAGGAATATTAAGATACTCGGGTCAGATAATGGAGGAGAATATACCTCAAAAGAGTTTGTGAACTTCTACAAAGATATTGGGATCAAGATCCCCAACAAAACAGTGTAGCTGAACGGAAGAACAAAACCATACTGGAAGCTTTGAAGACTATGATCCATGATCAAGATCTTCCTATGTGCTTATGGGAAAAAGCAACAATGGCAATTGTTTATGTGTAGAACCAATTATCCCATAGTGAACTTGGTCTCAAGACACCGAAAGAGATGTTCACCAGAAAGAAGCTAGAGGTAAGCCATCTCAAAATATTTGGTTGTCCAGTGTTTATTCATATACCTAAAGAGAAGAGAAACAAGATGGAACCCTATAGAAAGAAGGGAATATTTGTGGGATACTGTGAGGTCTCCAAGGCCTTCAAAATCTACATACTAGGTCACCGCCACATTGAGATCAGCAGGTATGTGACCTTTGATGAAGAAGAAACACTTAAGAAATCAAGAATATGCCAGCTTGAAGAGGTATATGAAGAGGAACCCGCAATCCCCCATACTGCAATGAGAGAGGTTCCTAGAGCTGCAGAACCATAGAGGGAAGTCGTAACTTCCCTTGATGAGGAAATTCTATAAGACCATGATATAGTAGAATTACAAGAACCTCCTCAGATGATGATCCTCCATAAAAGAAAGCCAGCCTGTTCTAGAGAGCTTATTCAAGATGGAGAGAAGTACGGTGTTCCCCAAGGAAACTCGAGACAGGTGAAAAGACCAAAGTCATTCTCCAATTACACAGCTTTGATGTGTGATCTCCTAGATAAGGAGCATACCTGCTTTGAAGAAGCCATTCAAAAGAAGGAATGGGAAGATGCCATGACAGAGGAATACCAATCCATAATAAAGAATGATGTATGGGAAATAGTTCCCAGACCAAAAAGTAAGGATGCGGTATATCAAGATGGCTCCTCAAAATAAAACATGTTGCTGATGGAAGTATTGATAAGTATAAAGAAATATTTGTCACTCGTGGCTTTTCCCAGAAGGAAGGCATTGACTATGAAGATACATTCGCTCCTGTGGCCAGATACACTTTGATCAGGACCATCATAGCTCTTGCAGCTAAGATGAAGTGGAAGTTGCACCAGAAGGATGTGAAAACATCTTTCCTAAATGGTGTCATTGAAGAGGAAGTGTATATAGAGCAACCTCAAGGATTTGAGGTTGAAGACAGGAAGTCTCATGTCTGCAGATTGAAGAAAGCCTTATACGGATTGAAGCAAGCTCCTAGAGCTTGGTATGGCCATATAGACAATTTCTTGACGAGCTTCGGCTTTACCAAGAGTAAAGAAAACTCAAATCTCTACTTCAAAATTATGGATAATGAGCCAGTAATATTACTGCCTTATGTGGATGACTTATTCTTAACTGGAGAAGAAAATCTCATCGTTGAATGTAAAAGGAGACTTGCCTCTGAATTTGAAATGAAAGACCTTGGCCTAATGCATTATTTCTTAGGTCTTGAGGTATGGCAGAGTCCGGAGAGGATCTTCCTTAACCAAGGGAAGTACACGGTCGAGATCTTAAAGAGATTCGACATGTTGGAATGCAAACCCATGAATACACCCATGGAAGCGAAGCTGAAGCTGTTGGTCGAAACTTCATCAGATTTGATTGATGCCACATTGTACAGATAAATTATTAGATCATTGATGTACCTGACGAACACCAGACCAGACGTGTTCACCTAGTGGTTGCAAAACATGTGATGAGGTACCTTAAAGGTACGATAGATTATGGTCTCAGTTATGACAGAGATCATAATTTCACATTGAGTGGATACACTGATTCAGATTGGGCAGGAAGCATTGCTGATAGAAAAAGCACTTTCGGATGTTGTTTTAGTTTGGGATTAGCCATGATTTCGTGGCAAAGTAGGAAGCAATCCAGTATTGCTCTCAGCGCAGTGGAAGCAGAGTACATTGCTGCATGTTCTGCTAGCTATGAAGCTATATGGCTTCGAAAGTTGATGACCGGTCTATTTGACCTAGAGATGAAAGAAACCACGATCCTATGTGACAACCAAAGCTGCACAAAGATGACAGAGAATCTTGTATTCCATGATAGGCTGAAGCACATAGAGATTCACTATCATTACATCCGTGACATGGTGTAGAGAAGAGCCTCGAAGCTCCTGTATGTTAGCACAGATGAACAAGTTGCTGATGTGTTGACCAAACCTCTATCTCATGTAAAGTTTGAACACTTTAGAGATAAGCTTGGTATAGTCTGAAAGGACCCTCCCTGAAAGGGGGAGTATATATGATTCCTTGCTTCTGACCTTTCTGTTAGACATAAAGCAAGATGATTCCTTGCTTCTGACCTCGTTGTTAGACGTAAAGCAAGATGGTGTGTGTGTTCCTTACTTCTAAACTCGCTGTTAGACGTAAAGCAATATGATTCCTTGCTTCTGACCTCGTTGTTATATGTAAAGCAAGATGATTCTTTGCTTCTGACCTCGTTGTTAGACATAAAGCAAGATGGTTCCTTTCTTCTGACCTAGTTGTTAGACGTAAAGAAAGATGATGAGTTCCTTGCTTCTGACCCAGTTGTTAGACGTAAAGCAAGATGATGTATGCCTTGCTTCTGACCTAGTTGTTAGACGCAAAGCAATATGTGACTTGCACTGAGCTACCAGCTTAACAACTATGACATAGAGCCAGTCTAGTACTGTGATGGGCCAGCCTAGTGCTGTGATGAGGTATCATTTTTTATACTGATACATATTGATGCATATGATGATGGCATTCCTTTGAGAATGATGATGCTATTGATGAAGAAAACTTATGATGATTTATAGATACGCCAGCCAAGATGATATTGATGATGTCCTCCCATTTGATGATGTTGATGATGTTGTCCTCTCTCTCTCTCGCATGATGCTGCTGAAGAATACCCTTCTTGTTAAGGGGGAGTGTTGAAATAATGTAAATGAAAAGAGTATTCTTATTATTATTGATATTTTATTCATAGGATCAATCCCCATTGTGGATTGATCATGTCGAATATTGTAATAAGACCAAATCCCCTTTTACAGATTGGTCAAAAGACAATTGTAATAGGCAGAATAAGAAGTCAGCCCCAACATTTAATTAAGAGACCCAAAAATATAATAAAGGTAGGTTTACCCACCCAGATTGAGAAGTCGGGCCTGCCAGTGAAGAGGCACTTCACGCATACCAAAACTTGTATAAATAAAGGAGGCTAGCGCCTCATTTGAACATAACTCACTTGCTCAGTTTGAGAGACAAGTTCTGATCTATTACCGACAGAGGAGAGAGAGAGTGGTGCATATCTTAGAGAGGACTTTCTGTTTTAGCATAGAGATCTCTTAGCATTGTATTGGCTATCTATATTAAGGAAGTTTAGCTGGGTTTTCTTCCCCTAGAGGGTTTTCCAGGATAAATGTTGTGTCTCTTGTGATTGTGTATTTCTCAGTGATCTTGGATTATGCTATTGTTATCTAATGAAATGAAAACATCTATAATAATGGCTTAAACATTAACAAATATACCATTGGAAACCTGCTCCTAATCACTTTTCCATGAAAACACATGCAACCTGATCTGAACCGAACTTTATATACAAAACAAAATATCCCAAATATCCATACTTTGTTTTGGCCATCAGAATTAAAAAACTAAATGGTTTCTTGGATAAACAAACTTTTAGGATATGAAACCTAGTGATTCATAGGCTAAACGTTACCAACAAATTTCCAAAATAGATAATTGAACAAATAGATTACCCATATTATAGGACCCTAACAGAATCAATTAGACTGCTTAGAATAGTACCTTTAGGCTTTGAGTTATTTTCGTTGAGTTTATTTCCATCTCTGTAGGTTGGGGGAGTGGATGGTCCTATATACCCATCTAGTATTGATTTCCCAATATAAAATCCATGTTCTTGTAAATAGGTTTTCATCCTTTTATTCCAGAAGGTATAGCTCTGACCGTCAAACCTTGGTGCTCCAATCTTAGCGTATTCCATGCTCTCCTTCTAGTTGTTAGGGTGAATGGGTATGATCCCAATCAATACTTTTAATCACAATATAAAACCTCCAATTAATATTATGAGCATTCAAAATATCATCAACACCATAAACATCACATAAACATAGTACATCATAATTTTACATGGAAACCCAATGCGTGAAAAAACAATGGAATGTTTTTCTTATTGATCAAAGAGTACATTCATTGGAAGCACCAACTCCCTATTTCTCCAGCTACAACTGGAAGGAGGATCCAACCCCCTGTTTAATTATCCATGTATTAACTAAATTTGTTTGTTGATTTAAATGATGTGACACATGCATTTTAATTTAATATGACAGATGATATATGATTATGAAGGTAGCTATACCTATTATGTCTAGGAGAATATATAAGTTGTTGGGAAGGACATCTACCAATAATGGGTAACCTCAAGCAGAGGATAAATACAAGGCTGACATTGAAAAATTGATGAAGGGACTTTAGAAGTAACCTTGAACATAACTTAGGAGGTAAACTCAAAAGGTTGTTGGTAGCCAGGAAAGTATCAAGTTATCATACTTTGTGGCATGACGTTGAAGAGGGATATGTTAAGGTTCCTCTTGAAATAATATATACTTTAATAATAAAATTCTAAAGTTGATTGACTGTTGTATGTTATTAATACCCAAGTAGGGTAATACTCAAAAGAGAATAACTTGAAGTACAGAGGTATAAACCTATGGAAGTCAAGGATAACTAAAATATTTGCATGAAATTAATGAACAAATATATCATTAATGCATTGACCAATTGGGAATGATTAGGAACAAGAATGCACATAAGTATCACACTGATTGAATGCATTGAGAAAAGTGCATGTTGACAAAGAGTGGGAATGTGTGGGACTACCCTTATGGAAGGAGGACCTTCTGATATTCCAACATAGTTGTGAAATGGAAAAGGAAGAATTGGGTGGCCATGAATATTGGCACCTTGGTTATGAGTAAAGAAATAATTCTTGAATGCATTCATCTAAAATTTTAATTTCACATAATATGTGCTGATTTGAGTTCATGATCAACTCAATGTCGGAAACACATTTATGCTGCAGGAATGAATATGAATAAATGATCCATATGGTGAGAGGTTGGCTAAGTTACAAACCCTTCCGATATTCCAACATAGTTGTGAAATGGAAAAAGAACAATTGGGTGGTCATGAATATTGGCACCTTGGTTATGAGTAAAGAAAGACTGCTTGAATGCATTCATCTAAAATTTTAATTTTATATAATATGTGTTGATTTGAGGCCATGATCAACTCAATGTCGGAAACACATTATTGTTGTAGCAATGAATATGAATAAATGAGCCATATGGTGATAGTTTGGCTAATTTTTAACTTGCCATAGCAAAGTACCCAACATGAAATGTGGGAATATGAAAATAATGCAAGGCTACATTATGTGTAAAATATGGCCATGGATAATTGGCACATTGGTTAGATTAAATGTGATGTTTGATTTCATTTTTAAGATCTCAGTATGAATAATATAATACATGTGTAAGGAATGATGACTTCTCTTTACCTTGCATCAGTAAATAGATTTACAGAGGTGACTTAATTATTAGTAAGGAACAATTTTATGAATTGGTTGTGAATCGTTGTGAATGTGCAATGAAAATGTGATGATCATGATAAACTAACAATTTGTTGGTTGTGTGAATATTGAAATTGCAGGAAGGATGGTCCTGGATATGGAAGCAATGTAATCCCATAAGGAAGACCAATTCATGTTGTTATAAAAGAACCCAACTTCCATGAGAAGTCTCAGGCTTGCATAAATTTGGTTTATGTATGGAACAAACTTGAACAACTAATAAATCAAATTTAAAAAAAAAATGTGGACAACAGATTGAAAAGTTTGATTGAAAATTGATGATAACAGCTCACAAAATTATTATGTGCATGTGATACAGGTGAAATGGAATATTTTCCCTAGAAGGACAGATGATGGTTGTCAAGCTAGAAAGCATAGAAATGGTTGTTGTTGTGACATGAGAACCTTGTGAATATCCCATGATCACCATAGAATGTCATGCTGTGGTAACACGGGCCAGAGGGATGCCTCGACAAGAGCAAGCCAAAGGGACGCCTTGACTGTAAGAATAGTTGAAGTCTCTAGAACTCTTGTTGTGTGAGAAATCCTTAGCAGGAAATATGGATTTCCCAAGGCACTGTATAGTAGAGAAGGGGATGCCTGAGCTTGATCCTAGAGGGTGAGTGATAAGAAAGAAGATGAGACTTTGATAATTCTTGTAAATTATTGAATTGGGATGAGTGTAATGGCTATGTCAAGAAAAAAAATAATCCAAGTAAATGTGACATCCATGTGGATGCAGATCCATGAAATGCATAGATAAGTAATGTGTCATTATGAATATTTTCTCTTGAATCTTGGAAAACAATGAAATCTTTATTCATAAAATTGTGGTTAATATGCTTGTTGTTTATAATGGTTCTATGCATGACAAAGAAGGGGAAAAAATTGTTGAAGAAACTCAAAATGAAAGAATGGTTGATGTTGTTAATATGGAAATAATACCAAGGACGATGTTCCTTTAAGGGGAAGGGGATTGTAATACCCCTACTTTCCCCAATTTGTAATTAATCATAATTTTCCATGCCATGGAATATTTAACATTGTAAATGCATTGTTGTTTAATTGAAAATACCAACAACTAATTGTGGGGTGAAGAATTGAAATCACTAGCCATGATACCACTAGAGAAGAGAGTGAGGAAGCCTAGAGAGGGGGTTCTTCATGATAAGATGACTCAATCCTCCTTGCTGAAATATTTGATTTGGAAATAATAAGTTATTTCCTTTTATGATTTCAAGGAAAGGAATTTAATAAGGAGGGGTTGGTAGTTGAACAACTAACCACCCCAATGAATGGGAGTATGGAAGGATGACTGAAGTGATAGGAAATATACCATCTAGAGGACAATAGGAAAGATCACCATGAATACCTATGAATAACCCCAATGATTTCCTTCTGACAGAAGGAAAACAGTACAGGTTGAGAACCTTCAGGAGAGACAAAGAGAATATGGATAGAGAGACGTGAGTCTCATAGCAAGAGTTTGGTTGCAGAACTGGTCGGAGATTTTAGGTACCCAAACTGAGATGAGAGGTCATGAGCCTGATGTTGGGAGGGGATATGATAAACCTTGATGAGGCCTAGGCTAGGTGGGTTTGAGGAAATCCTGACCAAGATTGGTGTGAAGGAGAGTAAAATTCATATACCAAACTCCCTGAAAATCTGAGAGAGATTCCCTGGTGGTATCATGGCTTGACATGGGGGTGGCCAAAGTGTAGGTCTGAATGCATATGATCCTATGGTTGGGTGGAAAGGAAAACACCCACATTCAGTTGGTTGGCCACAACTTGTATCAAATAAGTATTCTATACGCCCTGTGAAACTGAGTGAAGTCAAAGGCCAATGCTTGTATGTGTTTCTTAATTATTTAAGTCTTTGTAATAGAACTAAATCATATGGTTGGAAGTCTGTAATTTTGATATGGACATGTATGCATGATTAGTAATTTTGATAGTTTCTCATTGGAAATCCCACACATTTAAGGGTTATGAAGCTGCAAGAATGATTATTTCCTTTCATATACAAGTATAACCATTAGCTAGGGTTCTAAAGTAAAGAAACTAAATGCATGATTTTTCCTTCTGTGAGCGCAACAGTATATATTTTGCGGTGTGTATCCTGTGGAAGGAAACCAAGCTTATAAACGAGGTAATGAATGATAATCTCTTACAGGACTGTCCTAGTAGATTTTAGAACAAGACAAGAGGTCCTAAAGGTTTGGTAAGAGCTTAGAAATTACTTATAAGATTTCCTTGTAGGGCTAAGTCCAAATTCGAATTGTTAATATGCATAAATTCTACATTTTAGGCCTGATGGGATCACATCTGTTGAATCGACGTAGCGATGAGATATTGTCCCTCCATCGGAGGGTGAATAAATCAGAGTACCAAGGAGTAGGGTTGTGTAGGACTCTGATAGGAGAGGCTCCGAGTCCATGAGAGTTGTTTATCCATCAATGGGTTAGAGCCAAGAAAAATCTTGATCGTTGGTTGGTGAATGAGTCATCGGAGAAACTCAATATTGGTTTCAAGTGCAACTTCTTTGATGGAGGGAACTCCGAGATCAACCATAGAATGTTGATCAGAAGTGGGAATGAAGCGACCATAGTCATTGAATTTTCATAGGTTCACCAACCCCTTGGTGAGTAATGGGGAGGAGAGTGACTTCACCTAACTACTACATAGTGGATAGGTGTCAACACCTAGTTGGGTAATACCTGGTACCCTATGATGATGTGTGTAGCTAGGTCAATCCACATTTCCAACCGTGGGAGGGTCCATGTTTCACGTGGGTGGCAAGCCACATGTTAGGGATAATCGAAGATTTGAGACACGGATCAACATGAGTCTTGATGCCACATTTTGTGATAGATGGCAATTTGTGAATGTTCCATGTGTCCCAAGATGTCAATGTGGAGACAACCATGCCTCAGAGGAAGACACGTGTTAGTCCATGATCTGAGGCAAGGGGATCCTGGAATTCTTAATTGTCATGCATTTATATACCCCAAATATTTCTAGACCGTTGGATCAAGTGATTAAAGATTGTTGATCTGTTGCTAAGAGTATTATTAGAGTTCAATGGTCAGAGCAACCTTGGATGCACTAGGTGGAGATACTCCAATGGAGGAAACTCTAAGAGGTGATATAGACTATTGATTGAAGGGGTGGGAATTTCTTGGTCTTAACCATCAATTCATTGTGGGTCCTTTCAGTTCCCTTGGGAGTATTGGCCATGGATGTGACATCAAGTTGATGGAGTTACCAACGTGGTGGCTAGCATGTCATAGGTAAGATAGGTTTTAGCACCTATATTGGTGAGACAAGTACCCTTCAATGATTTATACAGCCAAGTAATTCCATGTGGGAGGTATGTGTGTCACACGGTCCATATGTCACCCAGTGATTGACCACATGTCAAGGTGACTTGGAACTTTCAGGGAGCGAATTGTGACGTGGTATGAGTGCCACGCGTCAAGACAAGTGGAAAAGTTGGGTAGGGCCACATGTCCTGGGTGACAACTTAGATGTTACGTGAGATCCCTCTTAAGAGAACCTAAGAGGGAGAGTGATTTCATGATGATGAGGAGAACTAGTATGTCCCAATGATTGATACATGTCATCTGGTAATTTTTATGAAGGTTCGAGTGGGACCTTGTCGATATGAACCCTTAGGATAGGTGTCTAAATCCTCTCCCTCAGATATCTCACTTGATAGATCTCATATATTCATCGGATGGAGTTGGTCAGAGTGAGTGGCGGTCCTAGTGGAGGAGGCATTCCAATGGGTGCACTCTGAACACCATGTCAGGTCACGTTTCTTGATGTGGGTGGTACCATGTGTCAAATTAATATTATGCCACATGTCATGGTGAGTTGGAATTTTGAAGCATATTTTTGTGGGAATGTGAATGTCATGTGTTGTACGAGGTGGTCGGTAAACAGTGTCAACAAAGACCCAGGTGGCAGGTCGTGGAAATAACACATGTTCGAGGCTCCACCAAGGGAGGACTGTACTTACCGCCAAGTAGTTAAATAATAATATGTGATCGTAGCCATTGATCACCCTAACTCTGAGTATCACCCGATCCGTCGGAGTTACACATGGTTGGAGCATTTCTATTGGAATGGAACATGATTATGGAAGAGGGAAGCACTCCAACTAGATCCAAGTTGTCAAATTTATAGACCCAATAGGCCAAGAATCTAATGGACCAGGTGCCAGGTGCCATGTCAACACCACATGGATTCCACATGCCAATAACATGTCTCATGGAAAAAGAAAAATTTGGGAAACATAGAAGGCCATAAATTTTGAACCAAAGGTTGGTTTTGAGCATGGTGGTAGTCATTGGAAAGCTCTTGATGATTAGTATATGATGGTTCCCTTAGGAATAAGCTTTGAGATGGTTGGGGAAAAAAAATTTTAATACCCCATCCATTAAAAAGGTACTTAGGGGGTTGGGTGTCTTACACTTGGGGCTTGCAGTCATCAGTGGTAGTTTCCCTCACTATCAACAATGGGAATACATCAATGTCTCTTGATCGATGGATTCTACAAGTGTTTGATGGAAGCGCATTTATTCGCACTTTCTAGAATGTACTAGGTACGTTGATTCCCATTATCTTCATTGGTGGGTTGTCTCACATTTGTTGATGGTACACATCAATGACTAGTAATCAAATGATGTCTCCCATGGTCAAAATCATATCATTTATTCACATGGCACAGACTCATACCTTGACAATTTTTTGATTTGAAGACCTTGGGCCATTAGTCCCACTTGCCTCTATGACATTGATACCTTTAGGAGGATCATTTTTTCACTTCATTGATTGATTCATCCTCTTGATGTATATTAAACATAGATCTATTATTTATCTATTTGTGTGTATGATCTATTTGACATGGATCCACTATGTATCTCTTCCATGGCCTTGAAAACTACTCCTATATATACATGGGTCCACTATGTATATTGTCGTGGCCATGATCATTACTCCTATATATGTTTCATGGATCTGTAGTGTATATTGTCATGTACATTCAATAGAATAATCCATCAACATTCATAATAAATACGCCCATGGAATAACAATTCAAATATTTGCAAGATAGTAATTGGATGAGAAAAGAGTATTTCTATTAAAATGTAATCAATAGATGTGAATAAATTACAAACTTCCATGTCGGCACGGTTCATAACCGAGAAACTAAGTCCCTTTCAATTGGGCCTCCACCACTTCAATCCTCCACCAAAGGAAATCTCATATAAGAGAGACAATGAGGTTCTCAATCAAGTAGGGAAGAGCTTGGGGGTTGAACAATGTGTTCATACTTAAAAGGAGAAAGGGATGCAGACTCAATATGAAGTGAATAATTTATCCAGAGTAAATTTTCTCTCAATTGAATTCTTTTCCTCTTTTCCATAGCTCGGATTTGTCCCATTTATAGCCTTCAAGTGGAATTGAAGGGTTGAGTCGGAATGTTTCCATTATATGGAAGGTCAAGGATCATGGATCTCTTGACATGACATGGAAACTTGACACCATTTTTTAATTTTTGGAAGAAAACCCGATGTACGCGGGATGTAGTGGTGCAAACTTCGTATACACATGTTTTATAATAGTTAGGGTGCGTATATGTAGAAAAATACTATTTTTAGCTCTAGTATTTTCAAAAAGGGGCTTCAAGTCTGCATAGGGAAATGGAAAAAGGCTTCCCGAGTAAGTTTGTATAAGGTGAGGTAAATATTGCTATAACATATGCCCCCTAATGTGTGAGGTCATAGGAGTATCTGTGATAGCCAAAATACATTATAAGACCCAGAAGTGGAGTAATGGAGACCTGTTTGGATGAACTAGTTTCTCATTACAATCTATACTAACTTTTCACACATGGCTACCAATTTGAATTACACTGCAAATCCATGTGAAAATATACCAAACAACTATTCATGGCCATGAATATGCAATACAAAGGTGGCTACATTCCAAAGGTTGTCATAGTCACAAACAAGGCCCAGTAAAACCAGTCTCAAAATCAATCTGAAGATATCTGTATACAATGGAGTACAATTTGATCTCCCATGATCACTAAAGTCACATAGGTGCTCGTCCAATGAAAGATAGAAATAACTAAGGAAATTTGCGACTATGAACAGATGTCTTCAATTATTCTACACAATCCACCAAAGGTGCAAGTCTACTTCGTGTGAGTAAAGGAATTAAGGTCGAACAAAATGAGACTTCGTTTGATTAATGTTCATTAAGGTATATCGTTAACAAACACGATACAACCTACTGATAATGAAAGTAGCTATCAAGGCACTGAGTACATTCTTACAAGTGTGAATAGAGGTGTCAAGGTCGAACACTTGAAGAATCCATCGATCATGATACATTGATATATTACCAATTGTCGATGGTGAGAGAACTTGCCACTAATGATTGCAAGCATCTAGGTACTCATAGGACTCTAGGTCTCATCTCTAGAATAGATGGGTTGAATTCGATGGAAGGAGACCCGTTGAAAGGATAGCATTAAGGCATCTCTCATCATTCAGCACAAGGTATGAAGCAAGAGCTTCATGATTTGGAGGAAATTGGACAAAGAACAAGTTCATGAACCAATGATCCTGTGCATCTTTCGCATGTGCCAGATGCAAGTGGTACATGAAAAAGACCCTCTGAATAGAAGCCAATAAGGAAAATTGTTGACAAAGGTGAGGAAACCACCAATAAGGCTAATGGAATCTAATACATTGCATGAATCCCAATGTGTGAATAGATTTCTTATCGTCAAACACAAGGGAAACAACCCAGTCAATGACCAATAATGAAATGTCAATTGTTGGGTTCAAGATTACCTACCAATGAGGAAAGTAGGACCAGGGTGCGCAATAGGACTAGAGTTTCATGTAACTCTAAGACACACTAAGGGTATGGTCAGCATGCAAAGTGAAGAGTTCTGAGGAATGGCTGACAGATATTGATAGACATCCTTTGAACAAGAGCATGAGACATATGGAGGACTCTGTCAACATAGACACAATGATGAAACTTTGAGATAAAGGAGGCATCAATAAAACTCTCCATAGAGACTGGAAGAGTAACCAATTGGGGGATTACACTCTCTGTAATGAACTTGGCTTCTTAAGGTCATGATAAACCCAAAATTTTGATGACAAGTGGACTCAAAAATTGTGTGCTATGTTCAAAGGCAACACAACTACTGCCAACAAAAAGTAATATTCTTTTCCCACCCATCTTTTTTCTTTTTCATAGTCAAATGAATGTTATGATATAGAGGAGTAAACGAGTTTCATAAGTAAGAAAACTAGTTCCGGCAGTGGAACATACCTATTCTCAATGAAAGGAGGTGCATGCGGGAGATGGACACTCGGAGGAATGTTTCCTCCTAGGTATATGGTGTCAAGCTACGAAGGATATAAACAAGGCTTGCAGTGGCTGGTGACACGAATTGTTGAGATGATAGGCTTATAGTGCAAAAGAGGGAACTAGAAATAGGTTCAATACTGCAAGAGAGAGAATGAGATGCAATTACAACTTAATGCCAAAATGTCCTTTTTCATAATATTAGTCAACTTGGTTTGAAAAAGGGATAAACTTGCACCAAAATAGACGTGCTTTCAAATCCAATTTACGATTGTGAAAGAGACAAGTTCACTCAAAAATATTTTCTCTTTTTGAGGAAGTCGGAAAAGAGCTTAACCAAGACTCATGACCTTTCAAATCCAATTAATGAGTGTGAAAGAGACAAGTTCACCTGACAATTTTTTCTCTTTTTGAGAGAGTCATAAAAGAGATTAATCAGACTCGTGGGGATTTTTCTAGGAGAAATGTCATGGGGGGGGCAAGGCTCCCATGTAGGATTTCTATGAAAGGTCAATAACTTATGAAGATCTTAAAAAAGCTTGGGAAAACCCAGAGATTTCCAAGTAGAGGGGGATAAAATACTCGCGGAGGTTACCTTCCCAAATATTTATCAAAGACTGCCTCTCACTTGAAAGGGCATAGGAGAAGGAATTTGATAGCCCACAATACCATCCCAGTCAAATGGAACCTCTTGAAGACGTGGAGAGAGAGTAATTGGAGAGAGTAAAACTCTCCCTTGTTCAGAAGGTGCGGGACTAGAAATGTAAATGACATTGTCAAAACAAATTCCACTCTCCAAAATGGAAGTGGGGTCAGGTGAATATTGCATCAGCAATATCACCTCCTTAGAATTGTCACTCTTCGAAAGAACAGTGGGGTCGTGCAAAGATTTCATCGGCAAGACAACTTCTTCAACCGTTGGTTGAATAGGATGTGAGACAAGAAGGCCAAGTAACACATCATCCCCAAAAATAGGAGTGGTGTCAGTCGAAGATGACTTTGGCATGGCCGCTGGTTGAACAGGATGCGAGATAACAAGGTCAAGAGATGCATCACCTCCTAAAGGAAGAGGGGTTTCAGCTGAATATTTCATCGGCATGACCATTGTATCAACCAAAGAATATTGAGAAACCAAAGATGACTCTAAACCTGAAAGGCCCCTAGGCAAGGACCACATTTCTTGTACCACGGCAGTAGCAGGGCACAAATGAATAAGGTGATCTCATTTGCAAAGCCTACAAAATAAATTAGGCTTACGTATTATACATCTAGGTCTCTTAATCATAGGAATTCCCCCATCATGACTTGCAGAGGCTAGTAGCAAATCTCCAACATGACTTGAAAAGGTTGGTGATAAATCCCCAACATGACTAGTAGAGGTTGGTGATGTGATGTCGGGATGTCTCGTGGCGACTAGAGTGGTGCCCCAGCATGACTTACAATGGCTAGTTGTTGTTCTTCAACATGGATTACAGAGGTTGTCGACCATTATCCAATGTGATGAGGATATGGATTGGTGGAAGAGTCAAGAACAACCTGATATGTTATCTCTACTACCGATAGTGGCATGGCCATTCCAGAATGTGACTAACCTTCACAAGATGCAACCAAGTAAGGTAGGGTCCAAAGATCGTTAAAATACAAAGTGTGGAAAGGAACGGACCTCTATGATGAAGAAAACCTACTGGACATGGCAAATATGTGATGAACTGGTGCCATGAAGTCGAAGGTACCCATAAGGCATGAATACATTCCGATAATGATATTCTCAGTTTCCAACTTAGAATTTTTTATCATGGGGATCGACGATCCAACATATGCATTCGTGCTAGATTATGTAAAGGGAAAATGGTCAATTGTCATGATATTCCCATCATGAGGAAAAGAGTGTGGAAGTCAGATGATATGATTGCAGTCATAACATAAGTCCAATTGTGTCCTAGTAACAAGTTATAGTTGAGGGGTGCATCAACGAACTCGACATCCACCTCTACCATCTTCCCACCTAACTAGATTGGAAAGGAAGGAAGAATACTGTGAGGGTGGAAGGAACGACCTTCAAAGTAGTCAAAATGGTTGGAGATTGAGAAAGGGTCAGAGATCCGAGGGATTTCCAACACACCAAGGAAATCACACATGTTGTAGTGCATTCATCAACAATAGTATGCTTGATGGTATACTTTGAATAACCCATGTGGATTTGGAATGCAACATGGTAAGGAAAGAGAGGCTTCACATATGTGACATCAAACTTGATAGCTTTCGACTCACTAGGATCTAGAGATCCTAAAGTAGATAAAAAGGCATTCCTTTGTGAAGGACATGTATGGAGTACCTCTAGAGATGACATTGCACAAGGGGTTTGAACTAGGTCCTCAACAATAGAGTAATTATGGGCAAATCTAGCATTAAGATTGTGGGTAGAGCAGTTGAGTACTCCTTTCGGAATACGAGGCAAGGGATTTGTTTTTTTTATCTATAAGGGTGTCTTCAGAGGAGGGGGAGACTCTAGACTAGGAATAGTCTATGGAGAACAGTAATCGTGAGACCAAGTGGCTACATTTACCTCAAATTTAACCATATTGATGCATAAATGGTCACCATCTTGCATTGGCAAGTTTTGACTCCCAATCACCACATTCCTGGCATTCAAAGAGCTCGAGGCCATGTGTTGATTATGTGGAAAAGGATTAGTTAGTACGGTGGGTGGTAGAGATAAAATCCTCGTAGATTCTAAAAGTTTGGGGCATAAATGGGTAAGGTGATCATATGTACAAATATTATAGGCAAACTTCACCTTCTTCCTTTCTTTCTTTCCCTCACGAGCATTATTATTTGACTTCTCATTATTACCATTGTACTTGGGTTTATTATTATTCTTCCCACCCTTATGATTATTATTATGTCCTTTCTTTTTATTCCCTCCTGGTTGTTGGTTACCATTCAGGTTGGTCGATGATCGCAGAAAATGTACATCTATTGACTGAGTGGGATTGGAGGAAACAGACGAAGATGGTCATCCTACAAACTAGTTTAGAGACAACTCTTTCAAATGGCTTGTCACCGAGTCTGTAGATTTCACATTGGTGGAGACTACAATGCCATCGGCATAAGGCCCGGGATTTTGTCTAGGGTCATAGTTTGACCTCGGTGCATCTAGAAGAATCTCGTATAACATCCCAGACTGATCATATGTAAGATCTAATTGCTCGGCTTTAAAAATCTTTTCTTCCTCAGAAGTGACCCTAGATGTAGAAACATCCTTCGAAATATAAGGAAGTAAGGACTTGAGGAGCCACTCTATCAAAAATTATGGGGGTATGCAGGTATTGATCAATATCTTCCATCTACGCCACTCTTAGATGTGATCCGAGATATGAGTGGGTTTATCCTAATGCAAGGTCGATAGAATTTCTAAGCCATCATCATAATGAACCTACAATTGGAAGTGATTGAGGAAGACTAAGACCATATGACTAAAGATTCCATATGTCCCCCTAGGTAGCTCGATATAACATTTTGTGGCAACCCCCGTAAGGGTGCATTGAAATAATATTGACAGAATGGAATTGTTGTTAAGGGAATTCGAAGACCACCAAAGGTGAAAAGTAGTGACGTGATCACCAGGATCCTCTCCATTATTACCTTCAAATTTTGGAATATCTGAATGAAGTTTGGTGGGGATAGGGGGCCATGTCATATCGTAACACACAAGATCATTCATTAACTTAGACAAGTCCGGTAGATTGAGCATGGCCAAAAAAGGGAGGCGGGGTTGCATCATCTGGCCCCAAGCTCCCTGGAAAGATTGTTGTTGGGGAAGCACATCCCATCCAGGGTTCTGGTAAGCACCATGGCCTTGTCCGAGATTGTAAGACCCTCCTCCGAACTGATTCATGAGGGGTTGGTTAGGCACCATTCTAGTAGGAATGTTCTGATGAGGGTTGTAAAAACTGCCCCGAGTTGGAGTAGCTCCAAGTTAGGGGTTTCCCAAGGAGTGAAACTGACCTCCTCCAGGTGTAAATCTATAGGATAAAGGTTGGTTCTTCATGCCAAATGTTTTTTTCAGAATCAGTATAGAGGGGGTAGATGTGGAGGATGGGCTGTAAGTTGTAGCTTGTCCTCCAGGTTGGTTACTCCATATAGAAGCATTAGAGATAGGATTAGAACTAGGGTTAAAAGGAGGAAAGACTCCAACTTTAGGAATCATTTGTGGAACATGAGCATCACCAAACGAAAAAGGATTATATGGATGAGTTGTGCCCCAAATTCCAATACTAGTACTTGGACTAGACGTTGGGATGGAGGATGAAAAATGCAATGTGAAATTCAGCATACCATGAGGAAAAGGACTAAAGTCCATAGTGATGGACTGAATATTATAACTAGGTGAGTGGCCAAGGGACCCAAAAGGGTTCATGGATATAGGTTGAGTATTCATTATAGGATGGACCAGAGTGACAATAGGAACCTTCAACACTACGACCATTGTGTTTGAAGGTGTCGAAGGAGTAGTGTTAACTATAGTAGGTATGGGAGTTGAAGGACTCCTAGTATCTTTCTGACTCGATTCAATACTCATCCTTGTAAGATCACAAGTATGATAAGTGGAAGTGTGTGTACCACGTTTGATAAATTTACTCCTTTTAGAAGGAAAAGACTCAAGATGGGGCGGTAACTATAATAAGCGGTGAGACCTATGGGGAAGCTAAACTGGCTCCACGATGACTCAAGATTTGAGATAAAAAACAAATCCTAAGGCCAACTAGCAATCAAAGAGAACACCAAAATAAAATAAACAAAAGGTCAATATGCACATAAACATGATAAAGTAGCTGAAAGGGGCCTCCCTCCCTAAAGTAGGTATGCCTCTCCCAAGAGGGACTCGAGACCCCATGCTAAAGATCGAAGGTATCAGAATCAGTTATAAGGGCCCTCATGGGCTTAACAACTAGTTGGTTAGATCCCCCCAGAGAATTAATCCTCCATAAAGATTATGTGTTGTCCGACCCTTATCTGACCCAGGGTACCTGCAAAATAACCCCTGCAAGTAACCTATGTGGTACCTAAGTCGAGAAACTAAGAAACCACTATATAAACGATGCATAGGTGAATAGTTGTAAGTTAGGTCCACTATATGGGTAGGGTAACAAAGCCTGAAACCTTGAAAGAACCACCTCTCACACAGGTAAAGGTACTACCAAGATCCCCATATACGAATAGATCCCCATAAATATATCTAACGATAAGAAGGTATCAAGGGGATATTCCTTCAACCAACCTCACACTACCTCGTGTTTAACTCCAGTGTAAGTGGAGCTTCCTGATATTATTGATTATACAATTGATTTCTCCACTGCCTTAGTTAGACACATATGTTGATTTAATATCCTTGGAGAAATTTACTTACAAAATCCTTTTCCAAGGTTCTAAATCCTAAGCTAGTTTGTGCACCCTAGAAAATAAAATTGTTTCTAATCAATTTTAAATTATAGTGTTACTTTTAGTGGCCTTGTTTACTCACAAAAGGTGTGGTCGTGAAACTAATGGTGTTATGACTCAACAAGTAAAATAAATGAATATGGCCTCCGGGGGGGCAGCTCAATTGGCAAGTGCCGTGAAAATGAAGTTCCATGAGGTTTCGAGTTCAACTCCCCCCGACTTACCTTGTGTGCTGCGTAAGGGGCATCGTGGGCACACCTGGAGGTTATAGTGGTAGTAGTTGGATAACACGGCCACATGTAACGCGAGCATGTGCCCAACTAGTTTCTGATTCCTCCAGACATAAAAAAAAATTAAAAATTAAAAATTAAAAATTAAAAAATTAAAAAAAAAAATAAATGAATATGAATACAATGCAAAGTCCTAACTTTAATTCTCAATAAATGATATCCTTTTCAAAATGCAATCCAAATAAAATGAAATTCTTCATTACATGTACTAAGATCAATGATAAGAACCAAAAAGATCAAATGCCATCAAAGTAAAATGCCTAATATTTTTGTATTTTCAATATAAAAGAATGAAAATGCAAGGACTGAAAGAAGAAACTTGATACAAAAGACTCTACTATATGTAAACAGAGACAAACCAAGTAGGATATCAAGAAGCAAACACCTAGCCCGGGATGCAAGGAAAATCAAATGAAAAGGATGATAAGAAAGGCACCGCACAAAAATTCAACCAAAGAAAGGTTTCCTATCATTCCACAGACACTTAATAGTCATACCAGAGGCCCAAGAAGACTCAACAATAATCAAAACCTTCCCAACAGCCATCAAACCCAGCAACTAAGAAACAAAGGGTGATGTATGCAATTGTTCAGGGTAAAAGAACGTATATATGCCTCTTGCAGAAGGACAACATGCGAATGTATGCGAATGTCAAGTAAAAACTTGCATATATGTTTTAAAACATATCTAGTTTAAGGAGAAGGCCAAGAAACTCAGACTCATAATGAACAGAGGTTGTCAAGTAGTCATACAACAAGAAACTCAATATAAACGAGAGCAATCGAAGGAGAAAAACAATCCAAACCCCGAAAAGAAGATTTTGTCCCTAGTATGGTCTCCAATTATGTTACGAGGAAAATCTCTCTATGGCTAGGGGTAAACCACAATAGAAGGAAATGATTGCAGAAATCAACTCTAATATCAGGTATGCTATATAAACAAATATGCTAGAAAGACAATATAAAATGCCTACCTTGTCGAGATGTTCGATGAAGTCAACTGTTGAGCACTTGACTCAAATAAATACACCTGAAACATTTCCTCAACAATCAAGAAATGCAAGAACATGGTGATAATATATCATGTTATCACATTCAATAGCATAATCCACCAACATTCATAATAAATATGCCCATGGAATAACAATTCAAATATTCGCGAGATATTAATTGGACGAGAAGAGAGTATTTCTATTAAAATGTAATCAATATAAGTGAATGAATTACAAATTTCCATGTCGAAACGATTCGGAACTGAGAAGCTAAGTCGCTTCCATTTGGGCCTCCACCACTTCAATCCTCCACCAAAGGTAGGCTCATATAAGAGAGACAATTAGGTTCTCAATCAAGTAGGGAAGATCCTGGGGGATGAACAATGTGTTCAGACTTAAAAGGAAAAAGGGATGTAGACTCAATATGAAGTGAATAATCTCTCCAGAGTAACGTTTCTCTCAAAGTTGAATTCTTCTCCTCTTTTCCATAGCTCGTATTTGGCCCATTTATAGCCTTCAAGTGGAACTGAAGGGTCAATTCAGAATGTTTCCAGTATATGGAAGGTCAAGGATCATGGATCTCATGATGTGACATGGAAACCTGACACCATCTTTTAATTTTGGGCACAAAATCCAATGTGTGTTGGAGAAATTTCTATTTTCGTCACACTAGTTCAGTGGGAGTTAACTGACTAGTTATATTTTAGACTTTATAATTTTATACCAACACTACTATGCATGCATTACTAATTATAGGATGCCATTGCCTATATGAGTGAATATCACTCACTCATTGAATATATCATAATATACATTGATTCTCACAATTCATATTGTATCTCTCTTCCTTTTCTTGATAAGATTTGTTTGTGTATTCTTTAGCTAGGTCTCCTATGCAGGTTTCCATGAAACACTGACATGGTATCAGATCCAAGATGCTTAGAGTAACCCAGACAAGCCAGAGAAGACAGAAAGAGGATTTGAGTAAACCTGGTTTCCACAATCGTCGCGACCTATCCCTATCGAAAGGTGTTACGATTAGAATCATCACAACCTATCCCTATCGAAAGGTGTGATAGTCGCACTTAGACTTAAGAAAATTTCTTTTTCCAGGCATCGTCACATCCTATACACAGCCAAGGTGTGATGTCGTCACACTGTGTTCTTCATCTGAGTTGTGGCGATTCAATTTTTCACAATCGTCACACTGTGTCCTTCACTAGAGTTTGACGATTCAGCATCGTCACACTTTATCCTTCTCTAGGGTGTGACGATTCAGAAGCCCTCCAAAAATTGGTTTTCTACAGTAAAATAGCCATATCTCAAAATCTGAGACCTGGGTTAGGCTGAAATTTGGATCAGAGACGTATAACATAAGGATTCTCATGCTCACCAAAAATATACAAAACCCACAAGATATTTTAGGAAATATAGTTGTTTTATCATATCTATAGTTGTCATAGAACCGTTTGTCATATCTCGGAATCTACGATCTAGGTTTTCAGGATCTTTTCAGAATCAATTGCAGGGATGGAGGACGTGCAACTTCTTAAATCAAGTCCAGTGATAATACTCACACCATACAACTATTTTGAATGGAATTAGAAGGCTGCATTCCAACTCAAAAGAAAAGGACTGTATAATTTGACGATGTCGACAAAAATATAACCTACATCAATGCTTGAGAAGACCAGATGGGTGAACCATAAGGATGATTCCATAGGAATACTTCTTGAGTTAATATCCACTTATTTATGGTTTCATGTTTCCACGTGCAAGACTCCAAACGATATCTGGACCACCTTGGAAGGACACTTTGGAAAGCAGGATGAGATGCGAGCTCATATTCTTAAGGTAGAGTTGAATACCATAGACCCTAAAAGTTTTGATAATGTACATGAATTTTTTACTAAATTTAAATCTTTGCTATTGATCTTGGCTGAATGTGGTATTGACAAGTCTACACAAGATAAACAACTTATTTTAACAATATTTTCCAATCTAGGACTTGAATATGTTGTATATGTCTCCAATTTCCATTCTAGCAAATGGATTTTTGGAACAAATTGGAAAATGCCTACGATGGCTGAGTTCATTGAGTTTCTTACACAAGAGTAGACAAAAGTCATTCAGATGGGCCTAATCAAAGATCCCAAAGCACATGCATTCACCATGCATGATGAAAAAAGATCATCCAAAAAGAATGGGAAGGAGAAACAGAACGAGAAGGAGGGATATTTCAAACCCTTTAACGATTCTTCAAGTTCCAAAGAATCTTCATATTCTAAGAAGAAGTAGAAGGTAAAGCAATGCACTTACTACAATAAACCGAATCATGAAGAATCCACATGCATGAAGAAACAGATCAATCTTATGACACAAGTACTTCAGAAGAATAACCTTGGAGACTTCATTCCTGAAGGAGCCAAGAAGAGGAAGGAAGAAGACCATGTGCCTAAGAAAGCCAATCATCATGCTTTGGTTGCAATCAATTCCTCATATGATTCGTGGATTATAGATCCTGGTGCATCACATCATATGGAAGCTAAAGAGAATTTTTTACTTCTTTGAGTTCATGCTCTGGAACTCCTATTCTCATGGGGGATGATACTCCAATAGAAGTTGCAGGAGAGGGAAGAGTGTAACTTCCTAATGGAAGTTTTGAGAATTTTTTACATGCTCCAAAGTTTTCTATAAATCTGCTCTCAGTTTATCATATCACTCAAATAGGTAAAAGGGTTGAATTTACATCAGATTCAGTTATTGTACTTGACATGCATGATAGTTCCATTATTGTAGTTGGTGAGGTAGATCACAAATCATGGTTGTATAAGTTCACTAAGTTTACTGACTATAAATCATCTTTGCTACTTACACATGCTAATGATAGTAGTAGAGTATGACATGATATATTTGGTCATTTAAACTTTAGGTACATGAATTGAATTTCCAAGAAAGGAATAGTCAAAGTATTTCAAGACATTCACTTTTCTAAAGGGGTTTAAGAGGGATGCATTCTTGGAAAGCATCCTAAAGAGAAGATTGAAAAGGGGAAGGCAAGGAGAGCCTCCTCTTCCTTGGAGCTTGTCCACAGTGATCTCGTGGGTCTATTTCCACATCTGTCCATAAGAAAAGCAAGGTATGTTCTTACATTTTTTGATGATTACTCATGCTATACTTGGGTTTATTTTCTCAGACAAAAGTCTGAAGTTTTTGAGCATCTCAAAGAATTCAAAGCTCTAGTAGAGATACAAAATGGGAAGAAAATCAAGATCCTCCGTATAGACAATCAGGGGGATTACATCAACAAAGATGTTCAAAATATTTGTCATGAAGCTGGTATCCAGTTGTAGCACAGAGTTCCATACACTCCACAGTAGAATGGAGTTGTTGAAAGGAAGAACAAGTCTCTCAAGGAGATGAACAGTTCCATGTTGCATGCAAGATAACTTCCTTCCAAGCTTTGGATTGAGGCACTTAATTGTGTTGCTTACATATATAACATAGAACCTCACAAATCTGTTCAGAATAGGACACATTTTGAGGCTTGGACAGGTGACAAATGAGATGTCATGCACTTTCTCATCTTTGGATCTAGAGCATGGGCCCATGTTCCTTATGAAAAGAGGAAACCCTTAGATCCACAGAGCACACCTTACATCTTTGTGGGATATCTAGATGATGTGAAGGGATACATATTGATTGATCCCTATAAATACCATCTCATCATTGAGCATAGTGTTCAGTTTGAGGAGAGTCCTTTGCATGCACCTCCAGTGAAACATGTAGAGACTCTTGTTCTTCCATCAGTTCCAAACATCATATATTATGATTCCACACACTCATATGCTATATATTCAGACACAAATTCAGAGGATTTTGTACATGCAGATGAGCAGTTAGTATAGCCAAATGAGGAGCCAACATCGGATCTTCATCAAATGCCCAAGTGGGAAAAATCCACACTTCAGGAAGTAGGAAACCTTGCAGGGGATCCATTGGATTCGATGAGGACTTGATCTCAGCATGTGGATCCTTCTCATGTACTTTCAGCTTCTAAACTAGTGATGCGCTTGAATTTATATATGGTTCAATCTTCTGATCCACATACCTATAGTGAGGCCATTGGAAATCCACTATGGGAAGCAGCCATGCAGGAGGAGCATGACTCTCTCCTAGAGAATTAGACTTGGGATCTAGTTCCACTTCAACGAGGGAGGAAACTTGTCAGATGCAAATGGGTCTACAGGACCAAGAGAGAAGCATATGGTCAGGTGATTAGGTACAAAGATAGATTAGTTGCAAAAGGATTTCAACATATTCATGGGATAGATTATGATGAGACCTTTGCTCCTCTAGAAAATATAGACTCCATTCACTTGGCTCTAGCCATTGCAACAGCCAAAGGATGGGAAGTTCACCAAATGGATGTGAATAATTCTTTTCTTCATGGTGACCTTTCAGAGGGGATCTACATGGAGCAACCGCAGGGGTTCATTCAAAACTCATCTTTAGTATGCAGACAGAAGAAGTCTCTCTATGGCCTCAAGCAAGAACCTAGAGCATGGTATGAAAATATGGATTCTTACCTACTTTCACATTATTTTGTTAGATGTAAATCTGACTTCAATGTTTACATGTTGAGGACTATTGACTCTGTGATGATTTTATTACTCTATGTTGATGATCTTTTGATCATTGGTATCTCTTCTTCAAGCATTGCTTTGGTCAAAGATATTTTTCATCACAGGTTGTCTATGATGGACATGGGTCCACTACACGTTTTTCTTAGTCTTGAGATCAGTCTAGATTCTTATGGCATCAAACTTTCTTAGGCTAAGTATGTCATAGATCTTCTGGATAGATTCCATGTGACAGACTGTAAGTCTGCACCTACACCCTTCTTATCTGGGATCATACTTGAGGATGGTGCCAATACACCATTAGTGGACAACACTTTGTATCGACAGTTGGTGGGGAGTCTTTTGTGTCTCATCCACACCCGTCCAGATATCTCATATGCAGTAGGAGCAGTTTCTAGATACATGAAAGAGGCCCACAATCTACACTAGAAGGATTCCAAGCGCATCCTCAAATATGTTCAGGGCACCATGAGTTATGTGATTCACTATGCAGCTGGTTGTGCATTAGATCTCATAGGATTCACAGATTCAGATTGGGTTGGTGATAGCATAGATCACAAGTCCACTTCCAGGTACACTCTTAGTTTTGGGTCAGGCCCAATTTGTTGGTCAAGTAAGAAGCAATCAACCATTGCTTTATCTTCCGCAGAGGCCAAGTATAAAGGAGTATTTAACTGTTTCATTCATACACTTTGGCTTCAACACTTCCTTACCGATCTTGGCATCCAGTTTCACTGTCCGACTGTCATATGGTGTGACAATCAGAGTACACTAAAATTTTGTAGAGATCCAGTACAATGAAAGAGAACCAAACACATTGAGGTCCACATGCATTTCATCAGATATTTAGTACATGAAAGTATCATTGATTTGCAGTTCTATTCTTCCTCTGAACAAACTGCTGACATATTCACCAAGACCTTCACTGAGAAGCAGTTTTAGACTTTGCAGGATCATCTTGCAATGAAGAACACAGTTTACTAGTAGCTTCCTTTTCTTCTTTTGATGCATTGTCTTTTGAGGGGGGGTTTTGCTCCCATGTGGTTTTCCCTCTTTCCTCACTTTTATTCAGTGTTCATTAGTTTCATTGTACATGAGTACCTAATATGGCCTAGTATCCAGAACTCATTTTTTACTCTATTAGCACTCTGTAAATTTTTTTTGCCTGATAAGACAAATGACAGAGGTAACTATTTCAACCAACTTTAGAGATGAGGCACTAGCCTGCTCAACTCAGAGAGGGATCTCTCGTGTCACTTGATATTTCTTTGGAAATCATTGGCTAGATTTGGTTTGTTTTGGGGGGTATCATAAAGTTGTTGAAGAAATAGGGGTGGTATTTAGGCTATGGAGTCAGAAATGAATAAAGCAGTGACAAATCTGTTGGATTACTGAGAGGGAGGGTGAATCAATAATAGCGTAATTATAATCCTTTTTCTTCAAATAATCCAAGTGTTATATCAATGTAGAATTTTTATCCAATAATGAGCAATAAGAAATGAACAATCACACACATACACAGTACACCAGTGTTTTACGTTGAAACCCAAATCAGGAGAAAACCACAAAAATCTTTTTCTTATATGTCTTGAAGAATTACATTCATTGGAAGCACCAAATTCCTTTGTTTTCCAGCTGCAACTGGAAGGAGGCTCCAACCCCCTAGTTTCTCATGCTACAACCTAAGGGAAGCTCCAACTCCCCATTTCTCTGGATACAACCAGAAGGAGGTGACAACCCCCTATGTTCTCCGGCTACAACCGGAAGGTGGCTACAACCACCTATCCTTGCCCCGTCCAACCACCCTGAAGTAGAAGTAGAATGATGGAACCATTGTCACACTATCACTGTGATATATAATGTTGTAAACCCGTGCCAATAAGCCTGTACCTCAACCTATACCATAAACAAGTGCAACAACCATGCACCAACCTGTACCATAAACAAGTGCATCAACCATGCACCAACTTGTACCAAACAATCTGTAATCAACCTGTACCATAAAAAAGTGCAACCAACTAGGTACCAAGTATGTACCAATCATGTTTCAACTAATTATCAACTATGACTCATCAATATGTACCAGCATCATCAACTATACACCTCATGTATGTGCCAACTCATCAACTACTTGTCTCAACCATGTACCCAACTTGTACCTCAACCAAAATCCCTCATCAATTTCATCATCCAAATATGATTTATAACTCTGTAATAGACCTAGTTTATATGATAAAAAATCTACAAACCTTCCTTAAATTTAAACAACAAGAGACTATCATTTACATCAAACTTTTCTTTAGTCTCACATGACTAGTTTTGGATTAGTCAACAACCCTAAATTGAAATAATCATAACTTTGTACTTGCCACAAACCCTATTTTCCACGGATTGTAACTCCAAAAATACAAAGACCCACAAGATGAATGTTTTACCACAGATACTTGGATAGGTTTTCTCATTGGAATAGCAATTTCATAGTTTGAATCATTCTAGAAAAAAATTTATTGCAAAAATGGTGAGATGACATGTAAATAGCATACCTTAGAAAGCATCATCAAAAGAATTTATCCTTCCTTGAATTCCAGCCTTCTTTTCTTCATATTCCCTCCGAAATTTGTCTTATATATCCTTTGGTTGCCTCAAAAACCTATAGGTATTAAATATTCTCAATTTTGATTTAAATGAGAGAGCCTTGCCTCTTATTTATACTCTCCAAGTAGCTTCCTTAAAAACATCTTCTAGGTCACTTTGCCCACTTTCCTTATTTTAGAGTTAACCCACTTATAATTTCTCCATTAAATTTATTATTTAAATAATTGATTTTGTATTCACTTTGAATTATAGTTCACTCATCACTTTACTTTATTATTTACCTTTAAAAACTCTTAAACCACTTTGACTACTTTGACCTTTTGGGGTTTCTAGATGACATATGAGGGTCCTCCAACTTCATAAGGCCATAAATATCATACCATGAGGAGTTATGTTACGTTCCACATACCACTAGATATGGAATGAAATGTACTATCCATATAGAATAGTATTAACTAAAAATATATCAAAACTCATACCGTTATCCATCAAACAAACTTGGGTCAATTACCCAAACTTGGGATCTCCAACTTCTCATGGACATAACTCTCTAACCGTGAGGAGTTATGTGACGTTCCACATACCATCGAAAATTTCCTGACAATCACTATCCATATAGGATAGTTTCATTGAAAAATTCACTAGAATTCATCTTATTATTCCACAAAAAAGCATGGGTTCTCTAACCATACTTCTAGGATAACTCAATCCACAAAGTGTCTTCCCATGAGGGCTTTCACCATAAGGGGACCACTTTGGAGTTCATACATTTCTACTTATTATCAACCATGACAAGACAATAACGATTCATATTTACATCAAATAATATTGGTTCCATTACCCAACCTTTGTGCTACGACACTTTCTTCAAGGGTTGACATCAATGACAAACAACCTTAATCAACAATCTCCCCCTTTGGCATTGATGGAAACACTTTGATGCAATAATGAAATCATATCACTCATGCTCCCCTTAGAACCATGCCTCTATCCTCTACATATGATAAATCTTCTCCCCCTAGAACCATGGCTCTGTCCTCTGCATTTGGTAAATCTCTTCCCCTTTGTCATCAATGGCAAAGGTATCTTTCCATCTAAGGTTGTGTAACACACCCACCGAATGGATAGAAGATTTTCGGTTTTCTTTCCTTATTCTCAAGGGACAACACTCCTCGAGATTCTAAGGAGCCTAGCATAGACCCTCCTTTCCCTTTAAAGTCCCCCATATGATCGTGTCTATGCCCACAGTCCTTATCGAGAAGGCACTTCTGCTATTGCGATACAGGGAGTCGTGAGGCAAGCGATCCCTTGCTCTCTTGACTTTCAAAGGGCTAAAACCCAAAATGGACCTAACTACTTATTGAGATTAACAACAACCCAGAATAAATTTGGTACTCTACCCTTTGGGGTTTCGTCCATCGGGATTTCGGGATGTGCGATGACAAGAGGTCTCACACCTGGGTTTCCCAGGAGCCGAAACTCCGAAACCCACATACATGTATATATATATCGCTCAACCTATTTAAGGAATTCACAAACTGGGTTTTTGGGATATGCGATGATAGGAGGTCTCGCACCTGGGTTTCCCGGGGGCCGAAACTCTAAAACACCAAAATCTAAACATGCTCCACTATTTTAGGATTTCCTCCATCAGGATTTCAGGATGTGCGATGATAGGAGGTCTCATACCTGGGTTTCCTAGGGGCTGAAACTCTGAAACCCCAAACTCTAAACATGCTCCACTATTTCAGGATTTCCTCCATCAGGATTTCGGGATGTGCGACGACAGGAGGTCTTACACCTGGGTTTCCCGGGGGTTGAAACTTCAAAACCCCAAACTCTAAACATGCTCCACTATTTTGGGATTTCCTCCATTGGGATTTTGGCATGTGCGACAATAGGAGGTCTCGCACCTGGGTTTCCCAGCGGCTGAAACTCCGAAACCCCAAACTCTAAACATGCTCCACTATTTCGGGATTTCCTCCATCGGGATTTCAGGATGTGCGACGACAGGAGGTCTCGCACCTGGGTTTCCAAGGCGCCGAAACTCCAAAACACCAAACTCTAAACATGCTCCACTATTTCAGGATTTTGGGATGTG
>ML778517.1:1116427-1161314 GCA_009831015.1 Picea engelmannii
CAAATCCTTGGATAAACTTTCAAAAAAGGTGTCCCTATGGGGAGATCTATCCAGGGCATTACTTGAGACAAATAAGGGAATAAATTTCCCGAGAACAGACTTGAAAACTGAATCCGTTTAAAATATATATATATATATATATATATATATATATATATATATATATATATATATATTTATGTAAGGCATAGGTGGTCTTTCCAATATAAGCATACAACCACCATTCCTGATCAAAACACCATACAGACGGTCTTATACTGAAACCATTCATAATTGCACAAACCATGAGCATACATGTCAAAATATTAATTTCAAGATACGAGAATAACACTTATTAGAAAAACACCAGGTTTGATGCAACTGCTGAGAGGGGTGCTCGTTTCCACCCAACCGTAGGATCAGCGATTCTGAATGGATTTACCACTAGCCACCCCCGAGCTTAGACCATGATGCTGTGAGACTGAGTCTCTATTCGTCAGAAGTTGAGAACGAAGGTTACTCTCCTTCTTCTCTGCTTATCAATCACTCTGTATATTTTTCCAGAGTCCTTCTGATTTCTCCCCTCTTGCAATCTCTATCACGAATGCACTCTTCCACACCTCTTTCCTGTCGTTTCTTTTCTGGCGAGGTTGTGTGTGGCAAGAACTTCTCCGCAGTGGTCAGGTCTGAGGCTTCCACGGATGGGTGGTTCACCCCCATCCCTCACTAACTCATGAGGAGCCTCTTCACCTACCAACCTGGCGAGTAATTTATTTCGGGGCCAGTGAGATGCTCTTGATCTTCGGGCTAGTGAAGACCAAATACGGTATTTGTTTCAGTGGAAGTTAATGCCACCATTCCAGGTGCCTTCCACCACCTTTCCTCAGCCATCGTGGTTTCTTTTCAGCACATTCCCCTCCCAACAGTCCTGCAACATATATTCATAACATTATTTACATTCGTCGAACTTTTATACTAAGGTCCATTCAAAATCACACATTCACATATTTGAGTCTACCATAGTTCTTGGCCAGTATAGTTATTTTTACAGATTGGGGGAAACAGGGTGTTATAGGTTGCTCCCCCTGACTGAACTGTCTTCTTATGGTGTTTAGCCATGTACATATAAGACATATAAAATAATCATTCAAAAGCATTCATTTTGGAGTAGAAATAACTCTGAGTCTCTGGCAAAGATACTCAAAGGATTCCCATGGAAGTGGATTTGTAAAGATGTCTGCCACTTTTTCTTTTGTGCCCACATACTCAACTCTAATGTTCTTTTCTACAACGTGTTCATGTAAAAAGTGATACTTGATTGGAATGTGCTTCGTCTTGGAGTGCATCACCATATTCTTTGAGATACTAATGGCGCTTGTATTATAACAATAGATTGGAATGGGCTCATCATACTCAACCTGTATATCTTTTAGAGTTTGTTTCATCCAAAGAACCTGTGTACAACATGATGATGTTGCAATGTACTTTACCTCACCTATAGATAAGGATACTGATTATTGTTTCTTGCTTAGCCATGATACTAAACACTCACCCAAGTATAATGTTTCTCCACCAGTGCTTCTTCGGTCATCAATACAACCTACCCAATCTGCATCTGTGTAGGCAATAAGTGATAGATACTTTCCTTTTGGATACCATAATCCAAAATCTTTTGTTCCTTTGAGATATATGAAAATCCTCTTCACTGCTAATACATGTGATTCCTTTGGTGTTGCTTGAAATCATGCCACTTGTCCGACTACCTGCATTACATCTGGTCTGCATGTTGTCACATATAGTAGGCTTCCAATCATTGACCTGTATTGCCTCTGATTTGTAAACTTCGAATCATCATATTTGCTCAACTTCCAACTGGTTTGCATGGGAGTGATAACTGGTTTGCAATCTTCCATACTGAACCTTTTTAGCATTTCTTTGATATACTTGGTTTGAGAAATAAAAATTCCTTGGTTTCTTTGGCATATATAAAGTCCTAGAAAGAAGGATAATTCTCCAAGTAATGACATTTCAAATTCATTATGCATATCTTTTTCAAATATCTAGCTTAACCTATCATCATCACTACCAAAAATAATATCATCAACATAAACTTCAATTAATAAAATATTACCTTGACTTACCTTTATGTAGAGGTTGTTGTCTGCACTTCCTTTTCTGAACCATGCCTGTTGCAGATACTTATCCAGTCTAGAGTACCATGCTCTAGGAGCATGTTTTAGACCATACAAGGCCTTCTTTAATTTACACACATAATCTACGTTTTTTGACAACTGAAATCCTTCTGGTTGTTCAATGTAGACTTCTTCTTCAAGTTCCCCATTCAGAAAAGCTGATTTTACGTCCATTTGATACATTTTAATATTTTTTTAGCATGCATGAGCTAAAAGAAAATGGATTGCTTCCATTTTGGAAACTAGGGAAATTGTCTCTTCAAATTCAATTCCTTCAACCTATGCATATCCTTTACATACCAATCTAGCTTTTTTCCTTGTAACTTTTCCATCTTCATTCAATTTATTACTGAAGACCCACTTTGTGCCGATCCCATTCTTATTCTTTGGTCTTGGAACCAGTTCCCAAGTGTCATTTTTCTCTATTTGATCCAATTCTTCATCCATGGCCTTATTCCAAGATTAATCCTTGTTGGCTTCTTCAAAACAGTTTGGTTCAATTGTAGATAAGAGTGCTAGGTGTGTTTGTTCTAGTGAACGGATTCTTCTTCTAGTCTCAACTACTGCATCTTTGTTTCTGATAATCTGATTTGAAGGATGATTCTTCTGTACTCATTTACTAAATGTCTTTGTAGACACTTGTTGAACTTGCTCTTCTGCTTCTGTTGGATTCTCTTCATCTTCCTCTTCTACTTCTTTTTCATCTTCTGCTTCTTCTTCTAAGGGTTGTTTCATTGATTCATTTTCTTCCTTTGATTTTGGTCTGCCTGTTTCATCAATTGTTACGTTGATGCTTTCCACAACTTTGTTCAATCTTAGATTGTAACACTTGTATGATTTCCTTGTACTTGAGTAACCAACAAGTACTCCTTTGTCCACATGAGAGTCAAACTTTCCCATTCTGCCATCTTCTCTTTTGATATAGCATTTTCTTCCAAAAAATCTGAAGTGCTTTACATTTGTTGGTTTTCCTTTCCATAGTTCATAAGGAGTTTTGTCAGTGTTTTTTCTGAGCATTACTCTATTTTGAATGTGAACTATTGTATGCACTACCTGCGTCCAAAAAATATTTGTCATTTTCAAATCCATTAACATTGTTCAAGCCATTTCTTGTACTGTCATGTTCTTTCTTTCAACTCCATTCTGTTGAGGTGTCCTAGAGATGGAGAATTGCCTTTTTATTCCATGATTGTTGCAGTAGTCCATAAATTCCTTTAAGGTGAACTCTCCTCCATTATCATATCTCAAGCATTTGATTTTTGAATCCATTTCATTTTCAACCATTTCCTTGTAGATCTTGAATTTTTCAAAAGCTTCTGACTTATTCTTGGGAAAGAAAACTGCAGTCATTCTTGTATAATCATCAACTAATAAAATGAAGTATTTCTCACCTTTTAAGACCTTTGTTTTAGTTGGTCCAAGTAGATCAGTATGCACAATTTCCAGTGGTCTTGTCGTTGAATATTCCTTTGATTTAAACCTGGTCTTTGTTTTCTTTCCTTGCTGACAATGCTTGCATAAAGTGTTGGTTGGTTTCGTTATATGGGGATTTTCTCTGACTGCTTCTCTTTTGTTGACTTTGACAAGGTTATCAAAATGTATGTTCCCAATTCTTCTATTCCATATCCAACTTTCATCTTCCTTTCCTAGACAACACTTTTCATTTCCAATTTCACGTAACACATATATGTTGCTTGAATTTCTTGCAGCTGTAGCGACCAATTTCCCTGAACCTTCTTTTTTTCTCTCACACTTTTGTGAATCGAAAGTAACTTTATGAGCTTGGTCATACATTTGAATCACACTTAGAAGATTATGTTTTATATCTTCTACTAGTAGAACATTTTCTTCCTTTTCATTCTTGTTCCCAATTCGGACTGTGCCTTTTCCAATGATTTTGGCTTAATCATCATTTCTGAAGGAGACTGGTCCATCTCTTTCCTTTTGTAATGTAAGAAACTTGTTTCTATCACCTATAATGTGTTTTGAACATCCACTATCAATATACCAACCGCGTTTCTTTTGCTTAGTTGTTAGAGAAATTGTGCATTCTTCATTTCTATACTGATCTTGCTTTCTTATCCATGTCATTTTCTGAGGTTCCTGTCTGTGACTGTTGTTATCATGTTGAGGTTATTTAGGAAGGATTGTCATTCTGCAATCTTTGGCCACGTGTCCAAAATTGTTACATTTATAACATTCCACTTCAATTCTCAAATTATCAAACATGTTGTAAATTCTTTTCTGTGTTTCACTGGGTATTCTTGAATAACCCCTTTGTTTATGACTCTCAAAGTTGTTATTGTTCCTGTTGTTAGCTTTGCAATTCACAGCTTTATGTCCAAAATTATTACATGCATAACATAAAACAAAAAATATAGTTTGATACCTGGGAGTTGAATATCTTCTGAAAGGAGGTGCTATTATGAATCATTCTTCTTCTTTAGGCCTATCTGTCTATTGTTGATTTTGAAATCTGAATCTTCTTAGTGGAGGAGTGTCCATGTAATCTTCCTTGTATATCTTCCTATCCCCTTTGATTGTTTCTGCATAACTTTTTGGATATGTTTCTTGCTTTGTTGTTTTGGAGCTTGATCCCTTTTCTGTCTGATTGTATCCAAGTCCGGACTTGTCAAGATGAGATTTTTGACTACTTATAATGTCATCCATAACTTTTGAGTTATTCTGCATATTTTTCTTTTGAATATCCTTTCTTAGTGTGACAATATCTGCTTCCAAGTTTCCAATGATCCTGTCCTTTTCTTCTAGATTTTCTTTGAGTGCTTCATCAATTCTTTTATCTTCTTCTATTTGAACCTTCAATTTTGTGATCATATGTTCTAGTTCTCGAGTATCCTTTTTCTTGTCTAGTTCTGCTTGTAGTTTCTTGTTTTTCTTCTTTTCTCTTCTGATAACTTCTATGGCACACATTAATTCTTCTTGATAATCAACTTTTGCTTCTTCAATTTCTTCTTAGACTTCTTCATATTCTTCTTTGGCTTCTTCATATTCTTCTTCAGAGTATTGCTTGTCAAATTCTTTTACTACCATGAATAGAACTCTTCATGTCTCACTGTCACTTACTTCATCTTCATCTGATGATGAGATGTCTTCTTTGGTGCATAAGATTTTCTTGAAAAGTTTCTTTGTAGTTCTTTTGCCTTTATATGTGTGTTTGCCTTTTGAGTAACCTTCATCATTTCTCTTTTTCTTATGAGAACATTTGTCAGAAAAATGACCAATACCATCACAATTAAAACAAATTAGAGGAAGCTTACCTCTATACCTACCATCGGTTCCCTTGTTTAGTATTTTGACGAAGTTGGCCACTTCTTCATCATCTTCTGAGACATCATTGTTGTTGTTATATTCTTCTTGTTCTTTTTTCTTTTGATTTGATCTTTTGGATGCTTTGAAGGCTGCTTATTTTACATATGGATTTTCTTGTTCAGTTCTCATTTCATATGCTATGAAGATTCCATGGAGTTTAGATCTAATATTTCTTCTAGTGCTGATATCTTAGGGTTAAATCTCATAGGAAGAGATCTTAGTGCCTTTTGAACAATTACAGATTCTTCGATTTCTTCTCCCAGTCCTATGATTGCATTCACTGTTTCATTGACTCGTAATAAGTAGGCTACAATATTCTCATATTCCTTCATTTTTATTTGTTCGAACTGACCTCTGTAAGTTTGAATCTTTGTTTCTTTGACTTTTGTATCTCCTTCATAAATATTTCGAAGATTGTCCCAAATCTCTTTAGCGGATTTACAATATGCAACTTTGGTGAATACCATATCAACGAGACCATTCAAAAGTGCATTTTTGGCTTTGGAATTATTCTCACTGAGTTTCACTGTTTTTTCATTTGTTGGTGGAACTTCTGGTGTTGTGTATCCATCTACAATTGATTTCCAAACTTGAAATCCATGTGCCTGTATATATGTCTTCATCCTTATGCTCCAAAAAGAATACTTTTGTCCATCAAACTATGGTATTCCATTTTTATACAAGTTGGTACTCTCCATGATCTACCTTTCAGTGGTTAAACTGATTTATGAAGGAACCTGCTCTGATACCAATTGTTGGATTACTAAGAGGGGGTGTGAATCAATAATAGCATAATTATAATCATTTTTCTTCAAATAATCCAAGTGTTATATCAATGTAGAATTATTATCCAATAATGAGAAATAAGAAATGAACAATCACACACATACACAGTACACCAATGTTTTACGTGGAAACCCAAATCGGGAGAAAACCATGGAATTATTTTTTTTATGTCTTGAAGAATCACATACATTGGAAGCACCAACTTCCTTTGTTTTCCAGTTGCAACTGGAAGGAGGCTCCAACCCCCTAGTTTCTCAGGCTAAAACTTGAGGGAAGCTCCAACTCCCCAATTCTATGGCTACAACCATAAGGATGCTACAACCCCCTATGTTCTTTGGCTACAACCGGAAGGTGGCTACAACCACTTGTCCTTGCCCTTTCCAACTGCCCTAAAGTAGAAGTAGAATGATGGAACCATTGTCACACTATCACTGTAAGATATACCATTGTAAACCTATACCAATAAAATTGTACCATGCATCAACCATGCATCAACCTGTACCTGAACCTGTAATCAACCTGTACCATAAACAAGTGCAACAACCATGCACCAATCTGTACCATAAAAAAATGCATCAACCATGCACCAACCTGTACCAAACAATCTATAATCAACCTGTACCATGAAAAAGTGAAACCAACCATGTACCAAGTATGTACCAATCATGTGTCAACTACTCATCAACTATGATTCATCAATATGTACCAACATAATCAACTATACACCTCATGTATGTGCCAAATCATCAACTACTTGTCTCAACCATGTACCCAACTTGTACCTCAACCAAATCCCTCATCAATTTCATCATCCAAATATGATTTATAACTCTATTATAGACCTAGTGTATGTTATCACAAACCTTCAAACCTTCCTTAACTTTATACAAGAAGAGACTAGCATTTACATCAAACTTTTCTTTAGTCTCACATGACTAGTTTTGGATTAGTCAACAACCATAACTTGAAATAATCATAACTTTGTACCTGTAATGAATAAATATTTGAAATTGATACGCAATGTTCTTCAGTTTTTTTTATGAAATTCCTATAGGTTTCACTACTTGCAACCTCTCAAAAAAGTAGTTATAGCAAAAATGGCATACCTTGATGAATTCTGGCTTATTCTAGAGAGCGACGTTGTAGAGCATACCCCACATGGAATATTTGTTGAATAGATATGAAAATGTTACACAACATATGAAAGAATGTACTATAATCAAAACATTTGGTCTTACTGAATTTGGATTTGTTATGAAGAAGTTATGACGTTTTTACCCAAAAAACCTATTTCTGACTAGTTTCAGGACTAGCCACAAACCCTATTTTCCACGGAGTGTAACTCCAAAAATACAACGACCCACAAGCTGAATGTTTTACCATATATACTTGGATATTTTTCCTCAATTTCATAGAAATTTCATGGTCTGAATCATTCTATAAAAAAACATTATTGCGAAAATAGTGAGATGACGTTTAAATAACATACCTTAGAAAGCATCATAAAAAGAATTTATCCTCCCTTAAATTTTGGCCTTCTTTTCTTCACCTTCCCTAAGAAATTGGATTAGATATCCTTTGGTTACCTTATACACCTATAGGTATTCAATATGCTCAAGTGTGATTTAAACGAGAGAGCATTGCCTCTTATTTATACTCTCCAAGTAGCTTGCTTAAAAACATCTTCTAGGTCACTTTGACCACTTTCCTTATTTTAGGGTTAACCCACTTCTAATTTCTCCATTAAATTTATTATTTAAATAATTGATTTTGTATTCACTTTGAATTACAATGCACTCATCACTTTACTTTATTATTTACCTTTAAAAACTCTTAAACCACTTTGACTACTTTGACCTTTTGGGGCTTCTAGATGACATATGAGGGTCCTCCAACTTTGTAAGGCCATAACTCTCAAACCGTGAGGAGTTATGTGACATTCCACATACCACCAGAAATGGAATGACATGTACTATCCATATATAATATTATTACCTAAAAATATATCAAAACTTATACCGTTATCCATCAAACAAACTTGGGTGCATTGCCCAAACCTGGGTTCTCCAACTTCTCATGGTCATAACTCTCTAACCGTGAGGAGTTATGTGAGATTACACATACCACCAGAAATGACATGAAAATCAATATCTATCTAGGATAGTTTCACTGACAAATTCATTGGCTTTCATCTCATTATTCCACAAATAAGCATGGGTTCTCTAACCATACTTCTAGGATAACACAATCTACAAAGCCTCTTCCCATGAGAGATTTCACCATAAGGGGACCACTTTGCAATTCATCCATTTCTACTTATTATCAACCATGACAAGACAATAACGAGTCATCTTTACATCAAACAATCTTGGGTCCATTACCGAACCTTTGTGCTACTGGGCTTTCTTCAAGGGTTGACATCAATGGCAACCAACCTTAATCAACAAAATCATTGGAACTATCAAGAGGAAAAGGCTAAATGAGGTAATGAGTTTGAGCATAAATTGAAATTTGCATGGCGAAAGAGGAAAAAGAAAAACACATAACTGCATCAGAGCATATTAAAATGAATTATGAATCAGTTAGGAAGAAATATAGACATGAATTTAAATTGCTAAGTCTAGAGCATCATCAGATGAATTCCATAATTTAAATCTGCAATTTAAAAGAGGAAATTGTAAATGGGATTTCAAAGACACAAGAAATACACACTACGAAAGAAGACAGAACTCATATCACAACCAATTAGAATCTTTTCATAAACAATTCAAAAATTTTATTCTACATTGTATATTCACTTTAGCTCCAGGATTTTACAAAGTCTTCCTACTAAGAGAGTAGGCTCCTCTTTTCTCCATCCTTTTTTTATCCTTGGAATGATATATATAGAAGATTCACATGTGGGATTCAAAATGATTCAACTTCCCCATAGTTCTAAAGATAGAGATCGGTTACAAAAGGAGTAATGTATAACAACTTTTCTCCTACTTTATAGGGAGAATTATAAACATGACTGATATATCCGAGGTTTTTCTTTGAATGCCACATGTCCATATAATTACAAAACTTTTCTAAAATGTACTCAATTCAACCTAAGAACTTATTCCAAATTTGTGATTTCTTCCTTTAGAGTGCTCAACCAAACTGGTTGGTTTTCCCCAACGCTCTCAACTGCTTCATCTATGTTTCCTATTTTCTTTCGCTTGCTCCGCTTCTTCTTTATTGTTCGTTTGTAGCGCTCGTCCACATATCCATTGATGATTAAATCCCTTATGATGGGATTTAATCTGATCTCTTTGTCCGCTTCTGGTTCTGTTGCAGGATCTGTATGGAATTTTGTTGCTAATATCTGTGCAACCAACCTCTCTTTCTTATTCACTGATGAATTCACCATATTAGTTGAAAATCTTGGTTCATTGGGGGCTGCTTGATCATCTTTATCCATTTTTCCCAATTTTGCAGAAAAACTTAGACTTGTCTCCCTTAATCATACAGAAATTAAGAAGTTGATCTTGTTAATTACTTCGTTCAAAATGGAATGTTGATTGCTCAAAACAGAATAAATTTATCTATGTTTTGGAGGATGATTGTCATCGAGTGCTTAATTACATATTACTAATGAAAGTACTTGTCCTAACTACAACCTATCACACTCGGTTGTCAGTTTCAAATGATGTGCCTTTGGATTGTCTCTCTGGCGGCGCTTACCTGACACTGCACGGTGTAAAGTACTCGAGAAACGGTACTGATGTGACTGGATAAGTCATTAACTCTTCCCTTTCCATACGCGATCTTTGGAAGAGACGTATATCAAATGGTTTTTTAATACGTGACATTGGGGTGCGCTTCGGTGGTTTCAATTCTACCTGTTTTTGCCTCCGATATGCATTTGATGGCATCGCGTGTCCTCTAAGTGAAACCATGGTATTTTCCTTGGCCCTCCCTTAAAAAATTATCCTCCACGCTACTTCATCTCCCGATATGTGTCTTGGTCGTTGATCTGGGCTACTTCAGGATCAATGGTCTATCGGGTCCCATCAATTTTGTGCCTCCACTATATTGGCATTTTCTCTACCAGATGTAACCCGGTCCTTCAAATTTATCCCCATTTCCACACTATCTTATCCATCCGCTAAATCTGAAACTTGTATTTCATATATAATTGATACGGTGATAACATAGGCTCCAACTGGGGATGTTATCCTCCCTCTGAGGTAGCAAATAAATGTAGACCCAATGCCTAATCCATTGGGATGTTCCCAAAATATGTGTGTACCCTACTCCAACCTGTCACCAGTCTCTGCTGAAAACCAAACTCTACACACTTCTCTCAATTGGATACTGACCACTGAATATACCACTAAAATTTGACTATACACAATACTGGAAATCCAAACTAAAAAAAATGCTTGACCAACAAGATTATTTGCATACTCCTACCTACCCTAAGTGCTGAAATGAATTGCCAATCAAGTGAAATCATAATGCCAATGCAGCCATGACAACATTTTATCCACTATTTGTTTCCTTTGCACTTGCTTGTTCCAGAGTCTTTTTACTGATAATTCATTCAAAAATTCATCCATAAGTCCAAATATCAAAAAATAAAAAACATTTGGATTGTTTACTACCACCAACAACATTGCAAATGGATCTTCTAAAACATGCACAAAACAACTATCATGTTTCACCCCTTCCACTGTATTCTTGTTTTCATGTGATTTAACCTATTGATTGCCACTAAGGAATTGACAGCTGAGAGGTATGGAAGAAATAGTTCTTGAAACATAAGACAACCATGGTTCAAGAACATATTCCAGTGTAAAGAGATCCATATTTGATACAGACATCGATTCGTCACTCCCTTTATCCTTAAGCTTGCAACCCACTATCATCTGTAGATTCTGATTATAAAAATTATCCATATAATGTGCCATGGGATCATGAAACACATGAAAGAATGTTTCCTTTTTAGGAAGATAGAAAAAAAATCTTCCTTCACAAGTGTTTTCTTCTCTTGCTTCATTTCTTCAATCTTGGGAATATTTTCGAATGAAATGGCAGCAATAAGTTTGTCTACTCTTCCATGCATATCAACAAAAACATTCATAGATTCTCAAACATATTCAAATATGGCAGCCATATTATGTGAATCAAGGCTATCCTCTTGTTCATCAAATAATATTGATGTGGTTTCACAAACCTTCTGGGAATTCGCTTGAGGATTTTCACTCTGAGTTTCTAATGAATGAGTGGAAGTAAATTCTTGCTTAGAGTCTTCTAGTGAGTGTGGAAATCTATCATCATAAATTATTTCACAATTCAGAATTTCCATGGATGTATTTTCAGAAACTTCATCTCTTCTTAGGTCACTTAGAAATTGATCCACTACATCATTCTCAGGGGAAGAGAGGCAACTTTGAAACACTTTGTCTTGCTAGAAATTAGTTTCAGGGGAATGACCTCTAACAACAATTTCTTGATCAACTTCATTTTCATTTTCAAGCTGGTGGTTGAGTGCACTCTGCGATGTTGAACTGAAATAACCCCCCATGCAGTCGACCATTTGATCATCTAATGTATTTGAAGGTTGTTGACCTTCCTTATTGATAATAATTTGTTTATGTGAAATAGTGTCACTTCGAATGCAATCAGACTTCTCTGCTTCCTCTACTACCTCATGATTTTCTTTCAACAATTCAAAGGAAGAAAAACATAATGAAAGATGGTTTTCATTTTCAAGTCCATTGCCTTCTTCATAGTTAACAACATGCCTGGAGGAGTTCTGGTTTGAAACATTATAAACATTTTTCTTCAGCAATTTGAAAGAAGCAAAACATAATGGCAAGGTTCTTCCACCTTATTCAAAACCTCCTTCATTTTCTTCACTGTTGTCATAGGCACATTTTTCAATTTCTTTGAATTGTTGAACATACTTATTTTCAGATTTATCTTCGACCAATGGTTGCAATTTTGAACTGAAAATATTTTATACATAACAAGTAATAGGGTCATCAAACACATGAGAAGATTGCTACAATATCTTGTCAATTTGTTTCAGTGAATTAGTGTGATTTGGCATCAACACACATTCATTTTCTTTATTGATGATCTTAGAATTTTCTTTCAACAATTTAAATGCAGAAAATCATAAAAGCAAAGAATTCCCTTTAGTTGATTTCATACATTTTTCTTTGCAACTATGATATGTAGGTTGATTGTTCTCATTACACTGCTGAAAAGGAACATTTTCTGATAGAGAACATACAACTAGTTGTTCTAGGAAGTCAACATCACAATCATCATCATATTTATCATGTATAGGCAAATCAACAACATCTGCAATATCATATAACAATAAAAAACTTGGAACATCAACCTACTCTTCAATAGGGTGACTTGCAGCTTCATCTTCTTGATTGTCTATAAATGAATACATAAAAAAACTAGTCCTCTACTTATCCTGGAATGGATCAGGAGTTAAACTAGGACCTCCTTTTTCAAAAAGTGGAATATAATCTTTTGCAAAATCATGAGCATTGAAAAATTCAAGAGAAGCTATGATATTATCGACTCGATGTTCAAGATTCCAATCAATCTTTTCTTATTCATATTTGCTCTCATATTCTTGAATATCCAACCCCTCATTTTGGCTACATTTACATGCATGGATATTGTGTTGAATCTCCTGGGAATCATTGAACATTTGTTGTAAGGACTTAGGTCTTCTTTCCATCAAGAGGAAAGACAAATCTGGATGAAGATTAGTTGCATAATGGAGCATGGCAGTAGCTTCAATGGGTTGAATTTCTTTGGGAAAATTGTAATAGATACCATAAAACCTTCTGCTGAATATAGAAACAGTTTCATTGATCTGTTGTTTTAAGGCATATAATTTTGTAAGATGTAAATCGAAAGATTTCTTTTTTCCCCAAAACTTCAAAAAGACATTCTTCAATTCCTCCTATGAGATAATTATCTCTGGCTACAAATTTTTAAACCAGTCTTTGGTTTCCCCTTTCAAGGATTGAGAGAAGGCCCTTATATAAACATCATCATGGTCAATCTCAAACAAATCTATAAAATGCTCAAAACCTTGAATTTCCTTTTCAGTTTAGATGGCATCGGGTTCCCCATCAAACACAGGTAGGTACTTATAGTACTTTGGAGGAAAATCATGAAGGACTTGGGGTAGCTTCAAGGGTCTATATCTATTCTGAGTCTTGGAGGATGTTGGATCAAGTACAAGAGGTGAAATAGCATCCTTGGCTTCATGGGGCTCATCAACTTGATCATGGTTATCACATGGCTTAGATGGGATATTTTTATCAAAATTAGTGATAAACTAAGGAGATATTTGTATAAATTTAAGAGGAGGATATATAATTTCAAGATTGTCATGATCATCATTTGCATGTAGCAGGTAAATAAAAATTTGTCTAGCATGTTCAGGAAAGGACCAAAGGCAACTTATAACGAACAATAAAATGCCTTGGAAAAAATCCAATTTTAAGTACTTGTTTTCTTCCATAATTATTTTTCATACCTCTATCAAGGGGTCTCATCTTCCAGTGGAGTCTCTGAATTACATTTGAATCTTGAGTGGAGTCACCAATAATGTTTTGGAAGCTGGATTCTGCATTGAGAGTGGAGTCACCATTGAAAATTTAAATTTTTGGATTCTTCTATGAGTGGAATCACCTTCAAATTGATTTTTTGATGTGTGGAGTCGCCAGAGCAGGAATACAGCCAATATGTTCCTAAGTGTCTATTTCTCTCATACCTTATAACTCGACCATGTCATTCTTTCCCAAGGAAAATTTTCAATTTCGTCACCGAAAATGGCGCCAAAATGTTAGCACTCTGTAAATTTTGTCCGACTAATAAGACAAAAAACATAGGTAACTATTTCAAACAGCTTCAGAGTTGAGGTACTAGCCTTCTCAACTTAGAGAGGGATCTCTCATGTCACTTGATATTTCTTTGGAAATCATTGGCTAGATTTGGTTTGTTTTGGGGGGTATTATAAAGTTGTTGAAGAAATGGGGGTGACATTTGGGCTTTGGATTCAAAAATGAATAAAGCAGTGACAAATCATTGGAACTATCTAGAGGAAAAGGTTAAATGAGGCAATGAGTCTGAGTTTAAATTGAAATTTGCATGGAGAAAGAGGAAAAATGAAAACACATAACTGCATCAGAGCATATTAAAATGAATTCTGAATTAGTTAGGAAGAAATACACACATGAATTTAAATTGCTAAGTCTATAGCATCATTAGATGAATTCCATACTTTAACTCTCCAATTTAAAAGAGGACACAATAAAAGAGGATTTGACAAAGTCTTCCTGCTAAGAGAGCAAGCCCCTCTTTTCTCCATCATTTCTTTATCCTTGGAATGATATATATAGAAGATTTACATGCGGGATTCAAAACAATTCAACTTCCCCATAGTTCTAAAGATAGAGATCAGTTACAAAAGGAGTAATGTATAACAACTTTTCTCCTACTTTATAGGGAGCATTATAAACAGGACTGACATATCTGAGGTTTTTTGTTGAATGCCACATGTCCATATAATTACAAAAATTTTCTAAAACATACTCAATTCAACCTGGGAACTTATTTGAGATTAGTGATTTCTTCCTTTAGAGTGCTCAACCAAACTGGTTGGTTTTTCCCAACTCTCAACCGCTTCGGCTCTATTTCATGTTTTATGTCGCTTTCTCCACTTCTTCTTTACTGTTCACTTGTAGCACCCATCTATGTATCCGTTGATGATTAAATCAATTATGATGGGATTTAATTTGATCTTTTTGTCCGCTTTTGGTTCTGTTGTAGGATCTGTATGGAATTTTGTTGCTAATATATATACAACCAACCTCTCTTTCTTATTCATTGATGAATTCGCCATATTAGTTGAAAATCCTAGTCCACCGGGGGTCGCTTGATCAGCTTTATCCATTTTTCCCAATTTTGCAGAAAAACTTAGACTTGTCTCCCTTAATCATACAAAATTTAGGAAGATGATCTTGTTAACTACTTCATTCAAATTAGAATGTTGATTTCTCAAAATAGGATAAATTTATCTATGTTTTGGAGGAGGATTGTCATTGAGTGCTTAATTATAGATTACTAATGAAGGTACTTGTTTGAACTACAACCTATTACACTCGTCTGCCAGTTTCGAATGATGAGCCTTCAGATCATCTCTCTAGCGGCGCTTACCCGACACGACACGACATAAAATACTTGAGAAATGGTATTGATTTGACTGGATAAGCTGTTAACTCTTCCCTTTCTATGCACAATCTTTGGAAGCGACGTATATCAAATGATTTTTTAACATGTGACATTGGGTTGATCTTGGTTGGTTTCAAGTCCACCCAATTTTCCCCCCGATATGCATTTGATGGCGTCGTGTGTCCTCGAAGTGAAACCATGGTATTTTCCCCATCCCGCCCTCAAAATATTATCCTTCGCACTACTTCATCACCCAATATGTGTCCTGGCCATTGATCTAGGCTGCTTCAGGATCAATGGTCCATCGGTTCCCATCACTTTCGCGCATCAGCTATATTGGCATTTTCTCCACCAGATGTAACCTAGTCCTTCAAATTTATCCCCATCTCCACACTATCTTAGCCATCCGCTAAATCTGAAAATTGAATTTCATATATAATTGTTATGGTGATAACATACTCCATAGTGATGTTAATGGGGGGTGTTGGAGAAATTTGTATTTTCATCACACTACTTCAGTGGGAGTTAACTGACTAGTTCTATTTTAGACTTTCTAATGTTATACCATAACTATTATGCATGCATTCCTAATTATAGGATGTCATTGCCTATATGAGTGAATATCACTCACTCATTGAATAGATCATAATATACATTGATTCTCATTCTTCATATTGTATCTCTCTTCCTTTTCTTGATAAGCTTTGTTTGTGTATGCTTTAGCTAGCTTCTCCTGTGCAGGTTTCCATGAAACACTGACAATGTACTCAGGTTGTAGTGGTGAAATCTACGTATACGCACATTGTATAATAGTTAGGGTGCGTATATGTGGAAAAATAATGTTTTTAGCTCTGGGATTTACAAAAAGGGACTTCAAGTCTGCATAGGGAAATGGAAAAAGGCCTTCTGAGCAAGTTTGTATAAGGTGAGGCAAATCTTTATATAACAACTGGGTATTTTAATCCTACATATTATAATTTATTTTGGTAATCAACTTCCCTTCTGACCTCACACATTAAGGGGCATCTATTGTAGCATATTTAACCACCTCATTTAGCTAAGATGCACATTATTGTCCCTTGGGCATTTCATACTTTATTTTGGCTGACTAAATCCATTTGAAACTCTACAAAAATCCCTCCTTTCACTGTACTCACACCTCTTGCTTAGTAAAGGAGTGATTTCTTTCTTATTTCCTTCATAAAAGGAGTGAGTGTCTTCCAAAGTCAATAAAAATTATATAAACTCATGAAAAGTACGTGCTCCCGAGCTGGGTTTATGGGAAAATTAGTTCCATAACTTCCTAATTCCCATGAGAAATGGTCTTAATCATATTGATATGGTATAAATAAGACTTCAATGAAGGATAATTAACAAACCAAGCCCTATAATACCATAGTTATCATCTAGTCCATATCAATCCGAGCATTTTGTCCCCACTGTTTTTATGACCAACATCTCCCTAGAATTCCCATTCTCAATTTATTCATCTCTTGTTTCCTAAGATAGAGGTCTAAGACACCCTTGTCTTCTTATAAAATGTTCAAATCAAAACATTAGAGGTCAAGTAGTCCTGAGTGGCCTATGGTAGGAGGAATTTTGACGACGGTTATAGGAAATGTCAACAATAGAAGTCATGTATAACATATTGCATTACTTTTATTCTTAATAAAAATGGAGATATATCTTCTTTCCCTCCCCTAGATACTATGTATTTGCATTCTTATGTTCATTGTTCAATTTCTGGTGTTGGTATTGAAGCACCTGACTGTAGTTGGTTATTTCATAATTCATTTATTTATTCCATTTTTGTTTGAGGAAGGTTTCTTTTTCTGTGTATGTAGGTTTCAAATCCCAAGGAAGGAACAAGATGATTGGAATGAGGATGGTTCAAGTATCTTGTCTCCAACCATAGTAAGCTAAGTAAGTCCTTTAACTACCTTGGTAGTTATTTTTAGTTTTTTGTAGGATAATCTAGGAAAAGATAGATTGTTTTCTTCTATTCCAATTTGTTGTGATTTCACCCTAGTTATAGGATAGAGCATTCATATCCATAACACCTTTTCTCGGACTTCATCTTAATCAACTCATTTGTGATCATATTTCCTTTTGTGGTTTCTCACATTCCTCATCTTGAATGCTAATTAAATGTGAATTAATATTAGATTGATATATTTTTGGTTTTTTTGTTTTATCGACAATGACAATAACCAAGTGATTTGATAATGGGCTCGTTTAAAGTTTTCTTTTTTAATGTGAAAATTCATTAAATTTTTATTTTTTGTAGGTTACATCAATACCTTCATCGAGGTATTTTTTGCAATTTTTGTTCCAAAACCTCTATTAATGTATTATTTTTTGTTTATTTTAACCTTGTACAACATTTTACTGCAAACAAATTTTCAATAAAAGAATAGAAAAGATATAATCAAAAATACACACATTACAAAGAGATTTCTCCCCTGAAACACAAACCAGGAAAACAAACATATTCTATATTCATTCATAGTGATACATTATTTACAATACAATATACATATAGGAGAGAGCAGCATCCAAAACCCTAACCCAATAACCTGGATTAGTAAAAAACCCTAATTCCTTAACCGAAAATAGAAAACCATTGAAAAAAATCATGTGCTGAAAAACATCCCAAAAATGGACACAAAAATCTAGGCGACATGAAAAACGATGCAAAAATGCAACATGTTTCCTGAGGAAAAAAAAAATTCTCGGGGGTGCTGCCTCCGAACCTCTACATAGGGGGGCTAGTGCCCCCCCCTCAAATCCCCTTACATGCCTAGCACAACATAGCAGACACTGAAACTAGTCGTGCAAATAATATAACACATAGACAACATTCTCCCACTTGTTGTTTTCTTTGCATATAGGGGGTTATAGGGTTACATAGTCAACAATCCAAGGAAACAATTCCCATGGATCCTCTACACCAAGAGAAATTCTCAATTCTCATAGATTTTGTTAATGAATATACATCATTCTTCAAAGTGTCCACCTTCATCAACAACACTTTCTTTTCTTCAACCATGTCTCTCACAAAGTGAAATTGAATATCAATATGCTTTGTCTTTTAATGATAAGTCTAGTTCTTCACTAGAAAAATTGCACTCTAACTGTCATAATATATCCTTACAGCTTGTTGTACCAACGGAATACCTAAACACAATCTTTGTAACCATATTTCTTCCTTACTTGCATGAGTGGTTGCCATGTATTCAACTTATGTAGTTGAAAGTGCCACTACAACCTGTATTTTGCTCATCCAACTGATTTCTCCACCAAACACGTTAAACACATACCCGCTTGTATATCTCCTATGATCCAGATCTCCAGCCTAGTATGCATCAACAAATCCATGTATGTCCAACACTCTATCCAATCTTGGTATTCCTTGGTAGCACAATCCATAGCAAGCAGTTCCACACAAATACCTGAAAACCCTTTTTACTATTGTCCAATGCTCCTTCCCTAGTTTTAACATATATCTTCTCAAAAATACCATTGCATGTGCAATGTTCGATCTAGTACATACCATTTCATACATCAAACTTACAACTATGCTTGCATATGGAACACAAGGCATGTCCTCCTCCTCTTCATGTGTCTTGGGACAGTGAACTGCAAATAACTTTACACCAATAGGAATAGCAACCTTGACCGATTTCCATTCCTGTGTATTAAACCTCTGCAATATTGTCTTGACATATTTTCTCTGATTTAACCAAAGTTTCCTCTTTTTCCAATCTCTTTTAATTTCCATGCCCAGAATTAATTTTGAAGCATTGAGATCCTTCATGTCAAATTTAGAGGACAACTGAGTTTTCACATACTGGATAATCTCCTTGTTGTTTCCTATCAGAAACAAGTCATCCACATACAAGACCAAATAAATCAAATGACCACCAATTAATTTAAAATACATGCAGTGATCTTATTTTCTTCTTGTGAAGCCAAGTCTCAGCATATAAGTATCAATTTTTTTATACCACATCCTTGGTGATTGTTTTAAACCATATAGGGACTTTTTCATCTTCCATACCAACTCCTTCTTTCCCTTCACAACAAATCCTTATGGATGCTTCATATAGATTTCTTCTTCCAGATCCCCATGTAGAAATTTTGTCTTCACATCCATTTTCTCTACTTCAAAATCAAATGCAGTAACAACAAATAACATAAAAAATCTCACCAAAATCAATTCCCTCAACCTAGGAATAACCCTTTGCTACTAACCGAGCTTTGTATTTCTCCACTTTTCCTTCTGCAATCAGCTTATTTTCAAATACCCATTTGTTGTCAATGTGATTTCTTCCATTTTGCAACTCCACTAGATCCCAACCCTCATTCTTATCCAAGGCTTCCATTTCTTCATCCATGGCCTTTTTCCATAGCTTTACATCCTTTGAATACACTACATCCCTGATAGTTCTAGGATCATCATCAGCAATAGACAAAGAAAAATTTGAATGGAAATTAGATGGAGTAAAACTTTCCAGTAGCTTTCTTTCTTGGACCAATATCCTCAATACTGGAGTATGAGGATATTCTTCTTATGATTCATGTTCTTCTGTAGAGTCTGATTCATCATCCTTTAAATCAAACTCTATTTTCTCTAGTTCTTCCTTACTTGGTAGGACTTCCTCTTTAACAACATCCTTCATTTCTCTAAATACCACATCTTGGCTATGCAAAACCTTCTTAGTTTCTTGGTTCCAAAGATTATAACCTTTGAGACCATATTTATACCTAATAAAGATACACTTTTCATCCTTCTTATCTAGCTTACTCATGTTTTCCTTTGGAACATGAACATAGGCCTCACAACCAAATACCTTGAGATGTATGAGAGAAGGTTTCTTACCAGTCCTTACCTCCTATGGAGTCTTGTCATCCAACGTTGATTAGGGTGATCTATTGACTAGGTAACATGCAATACCCATTGCCTCTTCCAATAATTCTTTCCCTAACCCAACACCATTGAGCATGAACCTTGATTTTTCCATCAACGTCCTATTCATCATTTTTGCAAATCCATTATGCTGAGTTGTATATGGAGTAGTATTCTACCTTGATATTCCACACTTCTTATAGAATTCTTCAAATTCATTCCTGCGGAACCCTCCTCCATTATTTGTCCTGAACACCTTAATTTTTTTCTCTATTTGATTCTCAATAAGAGCCTTAAACTCTTTAAACTTGCCAAAGACTTCAGAATTTTTCCTGAGAAAATATATCCAAGTATTCCTCGAGAATTCATCTATAAATGATACATAGTACAAATATTTTCCCACTGATGGAACCAACACAGGTCCAAACACATCACTATGAACTAGTTGTAAAATTCCTTCTTCCCTCATTTCACCAGAGGGTAATCTTACCTGATTATGCTTCCCATATACACAATGTTCACAGAAATAAAAATACAAACATAATTTATATATAGCTTCAACCATACCTTTACTGTGTAGTAGTCGAAGACCCTTCTCTCTGACATGCCTCAGTCTTTGATGCCACAACATAACCTTTTCTCCAGAGACTGTAAGAGTTCTTTCTTCTTTAAATCCAATATCAGGAATAGTGGAACTATTACACCCATCACTAATAGTTCTTCCTTGCATCTTATACAAAGTTCCAAACCAAACTCCCTTCAACAACACCATTGCTCCTCAAACCATCCTGGAAGTTTCCTTTTCAAATATTGTTTTTACCTATGCATCGTCCATTTTTCTTACAAAAATTAAATTTCTGGCCAATCCTGGGATGTGTAGAACACCAGGTAGTGTTCTAATCCTTCTATCTATGAGCCTCAAATTGACTTTTCCTTGACCTATGCTTCTAGTTGTCGAGTCATCACCTAGGAAAAAATTACCTCCATCATACCTTTCATATTCACAGAACCACTCCTTGTGGGGAGTGATATGAAAGGATGCACCTGATTCAACCAACTATGCCTCATGATCCACATGTGTGCTTGAAAAAGCCAAGTACACTTCCTCTCCTTCCTTGGAGGTCTTTTCTTCTGTAGAAGGTGATTCTTCATATCCCTTCTTTTTGTCAACTTTGGATCTACATTGATTATTATAATGCCCTTGTTTTTCACATCTCCAGCATACCTTTACAAACATTATGGGAGACTTAGATCTTCCCTTAGACTTAGATATCCCACTTGAGGACTTAGATCTGTTCCTTGCCTGCGAGCATCCTCTTACAAATAATGCATATGTGGTCTATCCTTCCATGTTCTTCTGTCTCATCTCCTCCGACAACAAGGATAAGACAACTTCATCAAATTTCAAGGTAGTTGTATTACTATCTATGGTCACAACCAGACTATCCCATGAATATTGTAAAGAGCACAGTGAACTGATACACTTATCTTCATCTGAAATTTTAATCTCAACATAAACAAACTAACTTATCACAGTATTGAAGGCGTTCAAATGCTCTGCCACTGAGTCTCCATCTCTCATCCTCAGATTATACATTTTATTTCTTAGGAATAGTTTATTTACTAGGGACTTAGTTTGATACAACTTCCCCAACTTATCCCATAAATATTTGGTTGTAGCTTCCTCTAACACATTCAGTAATACTGAATCTGAGAGACATAGTCAGATTTTTCTCTTCGCCTTCCGATCCAACTTTTTCCAATTGTTGGTTAATCCTTTGTCTACTTTGATCTTACCTTACTTTCATAAGCTGACCAAGGTTCAAATTTAACAAGATTCCAACAAAATCCCTCTAAAACTATCGCCCCCCTGGTAAACTAGAAGGCAACGCAGTACACAGGGTGCATTGTGCAATCTCACCCAAGATAGTTCTATGGGTGGTTGCAATACTCATACACTTGCAGCCTGGGAATAAGTGGGGATATGTGATTGTACCTTGTGATCTTCCTTTATTTAGTTTAACATCTTAATTAATCAGTCACTCTTACTCATGCATGTGGAATATCAAATATACTAGTTCCTTCATTCATTTATCTAGAATTTAATCAATAACAAAAATGGATATTCATAACATTCAGTCACATAACACATTTTCTACCATGGTTTAACCCCCATGGGCTACATCCACAAAGATTTGGTTATTCTACTCTTTTATTATCTTTGATTCAATCTATAGAGCCACGTGCATTACAACTCTTCCTCAAAATAGGTCAAGATCTTACAATGAGGCAGACTAGATCGCACTAGGCTCCTCATCCTGCGATCTAACCCTCAAGATTTACCTTCATCCCTATCCCCATCTCAACAACTTACAAAATTAGATCCAACTTACAACTATCAACTACTACCAATGGTTGAACACACTAGTCTTCAACCAACTCTGAACCATATCTCCCCCATACCTAGACTCCTAGGTACCTATTTATACATATCTCTAGATTATCAACCATTACATTCTCTTACCAAAACCCTAACCCTATCCTATCTAGGTCTTCTTGCATGCCTTCATCTCTTGCATGTGCATCTATTTTACACATGTTGATCCTTCTACATGCACATTTTCCTCCCACGTCGTGCCTTTCCTTCCAAGTTGTCCTGCATCCAACAGGCCCCCAACACTAACATCGTGACTCTTCCTGAGTCACTGTCTAACTCCCATGTCCACCACTACTTATGTCAGTGATTCGTACATGTTTACTATTTGTTGGAACTACTCCTAAGCCTGGATTCTCTTTGTTGTCATGGCTTCCCATGCCTGAAGTGTGGTATTTCTAAGAGGTTCATGATACTTGTGTTGTATAGGCCTAGGATCCACTATGCAAGCTCCAACAGTGGCACACCTATTGGGCTCTCTCCCCTGCTCTTTAGGTAGCTCTGTGCTACCAAATATGGGAACTCTGTGGCATCTGAGACATCATGGTTAGAGTATTTAAGGTCATCGAATCCTCCTACCATGTTATCCCCACTTTTTACTTCATTGGGAATTTTCAACATTGCTCTACTTAGCTCTGCCTGAGTGCATTGCATGCCCTGCATACTAATTTCGGCTCTCAATTTTTTTCCCCTTGTGGGGATGGTACTCCCCTCTCTTTCTCTGGTTCCTTCTTTGGTTCTAGATCCAAGCCATGCTGCATGGATTTGATGGTTTATTCTTCATCTTGTATTTGTTTTCCCCTGTACGCACCAGATTTTGTCCGCTCGGCATCCCCTACCAACTGCTCAGGATCATGTGTGGATTCTTGCTCCTCCACCACTCATAATGTTGTTTTCTCATATTCCAGTGTGTGGATTCCATCCACATCCACCATTGTCGGCATCTCACTGGTTCTGCCTTATGGTCCTTGTGTAGTACTCTGGGTACTTCGCCCAACTCTTCTTGGTGCTCCAACCCACAGTGGTGACATGGTGGTTAAATTCAAAAAACAAGCTCTCAATTCACTGGGTGGTAGCACAATTCTACACTCTATCTCTCTTCCACTCGACTTGACATTTTTCTCCTTAGAAAAAATCACAATGGGTCCGTTTTCCCCCCTCTTTTTGGATTTATAGCGTGTCGGGGAAATGACAGTTGTGTCACACTAATACTTGTCACTTTTCCCCTTTTCATTATGTTTCCTACTCTCAGTACCTTTTTACCCATTAACCATTCTTTTGTGCATCGTGTTTTTTGAACCCTAGTTTTCTTACAGGGCCACATCCCATCTGCCCAATCCTATTCTGTCAAGGCTATGTGCATTGAATTATTCTTTTTTTTTTTTACTATCTACGTAACTCTTTACTACGGGGTAACTTCCTAAGTACTAGGAGGTCGACTGTCCCTGTAGAGTTTCATTCGAATCCCATTGACCATTCCTCTAAGTCTTGTACCTCTTAAATCTTTCAACTGTACAACTCCCCCATCTGTGACAATTTTCACTTCATATGGTCCTAACCAATGTATTCTAAATTTTCCTTGGTGCTGAAGAAATTTATTGTCATACACCAAGAATAGGTCTTCTTCCTTGAAACTCTTCCTTTTAATATGTTTGTCATGCCAATCTTTGTCCCTTGATTTCTGTACTTCTTGGTGAAACCATGCTAGAATCCTATATTATTCCATTGGCATCAGCTGACTTAGAATTTCTTGTACTTCACCTCATTCTGTCGTGTTAGTAATTGTTGCTACGCACAGACTAGGTACCAAAAATTATAATGGCGCCATTGCTTCTTATCCATACACCAACCTGATTGGTGTCTACCCTGTCAAATGTTTCCATTTAGTCTTGTATGCCCATAACATTGTTGGTATCTTCAAGCCCCAATTGTCCCTATTGACATTGCAGATCTTTGTCAGTGCACTCTCTAGAATCTTATTAAAGGATTCCATTGTTCCATTGGCTTTAGGGTGATATGGTGTACTCTTTTAATGATAGACTTAAAACTCCTCGGTCATGGCCTTGATAGTATTATTAATGAAGTGAGTGCTTTGGTCACTCATCAAAATACTTGGGCATCCAAATCTAGTGATCACTTGCTTAAACAGGAAGTGTGTTGTTGTCTCTGCACTATAATCCTTGATCGGTGTTGTTTATGCCCATCTTGTCAAGTATTCTTTCACATTAATAATATACCTTGATCCTGACCTCTTTTCTAGTGGATTAATTGATCCCACATAGTCTCTTTCCCATTTGTTGAATACCTGCAAGGTTACTTGTGGTCTTAGGGGCATATCATCCCATCTATTAGGTTTACCAACCCTCTGACATACATCACATATCTAGCAGTAGTCCTTTGCATCTATGTGAATGGTCATCCAACAAAGTCCTACATCCAATACCTTATGTGCGGTAGCTTTTCCTACATAATGTCCTCCTGCTATTCCCTCATGGGCCTTTGCTAAAATCCTAGGTCTTTCATGTTCTAGTACACATCTTCTCAAGATGTTATCTGCACCCATATTGTATAAGTGTCATGCAATCAATTGATAATATACATCTCATACTACCATATTTTTCTTCTGTGCAGTGTTGAATTCTTGTGGTGCAGTCCCTATACTCAAGTATTGAATGATGTCAACAAAATATTCATCAGCTACTTGTACCGAACATAATTGTGCATCGGGGAAGTTATCCTTTAAATTAGTGGGTTCTTCTACATTAGTGATCCTTGACGGGTGATCAAGACTTGCATTCAACTTCCTTGGTTTGACTATCACTTAAAATTCAAGTTCCTCGAACAATAGTAACCATCTACAAATTATCCCCCCAAACACTGGCTTATTGACTAGGTATTTGAGAGATAAATGATCTGTAAACATCTTGAAATGTTATCCCAGTAAGTAATGTTTGAAATTATGGAGTGCATAGACCATAGCTAGGCCTTCTCTTTCTGTGGTAGTGTAATTATGCTCCGACTCTAATAGTTTTTTGCTAGAAAATTCTATAGGGTGGTCCAATTCACTTGTTCTTGGCTGTGAAAGAATATCTCCAAGTTCTATAGCTAATGCATCTACATGCACATGGAATGTATTTTCCCAATCTGGGAATACTAGTATTGATGTTGTTACCATCTTCTCTTTTAGAGTGTCCAATCCTCGCTAACAGTCCTCATTCCACTTAAATTTACAATCTTTCCTCAACAGGTTCTCCTTTGGTGCAGTGATCTGCGCATACCCTTTAATGAATCTCTTGTAGTAGCCTATGTGTTCCAATGTTTCTCTCAACTGATGTACTGATTTTGGTGGTGGTAAATTGACAATTACTATAATCTTGGAAGGATCTACTAGAAAGCCTTGTTTGCACACTATATGGCCCAATAGTATCCCAAAAGGTGTCCCAAAAATGCAGTTATTGATATTTAGTGATATCTGAAACTGCCTGCATCTTTCCAACATCATCCTTAACACCTCTACATGGTCCTTCAATAGGCTGTATATTTTCCAATCATCCAGGTATACTTCTAAAAACCAGTGGATGAATTCTTTAAAAGCATCTATGACTACTCTTGAGAATATAGTTGGTGCATTGTTCATCCCAAAAGGCATGACTCTTTACTGGTAGGATCCCCATTCTGTGGAAAAATTGCTCTTGTACCTATCTTCTGGAGCTATTTTGATCTAATGGTAACTTGAGAATCCATCTGTGAATGAGTATGCTTCCTGGCCTCCTACATTCTTTAATACCTCATCTGTGAAAGGGGTAGGGAAAGGGTCATGTAGGCAAGCATCATTCAGCTTCCTCACGTCAACAAATATCCTTATCCCTCCTTGCTTCTTCTCTTGAACTACCATAGGTCTTACCCATTCATATTCCTCCACTGGTTCTATGATTCTAGCCACCAACATTCTGTCAATTTTTTATTTTAATTTCTACTTGTATATTGGGTTTAGTCTGTAGGGTCTTTGTATGACCGGTCTTGCCTCAGATTTGAGAGGTATCTTTATCTCACCTAGATCTCCTTATATGCCTTTCATATCTGTAAAGGCTATTGGGAACAGATCACTGTACTCACGTAGTAACTTTGTTATGCTTTCTATTGTTTGATCATCCCAATAGTCTCCAATGTTTTATGCTTACTATTGTTTGATCATCCCAGTAGTCTCCAATGTTGGTCATTTTGGGATTCTTATTTGTCCCAATGTTGACTTTGTTCACCTTGATCGGCACAACAAACACTTATGATTCCATAGGTTGACCTTCCACCTCTCTTTCACCTTCAACTTCTGTAATCTAAATTTTGTGTGGGTCATCTTCATCTGGTGTTTCTTCCTACACATGGTAGCATGTGAGTAGTTCTTTCACTGTCTGTATGTTCTTCTATTGGTGTTCTATTATGATTTCAACCTATCATTTTTAATGAATATTTCCCCTCTGATATATTTGAGTGATAAATCTATATTGGGATTCTCATGTTCAAATGAGAAAGTGACTATAAAACTATGTTGTAATACTGTCCATTCTGTAGTTCCTCTATGCATTTCCTGGTCCACATACTAGTTTTCTGGGATTCCTTCTAGTGTAAGAATAAAGTGATGAGGCCATTCCTCTAGTGGTGTCATCATCCATAATGTTCTACACTTTTCCAAGTGTTCCAACGGTGACCCCTGTCCATCATATCTCTGCATTGTTCTACTCTTCTTCTTTACACTGAATCTAATGCACATTAATATTTTGCATTGGTACCAGTCCTTAACGGTCTCTTTGTGCACACCTCACAATCTTGCAGGTGTTTCCTTGAGTTCTATATCCATAGATAAGAGCCTCTAATTTGGTAACACTTCATCTTCATATCTTGTTAGGAATTCTTCTAGGTCATTCAACCCATGAAAGCTAGGAGGTTCTCTTATCTCTGTACCTACCCATCTTACTGTGCAGTCTATTCTTGCGCATCTTCTTGTGGAGACTTCATGTAATATTTTCTGCCAATTCTCCAACCCTTTATCTAAGTCTAATGCACATGATGTGATACTTATCCAACTAAGTACCCCATCTATAGTTGTATTCACATAATCTTCTTCTCGTGTGGTAGTTTGTGCAGCTGGTTAATTTCCTCCAGGTCTAAACAAGTGGGTTCTACAAACCTTTCTCCTTATAATGGATCTAATGGAGCAATGACTCTGTATTCTCCTGAATTGAATGTCATCTTCCTCGTATTCAAATTGATTATGGCCTAATTTTCAAACACCCAATCCAAGCCAAGCAATGTTGGATAAGGTGTTGTGCCATCCACTATTTCTATTGCTTCAAAGTCTGCCTTAGTGCGCACTCCATCTAGATCTATTGTCGCACCCTTTAGCCTTCCAATTGGCAGAACCCTATGTTGATTTGCTAGTTTCAATTGAACAGGTAAATATCCTAATATGGGCTCTCCCATTCATTTCCATCTATTCTTGGGTAGTACATTCACTTTAGAGCCTAAATCTAGTATAATGTCCCCCATATTGAAATCTCCAATGTTAGCATTTACTCTAAATTCCCTGCTTGTCCTCCTTCTCATATGAAGGTGATTGACTATTTTCTATTCTAATTTCCCCTCTACCTCTGAGTTACATATTTATAGCATATTTTGCAAAATTTTAATAGATGGTTGGCCATTTAATAGATTAACACAGGATTGTAGAAAAGCCTTTATGGTACTTACTTTTCCTAGAGGTTGCACTTCATTCGTATGATCTAGCGAAGAAGGCATCTCATACATTGGTACATACTGAGTATGATGCATAGTTGATGTAGATGTAATGTCTAGCTTCAAGAATTATTGTTTGGCGTGCTTGAATATCTCCTTTTTGTTCTGCGCATCAAACTGCTTCTGTGGTTCGACATTCTTCTTCACCCATTGGTGTTGTGCTATATCTTTTCTTACTACATCATTTCTTGTCTTAGCTCCTACACACATGACTATGTTGATATTCCTTCCATCATCCCTTGATTTTGCATAAATCCATTGAACATTCTGATTGTTCTGATTCCTCTTTTCTTGGATCTTCCCCAATAATGTCGAATAGTCTTCTGTGTCATGATATGATGCATGAAAATACATATAGGTAGCAGTGGAATTGGACCTTCTCTTGCATAGTTTCCTGGTTGTTGACAGTTGTGGAATACCATTGGTCATCTGCTTCTTCCAAATCCTCCTCTACCTCATCCTCTACCTCTGTAGCTATCTCTATCTGCTCATGGTGTGTTATATTGGGGCACCTAGTTATACCATGTAGGATTATACTGTGGTTGCAAGATATTGTACTGCAGCTACATAGTGTTATATTGTTGTGGTGCAATGTTATATGGGGTTTTTATTTGGTTAAAATGTGGTGCATATTTCCCTATCATCATATCTTCCTGCACCCTATAGGTATCTAATGTTTGTTCCCTCATTAGCTCCATTTTCCTGCAATCTTTTTCATTGTGGCCTACTAACTTGAAAAAGTTGCAATATGAACTCTTAGGCACCGTCTGGTATTTCTGCATCATTGGATAGTGATATGGATCATGCCCATGTTTCTTATAGATCTCACACCATAGTCCTCCTGATGGAAAAGGGTTTGGCAGTAATGTGTCCATGTATTGCGCGAATGTTGGGAATTCATTCTTGTGGTGTCCTTCTATCCTACATGTGGTACACCAAACAACTTCTCATTTTTCCTTACTCCTGTTCTGGTTTAATTGAAATGTTAAATTCTTCAGATCTTCCTTGAGTTCCTCTATTGTTGGATCTGTCTTCTGATATTGGTTCTCTTCTAGTTGTAGGGTTGCCTACAGAGCCTCTGCCTGGGTCTGAAACTTTTGTTTTCTCAAGGGGTATTTCAAATGTGGTAGCAGTGATTTGACAGACAGATGCCGATGTTGCATGTCTGTCATGACATACTTTAGGTTTCCCTTAAATCATTTGAATCTTTGGTCAATATCCCACACAAATTCTCCTAGTTTCTATCTAATCTCTATCATCTCAATTATGTATTGATCCTCTGAGGTAGAATTTCAGAATTCATTTATAAATAGCTTCTTGATATACACAATCGTTTTGGTTGTCCTTGGTGGATTGTTTGCAACTAAGCTCATGTACCAATCAAGTGTGTGGTCTCTTAGCATGATGGATAACTGCGCAAGTTTAGTGTTCTTATCTATGATCTATTTTTCTTCCCAGATCTTTTCACAAATGAAAAACTATTGCTCAGGGTCCTCCGATGCCTCTCCCTTAAATTCTGGTAATCTGTTGGTGGGATCATGTCCTGCTATCCTGAATGTTGAACTACTAACTCTGTGCAGTGTATATACTTGGCTCCCACTTCCTGAACTGGATCCTCCAGTTGTTTCTCCTTGACTAGATGTACTTCCTGCTATCTTCCTTCCCCCGAAATTTGGTTGTCTAAATGGTGGTGTTCTTTCTGGTGTATTAGTAGCACATGGGTTTATGGGTTCCACAATGACACTGATATGGATAGGATTTCTTCCTCTAGTTTCTTCTCTTGGATCCCTTGTCTTTCTTTCATATGTCACACACAAGATTTCCTCAATCTGCTCCACAACCTGAATATCCTCTACCTCTTCTTCATCACTTGTCAAGCCTTCCCTCGCAGCTATGTCTCTCTTCTTATTGTTCATATTATATTGGTAGGGTACTCCACTTCGCATTCTTCCAACTATTTCCATGATCTTATTAATATGGTCGTACTCTATCATGATTGGATCCAATGCCTCCTCCTTTTTTCCTATTTCCATTTCTTCCTCCATTTCTCTTTCTCTTGTCAGTGCTTTCTCCCTTCCCCCATGCACACAGGGAGGTTTAGTTGTCTGAGGTCATTTTCATTACGCCTTTATTATAAAGTAACATCTTAATGGAAGTATATAGCAATTTGATATACCTACCTCAAGGTCCCTTCAAGAACTCTTGCTCTACTGTGCTGTAAGACTTCACAGTATCTGATAAATCCTGCAACAATGTTGTCTAACCAGAAATCTACTGCGTGCGTAAATTTATTGTCAACTTATTGTAATTGCGCGATATCCACAGGATTCCACTCTCGTTGTCTAATATGATTTGTAGGATGGTTGTCTTTCAACCTCAATATCCACTCCTACAACACATGTGGGAAATCACATAAAATACTTCATGCAAGTCGTTGAATACGTACTTGTCCAGATATTTACGCGATGTTAACTTTGGGTTTCTATTATATTTCTACTTAAAATCCATCTCCTTTGTTTTCAACCAGTTCTCGATCTATTCCTTCATTGGGTTCCATGGTCTCAACATCCCCTTTTATATTCTCATTCTTTTAATGTTTTGTCGCCAGATATGACATTCTTTTTATGCTTCTTCAACAGATATTATTCACTCAATCCCATTCTATTCCAACCTACAACATAACCATTTGTTGGTTAATCCTTTGTCTACTCTAATATTACCTTACTTTCATAAGTTGACCCAGGTTCATATTTAACAAGCTTCCAACAAAATCCCTCTAAAACTATTGCCCCCCCTAGTAAACCAGAAGGTAGTGTAGTACACAGGGTGCATTGTGCAGTCTCACCCAAAATAGTTCTATGGTTTGTTGCAATACTCAGATGCTTGCAGCCTAGGAATAAGTGGGGATCTGTGATTTTACCTTGTGATCTTCCTTTATTTAGTCTAACATCTTAATGAATCAGTCACTCTTACTCATGCATGTGGAATATCATATCTACTAGTTCCTTCATTCATTTATCTAGCATTTAAGAGTAACAACAATGGAGATGCATAATATTCAATCACATAACACATGTTCTACCATGGTTCACCCCCCTTGGGCTACGTCCACAAATATTTTTCCATTCTACTCTTTTATTATCTTTGATTCAACCTATAGCACCACGTGCATTACAAATATTCCTCAAAACAAGTTAAGATATTACAATGAGGCTGACTAGATCGAATGAGGCTCCTCAGCCTGCGATCTAACCCTCAATATATACCTTCATCCCTCTCCCCAGCTCAACATCTTACAAAATTATATCCAACTTACAACTATCAACTACTACCAATGGTTGAACACGCTAGTCTTCAACCAACCCCAAACAACCTAACCAAAAATGTATCTCCCCCATACTTAGACCTCATAGGTACCTATTTATACATATCTTTTCCTTACCAGCCATTACATTCTCTTACCAAAACCCTAACCCTATCTTGGCTAGGTCTTCTTGCATGCGTGACTTGCATGCCTTCCTCTCCTGCATGCACATCTCTTTTACACGTGTTGATCCTTCTGCATGCGCATTCGCCTCCCAGGTCGTGCCTTTCCTTCCAAGTTGTCCTGTGTCCAACACTAGTCATCTATTGAAGTTCATGTAGGTGCAATACCTAGATCCATCGTGATCCACTGATCTCTGTCCACCAACAAACCTTCCATGTTGAGCTTCCATAGCTCAAAACTTTTCCCATTAAACTTCTCTATCTCTATTTTTGAACTTCTCACCATTTATTTTCACCTGAAAAAAATAATACCACAAATCTCCCACTGTAACAAGGCTTATCATAGTCCCGAGCCAGACCCTTGACCACAAAGGCGTCCCCCTGAAGCCAACAAAGCTCTGATACCAAATGTATATTTTAACCTTGTACAATATTTTAATGCAAACATATTTTCAAAAAAAGAATAGAAAAGATACAATGGAAAATACACACATTACATAGAGATTTTTCCCTTAGAAACCTAAACTAGGAAAACCATCATATTCTATATTCATTCATAGTGATACATTTTTTACAATACAATATACATATAGGAGCCAACGTCATCCAAAACCCTAACCCAATGACCTGGATTATTCAACAACCCTAATTCCTTAACCAGAAATAGAAAACCATCGACAAAAACCATGTGTTGAAAAGCTACCCAATAATGGACATAAAAATCAAGGTGACACAAAAAACGAGGAAAATGTAACATGGTTCTCGAGGAAAAAAACATTATCGCAATGTAGAAATCACTACAGCTAGTCGTGCAAAGAATATAACACATACCCAACAATTTAAACCCAATAAGACCTTGATTAAGGGTTTGATAAACTCTAAATAAAGGAATTTTGAAAACTTCAATTAAGCACTCAATCGAGTTATATAGCTCGATTAAGTGTGTTAATATAATTCATATCCCCTTTCTACAATATTTTTTGCAAATGAAACTTTCAGGGGATGAAACCCATTCATATATATCACGTCAAGGGGCAGAGTTGATGTCATTGGATTTTTCATTAAATCCTCTATCCAATGTTGTGTCATTTTCATAGTTTTTATTTCATATTATATCTTTAATTTATTTTATTATAAAGCTTGTATTTAAATTTTATTTCCATAGTTAAGAATATTCAAAGAAAAATCAGTAGCTCAAAAAATATACACAACTAAAAAGTCATAAAACGTATGTGCACAATTTGTGGATCTTTCCTCTTCAAAGGGGTATTTTCGGTTTTTCAATTTAAGTAAACAAGAGAAAAAAAAAATGGGAACACAAAGGTGTATAAATGTGATTCAAATATTGATTTGTTAGCTTCTAAAAATAATAAGAAATATAATCCCCTCCACCCCCACCAAAAGAAAAGAGTGCACTAGTACATTTTTTGTATATCATGGTCATATATATATATATATATATATATATATATATATATATATATATATATATATATATATATATATATATATATAATTATATGATGAACAATAAATCACGTGTTGGGAATAAAAGTGACTTGTTAACTTTTCCTAAAATTTACAAGGAAAATAATTAAATACAAATATAATACATTAAATGATACAATATTTTTTGAAAATATATCGTTAAAAAGACAAAAAAATCCCTACATAATGTCTTTTTGTTGCATGTAAATACTCACAATAAATATATGAGTTTTCAGGGATTCAGTTTAAACAATATGTAAAATGTCAAATTTTCATCGTTGCATTTCACTAAAAAGTGTGACACATATTCATGGATTCACCGAGAACCTTTGTATGGGATCTTTATCCTTTGAGTGAGAACATGAGAACTTTTATTAGGTTTACACACCACAAATGGGTATCGGGGAATTAACCATGGTTAGGGAAGGAAAATAAGTGCCTTAGGCCCTATATTAAGCTTCACATACTCAAGCAATGTGAACAAAGCCTCAAACCAACACATAAGACCTTTGTAGGAGATCTTTATCCTTTGGATGGGATTATGGTTTCCATTAGTAGGTCTTGCACACTAGTAATGGGTCTTGAGGACTTAATTGCTACCAAGGAAGGAAAATAATAGATCCAAAAATAAGGTTCATAGGTTCAAGTATTATGAATTGTTCCTTGAAACACCACATGGGTCCTCTCTTAGGTATTTTTGGTGTTCAAGTGGTATATGGATGCCATAAAGAGGTTTTTAAAACCATGGATTGGTATTGAGGACTTAACCATTCTAAAGAAAGGAAAACAAGTGTCTTAGGTCCTATATAAAACTTCTTGAGCTCAATTATTGTGAACAAGTCCTCAAACCACCACATAGTACCTTTGGAGTGAATCTTGGACTTAGAGTGGTAACGTGGGCACCCATAATAGTTTTTTCTGACAAGGAATGGGTTTCAAGGCCTTTATCATAGTTTGGGAAGGAAAAAATTGGCGTTAGGAACTAAATGAATATTATTGAGCTCAATCACCATGAACAAGGCCTTATAATAACTACACATACCCTTTCAAGGGGACTCTTGGCCTAGAGGTGGCATATTGGCCATTACGAGGTTTTATCCACCACATACATGTCTCGGGGCATTGACCATTATCAAAGAAATGAAACTAGTTCCTTAGGCCTTATATGAATATGTTTAGTCTCTTGAACTATGAATAAGTCCTTGAACCACTACACATGACCTTTGTAAGGAATCTTTGGCCTCTAATTGGGAATATGGGAAGTAATAGTAGGTTTTTCACTTTAGGAATGGGTCCCACGACCTTTACCATAGTTGGGGGAGAAGAACAAGGCTTTAGTCCTTAAACAAATGTTCTTCAGTTCAAGCACCATGAATAAGGCCTTGAACAAGACTAATCTCTTTTGAGAGAATGTTTGGCCTCTTGGTCAGATATAATGCCATTAATAGGTTTTTGTAGAGAATGGATTTCTCTCAGGGCATTGATTATGATTGGAGGAGGGAAATAATGGCATTGGGACCTAGATGAAGCTACTAGGACTCAAGGGCCATGGATGAGACCTCCAACCATCACATGGGAATGCATATGGGATCTTTGGCCTTCAATTGGATTATGGGAACCAATAGTGTGTTTTGTGAAAGATGTGTTCCATTATGGGCCTTGACCATTTTCAAGGGAGGAACCAGGTCCTTCGGCCTTAAAAGAAGATTCTAATGGTGAAGATTTTATTTTTTAAAAGGATGAGGTGCATTTTAAAATTTATGAATTAGAAGGATGAATGGATTTATGGTTGTAAAGGAAACATGTGTTCATCAATAACACTTACACATTCCTTGAAATTCAAAATTTTTGGTGGGTTTAAATTTTTCCATATACATGTCTATTGATTTGGTTGCTTCTAATTTAGCCTTGGCATGATGAACTTGTGGTTAAGGTTACTTACAAAAAAAATTGTTTCTTTAAATACCTATCAACATATTTGTTTTTTACATTATTTTAAATAGGTTACAAAAATTCTTTGTTGATGAAACAATACACATAAATAAATCTAACGATGTAGATTTCACACACACACATCAATGTAAGTTTTAAACCTCTTACAATAATGCAATGCGCATGCAAATTCTTAACACTGAAAAGAAAAAAATTGCATTCACACATATACATATAGATTTACCCTCGAAACCCAACCAGGAAAACCAACAACCTGTTTTAGAGCCGCACCTCTAATTCTATTCATAATCCAACTTCATTATTTAGAAGACAATATAAGGATCCTGTGGCATCCAAAACACCCCTAATCCATTGGACCATATCAGATTACAACCTTAATTCCTTAACTGGAATTAAAAAAAACCATGGGATGGAATACTATGCACCACTAAACCCCCAAAGGTGAAAGACTACCCAAACTATGTGGACCCACAATCATGCAAAGAATATAACGCATACCCCAGATTCTCCCACTTGTTGTTTTCTTTGCATATAAGGGTCACAAGATTTCATGATCAACAATTCAGGGTAGAAATTACCATTGATTCTCTACACCAAGAGAAGTTCTCATTTCTCACAAACATTTCTAATGAATATGAAAAAATTATCTAAAGTGTCCACCTTCACTAGAAACACCTTCTTCTCTTCAACCATGTCTCTAAAAAAATTATAATGAACATCGATATGATTTTTCTTAGAATGATGAGCTATTCTAGGAATATTGCACACTAACTATCACAATCTATCCTTAAAACTTCTTGTACCAACCCAATACCTGAATACAATATATGTAACCATATTGCTTCCTTTCTTGCATGAGTGGCTGCCATGTATTCCGATTTTGTAGTTGAGAGTGCCACTATAGACTATATTTTTCTCATCCAAATGATTGCTCCTCGAAATAGGTTAAACACATACCCACTTGTATATCTTCTACAATCCAAATCTCTATCCCAATCTGCATCAACAAAGCCATAAATGTCCAACACTCTATTCAATACTTGTCTCCCTTGGTAACACAATTCATAAGTAGTAGTACCACACAAATACCTAGAAACCCTCTTCCATGCTTCCCAGTGATCCTTCCTTGGTTTTGACATATACCTTCTCAAAACTCCCACTGCATGTACAATGTTTGGTCTAGTACATACCATTGCGTACATCAAACTACCAAATACACTAGCATACAAAACACGGAACATGTCCTCTTCCTCTTCTTGTGTCTTTAGACACTGATATACGGATAACTTTACACCTACAGGAATAAGAACCTTGATAGGTTTACATTTTTGCATATTAAACCCCCACAATATTGACTCAACATATTTTCTATAGTTTAATCAAAGTTTCATGTTTGGTTGATTTCTTTTAATTTCCATGCCCGAAATAAAATTTGCAACACCAAGATATTTCATGTCAAATTTAGAGGACAATTGATTTTTCACATCTTGGATAATTTCCTTGTTGTTTCCTATCAACAACATATCATCTACATACAAGAACAAATAAATAATATGATCACCTAGTAATTTGAAATACACATAGTGATCAACTTTGCTTCTTGTGAAGCCAATCCCCAATATATAAGTATCATTTTTTTATACCACATCCTTGGTGATCGATTTAACCTATACAAGTACATTTTCAACCTGGATACCAACTCTTTCTTTCCCTTCACTATAAAACCTTCTAACTGCTTCATGTATATTTATTCTTCCATATCCCCATGTAGGAATGGTGTCTTCACATCCATCTATTCTACTTCAAAATCAAAAGAAGCAATAACAAATAAAAGAAATATAATAGAAGTTAACTTTGCAATAGGAGAAAAAATTTCACCAAAGTCAATTCCCTCTACTTGGGAATAACCATTTTCTACTAATCGATCTTTGTATTTCTCCACATTACCTTGTGCGTTCATCTTCTTCTTAAATACCCATTTGTTGCCAATGAGATTTCTTCCAGTCAACAACTCCACTAGATCACAATCCTCATTCTTGTCCAAGGCTTCCATTTCTTGAACCATAACCTTTTTCCATATTTTGTCATCCTCTAAATCCACTACCTCCCTAATAGTTTTAGGATCATCATTAGTAATAAACAAAACAAAATTTGAATGGAAATCAGGTGGAGTATACCTTTATAGTTGTCTTCTTTCCGAAACCGATCTCCATAATACTAGAGTATGAGGATCTTCTTCTTCTTATTCATGTTCTTCTATAGAGTCAGATTCATTATCCTTCAATTCAAACTCTTATTTTTGTGGTTCTTCCTCCCTTGGTAGGAATTATTGCTTGACAACATCTTTGGTATACATTGCCTTCTTAGTTTCTATGTTCCAAATATTATAATCTTTTATACAATCTTTATAGCCAATAATGATACATTTTCATCCTTTTTATCCATCTTATTCCTATTTTCCTTTGGAATGTATACATAAACATCATATCTAAAATCCCTAATATGTGTCAGAGAGGGTTTCTTACTAGACCATACCTTGTGTGGAGTCATGTCATCCAACATTGATGAGAGTGATCAATTTACCAGGTAATATGCAGTGTCCACATCCTCTACCCAGAATTTATGTCCCAACCCGATACCACTAAGCATGCTCCTTTCTCTTTCCATCATCATCATGTTCATCTTTTGTAAAAATCCATTATGTTGAGGTGTGTATGGAATAGTATGCTACCTTTTTGTACTACATTTCTTATAGAGTTCGTTGAATTCATTCCCGCAAAATTCTCCACCATTATCCATCCTTGGCACCTTAATTTTCTTCTCTATCTGATTTTCCACAGGAACCTTAAATTCTTTAAATTTCTCAAAGATTTCATATTTCATCCCAAGGAAAGAAATCCATGTATTCCTCTAGAATTCATATATAAATGAGACATAGTACATATATTTACCTAGTGATGGAATCGCCAAAGGCCCAAACACATCACTGTGCACCAACTATAAAATCCCCCCTGCCCTTGTATCACTAGAGGAGAATCTTACCTAATTCTTCTTCCCATACAAGAAATGTTCACAGAAACAAAGATCCAGAGAGAAATTTGGCATACCTTCAACCATACCTTTACCATGTAGTACTCAAAGCCCCTTCTCTCCAATATACCCCAGTGTTTGATGCCACGACATAGTCTTTTCTCCAGAGACTTCAAGAGTTTTTCGTTCTTCAGATCCAATCTTAGAAACAATGGAACTATCGCACCCATCACTAATCCTGCTTCCCAACATATTATACATAGTTTCAATCCAAACTCTGCTCATAAACACCATTGTTCCTCGAACCATCCTCTAGGTTTCCTTTTCAAACACTGTTTTTAAACTTGCATCATCCATATTGCTTGTAACACAAGTCAAATTCATGGCTAATCCTAGGATGTGCATAACACTAGGGAGTGTTCTAATCCTACCATCCACGAGCTTCAACTTGACTTTTCCTCGTCCTAGAATTTTGGTTTTCGAGTCATCTCCTTCATTTGCAGAGGTTTTTTCTTATGTAGAAGGGGAATCATTAGATCCCTTTCCTCTCTCAACATTGTTTCTTGTAATTCCCTTCTTTTCCACGTATCCAACATACCTTTACAATTTTCCTTGAGATTTAGATCTTCCTCTAGATTTATATCTCCCACTTGAGAACTTATTTTTATTTCTTTTTTAGAAGCATCCTCTTACAAATAAGACATTTGTGTTTTGCCTTTCCATGTTTTTCTACCTCATCTCCTCTAACAACAAGGATGATACCACACCATCGAAACTTAAAGTAGTTGTATTACCACCTACGGCCAAAACTAAACTATCCCTTGAGTCTGGTAAACAAAACAATAAATTGATACACTTATCTTCATAAAAAATATTAATATCAACATACAATCACTGACTTACCATAGTATTGAAGGTGTTTGAGGATGCTCTATTACCAAGTCTCCATATTTCATCCTCACTTTGTACAACTTCTTCCAAAGAAAAAGTTTGTTTACTGGGGACTTAGACTGATACAAAGCCCCTAACTTATTCTATAATTCCTTGGTTGTACCTTCCCTTGACACATTTGGTAATACTAAATATGAGAGACACAACTAGATTGTGCTCTTTTCCTTCTAATCCAAATTTTTCTAGTCTTTTGTTGAAATCACTGTAGATGTAATACCTAGATCTACAACAATCCATTTATCTTTGTCTACCAAAATATCTTCCATCTTGAGCTTCCACAACTCAAAACTTTTCCCATTAAATTTTTCGATCTCCATTTTTTAACTGCTCACCATTTCTTTTCACCACAAGAATCGATACCACAAATCTCCCATTGTAACAAGGTTTATCACAGACCCAAGCCAAACCCATAGCCACAAAGGCATCCCCTGAAGCCAAGAATTACTTTGATACAAAATGTAAGTTTTAATCATTTTATAGTAATGCAATGCACACACATATTCTTAACATAGAAAAGAAAACATTTGCAATCACACATATACACAAAGATTTACCCTGAAAACCCAACCGGGAAAACCAACATGTTTTAGAGCCACCTCTAATTATATTCATAATCTAACTTCATTGTTTACAATACAATATATAGGATCCTGCAACATCCAAACAACCCCTAATACATTGACCCAGATTAGATTACAACCTTAATTCCTTAATTGGAGTTAGGGAAAAACCATGGGCTGAAATATCATGCGTCATTAAACCACCAAAGGAAAAAACCACCCCCGCCAAAGGAAAAATACAGTCCAAAAAATTTGGCAAATAAATCCCCTTAAATTTTTTTAATAGAGGGACCCACATTCGTGCAAAGAATATAACACATACCCAACAACGCGCGCATGCGCGTGCACACACACACACACAACCCCAAGGGTTTTCTCAGGAGGTTTTACTTTCCATGCCAAACCCATGTTGACCATGGAAGTCACTAGGTCAAATCCACTTAGGTCCCTTGGGCTTAGGTGTACATGTTGTATGTTGGTGGAATTTACCCCAGTTACCATTAACAAAATGTGAGGAAGTGCCTAGAGGGTTTCCCCATGAAAACGTTCCTTGGAACACACACACACACACAAACATACCTATGACACAAGAGGGGATGAAATAAAGATGTTAAGTCTTGGCTAAGCATTGGAGAATAGAAGAAGAGGTCATTTTATAAAACCATTAAAAATATTGTGACATCTAAATTTAAGAATAAATTGTGGTGTGATAAAGAAATCAAGGAAACACAAATTAAGATACTATAAGGAAGTCATTAACCCAATCCTAGTTGATCAAAATAATCCTTTTATTTTAGCTAGCTTAAAGAAGAAAATCAAAATTACCGAAATGTTTAGAGTGAACTCTCACGAGCTCCATAGTGAAATGGGACATTGGACAATTCCTAAAACGTCCTGATATGAAAACAATTGTCATCTTTGTGATAGTAAGAATGTGGAGGATGAAAAGCACATTAGTTCAAAAATTCATGCATATGCACAGATTAGATCTCAATTTCAAAATATTTGTAATAATATCGACCTTCATAAATTCTTGAGTCATCAAAACTATGGAGATTTATGAAAGCTTTTATCCTATTTTTTCAAGTGTAGAAATAAAATCTTAAAGCAAACTAATTAATCTCTTACCAATTTTTTTTCTCTTAAAGTCATAGACCAAAGTTGGTCTCAATGGATGGTAATCATCATTATCATATATGTATGTATAGATGTATGTATGTAAAATTATCCCAAAGGGTTAGCTCAATTGATTGTTGTTAAATCCATTGGGCATTTGGCAAGTCCCATGTTGGTAGGTACCAAGTTTGAATCCCTTTGGGTGAGACTCATAATAATAATATTAATAATCTAATTTTAAGGACACCACCAAGCAAGACATCAAATTGGTGTAAGAGACCCCCTTGTTTGTGGGACAAGGGACCCCCTCCATGAAACAATTTCACTGCTAAACCCCTACCCACTCTCGACTATTAACTATCAACTAATAATCTAAATATGTAGATTAAGTTACATTGAATTTAAAATGAAAATCAATCTTGTGTTGTGGTGGGAGTGTTAAACCTTAAAATAGTTTGAAATAACAATAGAGTAATTGTGAATTTAAGGATAATTATAGTGACAATGATAAAACGTAGGAGAATGTGACTCCAAGTCCCAATATGCCTCAGGTAAAATATACAAATTTAAAAATAAAAAAATTGAATATTAAATTGGAATTGGAACATTGGAAGGAGAAAGTTTGTGCAATAAATTATAGTTATATACCGTTATGATAAATAAACATATTTAATGTGGTAACTTGAAATATACATATCCTGGTCATGATAGCCATGAATGATAATGATTTTTTTATATATTAATTAAATAACAACGTTGACAGAAAATTTTGGAATATTATATAGCTTGTTATAATAAATTCGTTAATCTTAATCATGAAATTGTCAACTTAATCTGAAGCCTCGTCTCCCTAATGTTTTAAATATCGTATGCGAGTGCCACCGACGGTTAGTTACGTTTAATGATGTTGGTATTAATAATTTATTAATGCAATACGGTATATCGTCGTCCTCAATAAAATAACTTTAGTGATAAACTTGATTTAAATAATTATAAAAATAAATGATTATCTTTTAAAGTTCATTTGTTTATACTGAATCTCTGCAAAGAATCTAATAATCTAATATGTTAAAGTTAAATTAAATAAATAATCACTTCTTCTTTAATAAATTGATTAGTTTATTATAGGAGTTGACTTGCAAGGTTTGATGTTACGTACACACTGACCTAAGAAGTTATTTCCCTTTTTCAATTTAAATATGTATATAATTATTTTAATTATTTTTATAAAGCAATTTTTATATTAAATAAATTGAAAAATATAAATTAATACAAAATAGCATATCATCATACTTAATAAAATTGACTATACGAATAAAATTATTTAAATAAATATAAACAATATTTGGTATAAAGTTCAGTCATTTATATTAAATTTAATAAAATTGATTTTACTGATAAACTTATTTAAAAATAAATATAAAAATAAAATAAAAATATTTTCCATAAAGTTTACTCTATTAATTTTTTATGGAAATAATTTAATATATTAGATTAAATTAAATAAATAATCACTTTTTTCAAAGTTGATTACTCGAGTAATCAGAGTTTAATTGTAAAGTCTGTGTTACACGTGATATTAAACTTGCAAAGTGATTCGAGAAAATATTTGTACTTCCAATGTAAATATGCATTTAACTTTTTCATTGTTTCACATGAATTTTTTTTGCTTTACGTAAATTGAAATATATATTATGTAAATTTTTGGCTTTATTTTCGTTGGTATAGTTATAAATTTTCTACTTGATATTGATGATATGTTTTTTTGGTATAGTTTTAATTTTTCTAATTTATATTAATCATATTGTTTTTATGGTGAGGAGTATATGATTTTTACAACTACATTTTTTTAAAGATTTGTATTTTTACTTTAATAAAACTATTACTATTAATATTTATATTTTAAGATTTGTATTTTTACTTTAGTAAGACTATGACTATTAATATTTATATTTTAATTTAGAGTATGATAAAAATAATTTGGATGAAGTGATTTTATATAAATATTTAAGAATTGTTCTTTATCACAAGCTTAAGTGGAACTATAGAATTGAGAAAAAGATAAATGGAAGGTGGAAAACTTATCATGGACTTGAAAACAATAATACTTTAGTGGACCTTTGAGTATGGGATAAGAAGAAACTCCTCTTTGAGACTCTTGTAGCTTTCATTATGTTGTATGGTTGTGAACATTGGGCTTGTAGCTTTCATTATGTTGTATGGTTGTGAACATTGGGGCTGCAATATCTCTAGAGAATAGTGAAGAAAGATAGAGAATATCCAAAAGTGTTTTTTAACTTATAGACGATACACCATATCTTATCATATTCTCCTCATAGAAGCTAGTCTTTTCCTAGTTGAGAGGTCAGTTTGAGTAGATACCCAATGTACAAGAACACGATAAACAACATGGAAGACACGAGGGTTCCTAAGATTGATTCAAACTCTAGTAAAAAACACTCATTGCTCAAGTAGGGATGGCATAAAAGTGCCAGGTCTTGGCTAAATTATTAGGTAATAAAAGAGTCTCTCTGTTTTGACTAGCTTAAAGAAGAAAATCAACATTGTGAAAATATGAACAAACTCTAACTAGATCCATAGTGAAATAGGGCATTGGACAATTCCCAAAGTATCATGGGTTGAAAGAATTTGTCACATTCTTTCAAAGCACTTTCTCTTAGACCCACATTAAATAACAATTTTAAAATGTTTATTACAATACCAACCTTCCTAAACTTTTAACTCATCAAAATTATAATGATATTGAAACTATTTTCTTAAAAAAATTATACACACAAAAATAAAATTTTAAAACAAACAAAGTAATTTTTTTATCTTTCTTAACTACCACCATCATTATATTAAATCTATTTTAAAAATTTAATAAGTTAAATAAAATTAAATTATTGAACACTTTCTTTTACAAATTGATGATTATTGTATCATAGGAGTTGATTTGTAAAGTTTCATACTACATGCTTTGGTGATTTAAGAAGATTTTTTTTTAAGATTTTTCGTTTTGCCCTTCATTGTTTTCCATGAATAACTTTCACAATAAATATATATACATATATATAAAAGTTAGGAATCACATGAAGGTCGATCTTCTTGCATTAATGTTATGAATTTGAAGTTGAAGCATGTGAGTTACGTAAGCATCGAAATCAACACAAAGGTAAATGATATTATAATATTATTGTGATGATGCCGAGAATGATTGGCTACTACTTTACTGCCAATGACCTTACATTTTAAACTACCATTCGTAGACTTCGTTGCTTTTAAAATGTTGAAAATAGATTCCTCTCTACATCATGTGGGTGGACCACAAGAAAAGGTCCCCTTTGGCGACCTGACGGCAGTGTAATGTAAAAATAAACAAGTTGACGGTAGAGCTTTTAAAGCTTTTCTAAGAATCGGAAGTCAGTAAATTAAAATTTCGCTGAAAAAAGGGATAAAGAAAGATAAAGTTTGAAGAACTATAACTATTAATATTAATATAAAATATAGCTGATTCATAATATCGAGATTATTAATGGTTTCTGATAATTAATTTTTTAATAAAAACGATACCAAAAAGTTATAATAGTCAACCTTATAAAATAGTGAAAACCCGTATGTAACATTATATTGATTATTA
>ML778517.1:1178942-1243991 GCA_009831015.1 Picea engelmannii
AAAGTGAAGGCGTTTGGAGTTTGTAATTCTCATGACCGTATTACAAAATATGTATTGTAAGACCGTATTATATATGCATCGAGATGGAGGTAAATATTATATGTTTAGAGACAAAGTATTGTATGCATTGAGATGGAGGCACACATGCTCAACGCTATGGAACATAGGCGTTTGCAAATAGTCTACCAAATATTAATTATGACGAATAATGACCATTTGACATGGTTGCAATGTCAATGACCACATAAGATTTCAAGGTATTTTCGGTTTTAAGTTGTTTAATTAATCTTGATGAAAACTAGTTCTAGATAATGAATTTTAAAGATGAATTTTATTGATATAAAAAAATTAAATAGATTTTAAGGTATGTTTAGGTTTTAAGTTGTTTAATTATTTTTTATGAAATAACAAGTTTAGATAATGAATTTTTACATGATACAAAATAATTAAAAGGAGTATGATAAAATAGATAATATTTAAAAAAATTATATATATAATTTTTTTAAATATTATATATATATATATATATATNAATGATTTTTTTATTAAATTGTTTTAAAATAATTATGGTTAAATGTTGTGAATTACAACCATGGAGTTTTGGAGTGGAGCTCTCAAGCTAGTTATATTTATGACATTCTTGATATTTTTGAATCTTACTTAATGTCTCTGTTGAGTTAGGTGCAAAATATTCTATGCCACTTGCTTTACATTAGATATCATTATTAGAATGAGGGGAATCATTTTGAGGTTTCTGAATGATTTATTTTTCAAGAGAATAACTTTAATGGACCATTAAATTATTCAATCTATATTTTTTTCAATTACAAAACTTTTAATAAACACATTTTAAAAATTCTCTCACTTACATTAATGTATCTCAACTTCAACATTTTTATATACAAAGGATGATAACCACGACCATAATCACCATAACCACTACCACAATCAACTTTAATCAATGATCAGTATAACCACCACAACAACCACGACCAACTTTAATCAATATGGCTTGTCATACCTTAAAGAATGATGACGACCAACTTTGGTATGATGATGACGATGACCAACTTTAGTATATTAAATCTTAAGAAAAAGTGGTAATGAATTACTTGGATTGCTTTATAATTTTATTTTTAATGATGATGATTATTTCTTATTTTCATTAAAACCATTTTTTATCTAACACACTTTCATAAAAAAAAATAATAATTTAGGCTTATGTTTTTTGGTTTTAAAAGATTTAATAAAAAATGATAAGGAATTGCTTGAATTTCTTCCTAATTTTATTTTGTGCTTAAAGAAAAAAACTTTAAAAATTTAGGAAAGTCAATATTGTTAAAAATATTTTGAATTTAAGATCTAATATAATTACACATAGGAATTCTCCATTGTTTTGATAACTCATTCTTATTTTAGTAATGTTGATTTTATGTTTTCAATTGTTTATAATAAAATGATACTTTAAAATTTTTAATTTAGGATTAAGAACCTCTTTCTAATATTTTAATTTTCTCTTATTCTTGATTACACTACAAACACTATAAATTTAGATATAATAGTATTTTTTTATGGTATAAAAAATTTATAAAATAAAAACAGAAAATAAAATAAAATGATTCTTAAAATTTTGAAAAGTAGAAAATCATTTCTAATTTTTTAAAATCATTTTATTCTTTAACATTTTAAATATATTTTATATAAAAAAATTTAATAAAAAAATACTTAAAAATAATGATATCATAATGAAAATAAAATATCAACATTTTTAATATATTTTATTTGAAAAACTTTCTCAAAAAATCTATTAAAAAATAAAGATGTCATAATGAAAATAAAATTTCCTTTTTTTGAAATTTTATAAGTTTTTTAGACTTTTAACATGAGAAATGGAAATTTGAAAATACCAATATCTACAATTTAATTCTTTGAAAAATTAAAAACGAATGTCCAAGACTTCAAAATATAAATTATAATTTAATTTCATAATTTGTATTCCTAACATGAAAAATGTAACTTTAAAAAATTAAAGTTATAAAATTAGTAATTGGAAAAAATGAATAAATAAATGTAAGACTAAAATTTTCCTAATAATTTTATTTTATACTTAGATGCTAAATATGACTTTCCAAATTTCAAAGTTATGAAAAGAATAAAATTTAGATTAATTAATTTAATTACTCAGTAAATCTTAAATCATTATTCATTAATCTTTAAATCATTTATCATTAACTCAATAACCCTTATCCACTAGCTCTTAGCTTATTGATCCACAAATCTCTAACATGTAGCTCATTAACATATAAACCACTTGTTAGAAATAAATGGATGTGCTCATTTTTTCATAGACAATATAGCAATATTGTCACCAAACCATCGACACAAAGGCCACCCTCGAGCACCTTAACCTTGACAGACATAATAATTCTTGTAGCAGATCAATAGCCAACTAAGGCTAGTGCACCTTTCTCCAAGGGTAGTGCACCAAGAAAGAATAACCAGAATCCAAGAAAAAAGTCCAAACCATAATCAAGAGAAAGTCCAAACCATCACCAAGAATGCCAGTTACACTTCCTCTCCAAACTTGCGCACCACTCGTCCTTATGTAGTTGTGAGAGTGTGAGTGGCAAATGAGCTCTAGATCCCTCTATTTATATTTCTTTATCTCACTTGACTGGGCCAAATTCTCTTTTTGGAGGCTAATAACTCAATGTTAAATATTCTCTTGAGCCAACTTGTCTCCTAAGGTTATTATCCAACGTTGCAGGGTTTCTCTTGCTTCCGAAAAATATTTTAGTATTGTCAAAGGATACACGTGGAGATTAGTACCTCTTGCATCTACCATAATATCAACACTCCCTCCTAGCTAGGGAGGTATTAAAGGTAATGGTATTGAGCACAAAAAAACCATTCAACTGATAACATCATCATAGCCACATAGGCTATCTCATGATCACGTAGATCAACTCATGAGCAACATCATCACTATCAATATCATATGATAGAATAGACTACATAATATCTTGAAGCCATACTTCATATGAGTGATCAAGCATGATGTTGAATAAGTCACTCATTCAACAGAGTGGTACAAGAACTATTCTTCTATTCCAGAGTATATCCTAGAAGAATAATTGTTCCAACAAATGCTGGAAGCCATGCCATGGGCTACAAGGACTATTCTTCTAAGCTCGACATACATCCTAGAGGAGTGACTGCCCAAGACCATTTTCCATAGAGAGAATGTCTGTCCACCAACAATCAGTCCTTCCTAGACCATTCTCCGCCTAGAGAATGTATTTCCATCAACACTCTAACTATCCATCTATCTGGAAATCATCTCCAGCACTAGTGATAGTCTACATGGAAATCGGAACAATGCCATTGAATAGAACACAACTATGTCTATCCATAGTAGTACACAACTACTATCCAGTGGTACACAACCACACCTGGTAGCAAACGAATACTAGCCTGTGACACACAGTCACTACCAGTGGATCACATCCACCACAATAGCGTACAACTATAGTACAGAGACATATAGTCTCCACAACAATCATATCATCTGATATCAACCTACATAAACAATATCATGATACAAAATGAGTCATATGGGCCATTATTCCACTCACATTTGTGATATTTGGAAGAGCATTTTCCCTCATAAAGTAAAACATCAGTGATGCGCTATCTGGACTATTCTTCCCAAGCATAGAAAAATAACTGGCCTCGATTTCTGAGCTTGGACAATTCATCTAACTGAGCCATTCCTCTGGCACTAATCAAAGTGCAACCTGGAGAGAATGAGTATTCCATAGGGAATGCTTGTCCTTGATTATTGAACCTGGACCATTTACCTAACTGAGCCATTCCTCCGACACTAAACATAGTGCAACCTAGAGAGAATGAGTCTTCCCTAGGGAATGATTATCTGGTCCTATGGAAATGATTGTCCTGCACCAACCTCCAAAATGAACCATTCTTCGAAACTACTCACAACTGTGAAATTCGAAAGAATGATTGCCCAACGAGGTGGACCATTCTACTTGACCACTAATCATAGTGAATGCCAAGAAGAATGATTGTCCTAGAACATTCCCCCACACTGGAAAAAAGGGGAATCATTGTCTATGGTACACCAACAATCTATCGAACCATTTTCATTACGAAAATGACTGTCCAATATGGACCATTTTACAAACTAGAAAATGCTTGTTCGTCAGAAATCTCGAACCACTTTCTGGAATGGAAAGGAACTGCCCAACCTTTACCATTTTCTAAACTGGAAAATGATTGTCCATAAATCAATAACATATTAGTGCTCCCTATAAACCTGGGAGTAATATCTTCCTTTTTAAATAAGGAAGTCATCTCCATGAGCCCCAACTTGTCCCTTAAGTACAAAATCTTTTCATCTTGGACAATGGCTTTACCAAAATATCTATTATCTTCTCATCTATGGAGATATACTGGAGAACCACTTCTCCCCTCTGGAATTTATCACAAAGAATATAATTCTTGACCTCAATGTGCTTCGACCATTCATTGAACATTGGGTTCTCTGAAAGATTCACATAGCTTTGATCATCATAATATATCATGGTCGAATTCAACACCTGATCGATCAGTCCAGAAATCATGCAGGAGCATCCACACCTCACCAAGCGAGCCAACACGCGGATAAAAGACTATACAGCTGGAGAGCGCCAGCACATACATTTTTGAATTACTTTAACAAGATTGTTGCGCCGTCATTTGAATAAGCGCATTCATACGAAGCGCACTTGTATTGTAATATAGATAAGAAGACAATAAATAGTTTTAATGCTGGTAGATAGGGTTAGCTGTAGATTAGACAGTTTTTACTCCTGGGAGGGAAAACGAATATAGGCACCCTCCTTGTACATTGTATTCACTCTCATTCAGATTATCATTCAGCATTAGCATTCTGAGAAGAAGAGGAGCAGACTAGAGAAATTGTGAAGAACCTCCATGTACAAACATTGAATTAATAGGAAATACTTTGATTCAATTCCATGGATGTGTTTGATCTCTGTGTGTTGTTGATATTATGCTTGTGCATGTTTGCTTCTTTTTATGCCTATCTTTTATATGCTGTGTATGTGATTGCATATCATGTTCGAAACCTGAGAGAATGAGTGAATGAGTTTCAATTGTTCCTCTGTTTGAGCCAGGAGATTCCCGCATAGAGTGCAGTGAAATTCCTCCGCATAGAGTGCGTTGAGGAGGCTAAACAGTTGAACTTTTGTTCTTGTTTTGTCCAGAGTGATTTGGGGTGTTTGAACCGTGCAGATGAGTGCAGGTTGGATTAAATTATCAGTGACAAGCCTGAGAAAGGAAAGGTCAGGTTGGTTGTAGCTGCAAGAGAACAGAACCTAGAAGACTTTAGCACTATCGAGAGTGATTGAAGGTCGAACACAGGGGGCGTGTTCGAGAAGAACTCTGAAGGGGTCAGAGAGAGAAACAAAAATCAGGAGGGATAGTTCCTTGCAAGTATTGTGGGAACAGACCCAGGAGGAGCATGGACAGAATTGAGTCTCGAGAGCCGGAAGAGTTCGCAAGTGCAAGTGGAACCCATTTGCCATCGCGCATAGGCATATCGGGTTTGACGAGTGCAAGGGTTGCATGCACGTCGAGATCGCGAGTCGCGATTTCCCGATTTAATCGGAAACGTCGGTTTGAGCGCGGATAGGTGGCATGGATCCGGCGTATCGGGGTTTCAGCATTCGGGGTTTCCAGCAGCAAGGCAACTTTGTATTGTGGATTCGTGATCCACGAAATCCCGAGGCGACGTGTCAGCGTGGGACCCCAGGGATATAGTGGAGGACAGGTGGTACTGTAGCAGAGAATCGGCACCTCGGTACCCAGGGTTTTGAAAGGTGAGGAGATCACGACCTTTCATATGCCGATTTCCTGATAGGGAAATCCCCGATACATCGAAAGGTTGACCGTTGACATCGAGGGTAGGGGATTGGAGTTTCAAAGTGCATGTGGAGTATGCACAAGGCTCGCGAATCCGCAAAGCCCGAATTCCTGAATCGTGAAAGGGAGTTCGCCGAGGAGTATCCTGTGGGTGACGAAGACTCCCGAGAGGAGTTGGAAGAGCATCAACGTTCTTCGGGCTGAGGTTTGTGAAGGTCCTAGCGAGAGCGGCCGTCCGCCCAGGGAGGTAGCGTCAGAGTGGTATCAGAGCGAGAGTGTCTTTGTTTTCTAAAGCAGAGACAGAAGAAACATAATGCCGCCCAGGAGAGAAAGGAAGTCACCTGATCGTGAGGACAGGGATGCCCGAAGAAGGGGTAGGCCGGCAGGTAATGCTGAGATAGAGCGAGAGATGAGAGATCTCCGAGCCAGACTTGAAGAGATGGAGACTGCGCAGAGACGTGGTGTTGATGCAGCAGAGTTCAGTGATCCTGAGGTGGAAGAGGAAGCTGGACATGCCGAAGAAGAAGCCACGACAGAGGATGCATCAACCGAAAGGTTGATTAGAGTCATTTTGAGGATGAGCTCGAAGACTAAGATGTACATTCTCGTCTATGAGGGAAGTCTAGACGCAGAGGAATTGTTGGATTGGATCCGAGCACTCGACACCTACTTCGACTACGAAGACATCGAAGAGGACAAGAAGGTGAGACATGCTATCACCAAGCTTAAGGGACACGCAGCCTTATGGTGGGACGAGCTGCAGGCAGACAGACATTCCAAGGGAAAATAAAAGATCAAAAGCTGGGATCAGATGATCGCCAAGATGAAGGCGAAGTTCATTCTGAGGGATTACCAGATCACTCTGTTCAGGCGCATGCAGAACCTGAGACAGAAACTGATGACGGTGAAGGATTACACCGAGGAAATTCTAGAGGCTCAACATCAGAGCTGGTCATCGAGAGAGTGATGACAAGAAGGTGGAAAGACACCTGAATGGATTGAGGTATGACATTCAAGACGAGCTGAGCATGGTTACCATCTGCACTGTTGAGGATGCGTACTAGGTGGCTCTAAAAGTCGAAGAAAAGCTGAGCTGCAGACAAGGTCAGCGAGGGCGGGGCAGAAGTCAGCCCAGAGGAAAAGCTGTTGTCCCAGAAAGAACACAGAAGCCCAAGGAGGATTGGAAGAGACCTCAGGGAAAAGATGAAAGAGGTGGAACCTCACAGCAGCGACAACCAAATTTTGAGCCAAGGAGGCAGCAAACGGATCAGTGAGGGGGATACGTTGATGCCAATACATTTCCTCGTACCCAAGGTAGAGGCAGAGGACAAGGAGGAGTTATCACATGTTTCACGTGTGGTAAAGCCGGACACAAGGTCGTTGACTGTCCAGACAGGAAAATGGATGGAGGAAAAGCTCACATCGCTGAGGCGTAGAGGCGTGACGTTGAGGACAAAGACACTGGAAGTGGAGAGTCACTGACAGTGCACAAGGCTCTCTTGAAACCTGAGAAAGAGGTGGACAACTCAGCGCAAATATGTAGAATGTTCCGGACGACTTGCAAGACCAAGGGATGGAAATGCAAGGTCATAGTGGACAGTGGGAGCACAGATAATCTCGTTTCGACCGAGATGGTGGAGAAATTGGATCTGCAGATGCGCAAACACCCGAGTCCATACAAGGTGATGTGGCTGCAGAAAGGACACCAGGTATGTGTTACCAAACAATGCTTGGTCAATTTTAAAATGGGTGAATATAAGGATGAGATCCTGTGTGATGTCATTCCCATGGATGTCTGTCATGTATTATTGGGAAGACCATGGCAGTATGATTGACATGTTGTTCATGATGGGAGAATGAACACATACACCTTGGAGAAGGATGGGAGATCCCATACGTTGCTTCCGATCAAGGATAAGGTGATTAAGCCGGAAGTGAACAATACGATACTTCTCATGAGTGGGAAAGAGCTTCTCACAGAGCTGGAGAAGGATGAAGATTCACAATTCTTTGTTGTCAGGAAGCCGAGGATTGTCCTGACAAGCACAAGAGTGGATGACTTGCCAGAGGAGATTCAGGAACTGCTGGGAGAGTTTGCTGATATCATCGTGGATGAACTGCCGCTTTCATTGCCACCGATGAGGAGTGTGAGTCATCATATTGACCTCATACCTGGAGCAATCTTACCGAACAAGGTAGCATACAGGTTGACACCTCAGGAGAACGAGGAAGTCAAGAGGCAGGTACAAGATCTGCAGGATAAAGGACTGGTCAGAGAGAGCCTGAGTCCATGTGCCGTTCCAACGGTACTGAGTCCAAAGAAGGATGGAGGCTGGAGAATGTGTACAGACTCCAGGGAGATAAATAAGATTTCCATCAGGTACAGGTTTCCACTGCCAAGAATGGACGACTTGATGGATTTCCTGAGTGGGGCAAATTTCTTTTCCAAGATTGATCTCAAGAGCGGATATCATCAGATCCGGATGAGAGAGGGAGATGAATGGAAGACAACATTCAAAACAAACGAGGGTTTGTACGAATGGCTGGTCATCCCATTTGGTTTGACAAATGCACCAAGCACATTTATGAGGCTGATGAATGAAGTCCTGCGGGAATTCATTGGCAAATTTGTGGTCGTATACCTAGACGACATATTGATTTTCAGCAAGACCAAGGCTGAGCATTTGAGGCATTTAGCCATTGTGATGAGAAGGCTACATCAGGAGAAACTGCTGATAAATTTGAAGAAGTGTTCCTTCATGCAACCGATCTCATTTATTTGGGTTTTGTAATATCGGCGAACAAATTGAAGATGGATCCTGAGAAGGTTGATGTAATCAGGAAGTGGCCATCGCCGAGGAATATTTTTTAGGTAAGGAGCTTCCATGGTTTGGCAAGCTTCTACAGGAAGTTCATTCGAAACTTCAGTGGAATCAGTGCTGCAATGATGGACACTGTGAAAAAGTGGCATAAAAATTTTCAGTGGACAGCTGAGGCTGAAAAGAGCTTCAATTTGTTGAAGCGAAAGATAACCAAGCAGCCAGTGTTAGTGTTGCCTGATTTTCGGAAGACCTTCCAGGTGAAGTGTGACGCTAGTGGGTATGCTGTTGGAGGGGTCTTAAGTCAGGACGACCGACCTGTTGCATATTACAGCGAGAAGCTGGATGATGCAAAATTGAAATACTCCACATATGATAAAGAATTCTATGCCATTATCCAGGCGTTGAAGAAGTGGAGGCATTATTTGATACCCAAGGAGTTCATATTATATAGCGACAACCATGCATTACAGTTTGTAAGTCAGTAGGAGAAGCTGAATCAAAAGCATGCGAAATGGGTAGAGTATATGCAAAATTTCACATTTGTGACTAAGCACATTTCGGGGACTGCTAACAAGGTGGCAGATGCCTTGAGCCGAAAATGTTTAATGCTACAGGAGTTTAGGATCAAAACGCTGGGTTTTGAGAACCTGAAAGATATGTATGCAGGCGATGTTGATTTCGGGGAAGCTTATGAAGCAGTCGAGAACCCAGTTCTCAGGGATAGGAGTCCGTGGATTGACTACCTGATCCAGGATCGATTGCTTTTCAAAGGCAATCAGTTGTGCATTCCAGATTTCTCTATGAGAAAGAATTTGGTACGAGAAAAGCACAGCGGTGGACTAGCCGGTCATTTCGGGCATGAAAAAACATTCGCCAAGCTGAGCGAATCATATTTTTGGCCGGGTATGCATGCATATGTGAAGAGATTTGTTGACCGATGCAAAATTTGTCAACACGCGAAGGGCAGAAAATAGAACACAGGGTTATATCAGCCATTGCCCATACCTGAGAGGCCATGGGAGGCCATCAGTATGGATTTTGTTTTGGGATTACCGAGAACGCAGCGAGGGGTTGATTCCATATTTGTGGTGGTGGATAGGTTCTCGAAGATGGCACATTTTATTCCGTGTCATAAGACCAGTGATGCACACACATAGAAAACTTGTTTTTCAAAGAGATCGTGCGATTGCATGGATTGCCCAGGAGCATAGTCTCGGACAGGGATACCAAGTTCATAGGTCACTTTTGGAGGACACTATGGAAGAAGCTGGGAACTGACTTGGCATTCAGCTCTACTTACCATCCACAGACAGATGGGCAGACATAAGTGGTCAAAAGGAGCTTAGGAGATTTGTTAAAGATCCTAGTGGTGGAGCATCGCACCAGTTGGGACCAGATCCTACCACAAGCAGAGTTTGCGTACAACGATTTGGTGAATCGGAGTACAGGTAAGAGCCCATTTCAGATTTTGTATGGGACACAACCAAGAGGAGTGTCTGAGCTCAGGGAGTCAGAACAGGCTGAAACTAGTAGCGCAAGTGTGGAAAGATTCACCGAGGCGATGAAAGAACTTCACACACAGGTGAAGCAGCGACTACAAAAGACGAACCAGGAATACAAGCGCAGAGCCGATCAGAGGAAGAGACAACTTCAGTTTGAAGTGGGAGACATGGTTCTGGCGCACTTGAGAAAAGAAAGGTTCCCAAGGGGAACATATAATAAACTCAAAATGAAGAAAATTGGGCCGTGCCGAATCCTGAGGAAATTTGGCGAGAACGCATATGAGCTTGAGTTCCCAGAGGGCATTGAAATATCTCCGATTTTCAATATTTCAGATTTATACCCCTACAGGGATGAAGCAAGCACTGGAACTGAGGAACCAGTGATTCGGTGGCAGAAACAATTACCAGTTGCACAGAAACCGCAGATGGAGTGCATACTAGAGAAATCAGCAGGCAAGAAGACCAGGAGGAAGCAATATTTTGAATACCTGGTGAAGTGGAAGAATCACCCAGTGGAGGATGCCAGCTGGGAGATAGAAGCAGTTATACACAAGCATGGGCGAACTGTACAAGAGCTCATGGACAGGAGCCCATGAAATCTTTTTGAGCTAAGGAGTATGATGCAGGAGCATCCACACCTCACCAAGCGAGCCAGCGCGCGGATAAAAGACTATACAACTGGACAGCGCCAACACATACATTTTTGAATTACTTTGACAAGATTGTTGCACCGTCATTTGAATAAGCGCATTCATACGAAGCGCACTTGTATTGTAATATAGATAAGAAGACATTAAATAGTTTTAATGCGGGTAGATAGGGTTAGCTGTAGATTCGACAGATTTTACTCCTGGGAGGGAAAACGAATATAGGCACCCTCATTGTACATTGTATTCACTCTCATTCAGATTATCATTCAGCATTAGCATTTTGAGAAGAAGAGGAGCAGACTAGATAAATTGTGAAGAACCTCCATGTACAGACATTGAATTAATAGGAAAGACTTTGATTCAATTCCATGGATGTGTTTGATCTCTGTGTGTTGTTGATATTATGCTTGTGCATGTTTGCTTCTTTTTATGCCTATCTTTTATATGCTGCGTATTTGATTGCATATCAAGTTCGAAACCTGAGAGAATGAGTGAATGAGTTTCAATTGTTCCTCTGTTTGAGCCAGGAGATTCCTGCATAGAGTGCAGTGAAATTCCTCCGCATAGAGTGCGTTGAGGAGGCTAAACAGTTGAACTTTTGTTCTCGTTTTGTCCAGAGTGATTTCGGGTGTTTGAACCATGCAGATGAGTGCAGGTTGGATTAAATTCTCAGTGACAAGCCTGAGAAAGGAAAGGTCAGGTTGGTTGTAGCTGCGAGAGCACAGAACCTGGAAGACTTCAGCACTGTCGGGAGTGATTGAATGTCGAACACAGGGGGCGTGTTCGAGAAGAACTCTGAAGGGGTCATAGAGAGAAACAAAGCTTAGGAGGGATAGTTCCTTGCAAGTATTGTGGGAACAGACCCAGGAGGAGCATGGACAGAATTGAGTCTCGAGAGCCGGAAGAGTTCGCAAGTGCAAGTGGAACCCATTTGCCATCACGCATCGGCATATCAGGTTTGACGAGTGCAAGGGTTGCATGCACGTCGAGGTCGCGAGTCGCGATTTCCCGATTTAATCGGAACCGTCGGTTTGAGCGCAGACAGGTGGCATGGATCCGGCGTATCGGGGTTTCGGCATTCGGGGTTTCCAGCAGCAAGGCAACTTTCTATTGTGGATTCGCGATCCGCGAAATCCTGAGGAGACGTGTCAGCGTGGGACCCCAGGGATATAGTGGAGGACAGGTGGTACTGTAGCATAGAATCGGCACCTCGGTACCCGGGGTTTTTAAAGGTGAGGAGATCACGACCTTTCATATGCCGATTTCCCGATAGGGAAATCCCCGATACATCGAAAGGTTGACTGTTGACATCGAGGGTCGGGGATCGGAGTTTCAAAGTGCATGTGGAGTATGCACAAGGCTCGCGAATCCGCGAAGCCCGAATTCCCAAATCGTGAAAGGGAGTTCGTCGAGGAGTATCCTATGGGTGACGAAGACTCCCGAGAGGAGTTGGAAGAGCATCAACGTTCTTCGGGCCGAGGTTTGTGAAGGTCCTGGCGAGAGCGACTGTCCGCCCAGGAAGGTAGCGTCAAGAAACCAACTTACAGAGCTATTCTTCTTTTGTACAAGTATAAAAAAATACTATAGACTCTGCTTCAATAGTGTTGAGTGCAACAAACTTCTATTTCCTTCTAGCCCATGACATCGTGGAAAATATCAAACTGAAACATATCCAAGTAGCATTTCTTCTATCATATGTAGTCCCTGTCCAATCTAAATCGATAAATCCATGCAAGTGCATATCATAACTTAAACGTCCCACAAAACAAATATCCAGTTCATTATTCTCCAAATACATTAACGAGCCAATCAATTGTCAATATAGAGACCGGTCTACTAGATTAGATTCTCTCAACTTCTTCAGATTTGTCATCATGGGAGTTTTCCATGGATTTTCAATCCATCATCCCGAAATTCTAAAGAACCATTTCAATATACTTCCTCTATCATAGGAAGTTTTCACCATGATTCTAATGTACATGAGAGGCTCTACACCAAGTTTGCTTGAATCCATACAAGGTCTTCTTCCATCTGCATATAAGGGCCTCTTTCTAGTATACCTCAAAACCTTGAGGTTTCTCTATGCATGCTTCTTATTCAATTACTATGTTGAGAAGAACAATATTTACATTCCTCTGATGTAAACTCCAACCCATGGATACTGTAGGAGATATAATGGCTCAGGTAGAGGTATATCTGGTTACTAGAACAAGCTGTCATTGTAGTCTTCTCCCTCCTACTGGGAGAACCCTCTAGCCCTGAGTCTTTCCTTGTATCTATCAATGCTTAAGTCTTTTTCCACAATTTCTCACATACATTGTTCTTCATCACAACTTCCTTCCATTACTTATGCTTGACTGCTTCTAGTGGGTTCAAACTGGTTCAATTGGTTTTTCTGACTTTTCTTTCTTTCTTGGAATCTTCATGTTCTTCCTCATGTTTATATTCAATGTTGGAGTCCATTGAATCCTCTACATATTACATGCCCTTTTTTCCTGAAGGCTCCAACCTTCCGCCATAGGAACATAAATGTAGATGGATAACCAAGGATATTCAAGGCTTCTTTTCAAAGAAGAATTCTTTTATATTCAAACTGAACACACATTGCTTATCATGGATGCTACTTACAATGAATAACATGGATATATACTTCATGGTATTCGCATATTCTTTAATGGATCATATCATTGGGGATTAGCTTCCTCCTAATCCTGGATTCATTCCTGAATGAGAAATATGCATGCTCTTCTTTTGGAATTTTGTGATCATCTCCCTCCATCTAAGAGAGTACATGCTTCCATCTTATGCATCTCTCTTTTCTTTCTACAAAGTGTCACAATCCTGGTATTGTTTCTTTTTGATTTATGACTTCCTTCGAGTCTGACTCCTCTGAGTCTCTTTAAGTTTTCTTATATATGTTTTGATTACTTCCCATCTAGCAGTCGTTTCATCCTCATAAAATTATTCTATGACAACTTCCATAAGGATTGTTCATCAAACATATTTCACAAGGGTACCTACCTAGAACAAGAGCAATAAGAAAAAACAAGAATATCTATCTAGAGGAGATTTTAGTTCAACTTGCAAACAAGTACAATAAGCATCCATATCAAGAGTGCAATTGATTATTCATTGCACCTAACAATAATAGAATATTTCAAATACTTCTTTCACAATTTGTAATGTAGTAACTATCACCTTTGATATACACAAATTTGAATCTTAACAATTTAATCAAACCTGGAACTTGAAGCCTTAACTGTTATGGAGGGTGCACTTGTTCTTCTAAATGCACTGAGTCCATGATTACAACTTGGAAAATATCTCTAGTACTTTCCATGCAAACACACTCATGTTTTTCTAGATGATATAACTTAGATAACATATACAAGTGTATACCTTTGAAACCTTGTAACATCATCCAACTTGTCTTCCAATCTGAAACTAGATGCCATTTTGACAAGAAGATATTAGAAACTCAAACAAAAGATTCAATGATTAGAACAAGATAGAAACTCTAAAATTTCAACTTTGACCACAAAATCAATTTGACCAGACGTCATCCTTTGACTTTGACTAGTCAAACTTTGACTTTGAATTTGACCAGATATTCAAACCTGACGTTTTTTCTATCTGGGAGTAACAAAAGGTGTGGTAGGATAGGCGCACTAGGATGTGAAGGAATTAGGTCAAATTATTCACCAGAAGTTCCCGAGCACAAGGGTTAGGGTTTGTTGCAGCTAGATAATCAGAAAACCTAGTTGAAGATGTAATTGTAACCGATGGCATAACGAGCTTAACAAATAACTTCCCAATCTATCTTTCAGTGGTTAGACCATCTGAAGATAGTGTGGGCCCATAACTTATTATAAATAAATGGACATGCTCATTTTTCCATAGACAATATAGCAATATTGTCACCCAACCATAGGCATAAAGGCCACTGCCGAGCACCTTAACCTTGACAGACAGAATAATTTCGGTAGTAGATCAATAGCCAACTAATGCTAGCGCATGTTTATCCAAGGGTAGTGCACCAAGCAAGAATAACTAGAAACCAAGAAGAAATTCCAAACCATAACCAATAGAAATTCCAAACCATAACCAAGAATACCAGTTGCAGCAACTGCAAATGCACTCCCTCTCCAAACTTGTGCACCACTAGTCCTTATGCAGTTGTGAGAGTGTGAGTGATAAATGAGCTCTAGTGCCCTCTATTTATACTGTTTTGTCTCACTTGACTGGGTCGACTTCTCTTTCTGGAGGCTAATAACTTAATATTAAATATTCTCTTGAGCCGACTTGTCTCCTAGGGTTGTTATCCAATGTTTTAGGGTTTCTCCTACTTCCCGAAATATTCTAGTATTGTCAAAGGTTACATGTGGAGGTTAATACCTCCCACAACTACAATAATATTAACACCACTCACTCACTAATACATGCAAAACTAACTATCGATACAATAACCTTTAAACCATTAACATGTTAAAGTCTAACACTACTACAGGAAAAAAAATAACATTATTGTTGACATTAAGATTTTTTTTCATTTTGGGAGTCGGAATTTGTTGCATTTCAATTTTTTTCCAATAATTTTGAAAATTTTTAATTATCAACATTATATAAACTTCATATTATTGTGTTGGGTGAAAATTATGCATTTTATAAAATGTTTCCTACTAAACATTGATATTTCAACGTTTTCTTATAAAATGAATAAAATAATAAACATTTATACAAAATAATTGATAATTTTAATGTGAAAAGTTTGACATATTTTGTAACAATTTTAATTTTTTTTACATCACCACAAATATTTCACCAAGATATTTCCAACCATGTATTTTGAGCCTAAATTGAAGTTCAGACACCAACACTATGCCACTAGGTAGTGACATTCAAGCTCAACTAATAACAAAATTAAAACATTAATATGCATAGTAGAGTATTGATCATTGTTGAATACGAATGTTAATGATAATTATAATATTAATTTTTTTCCATAAGTTAATAATACTTAAACAATGTTTCTCTCGATTTTAAAAATCCATTTAAAGAACTATGGAAAAATAATGGTAAATATTTAAGTAATGTTTTATTCCTAAGTGAAGGACATAATACATTCACATAAAATAATATTAAAATAAATCTAAAACAATTGATGCCTTTGAGTGCACTTTGTACACCGATCATCATAACCCTCTTCAAATTTGACAAATTTTAAAATACTCTATTTCTCAACAAAAACCCTTGTTATGCCCTAACTTCTACCATTTTTCATTCTCTTTTTGGAATTTTTCCTCTCCAACCTAGGGTTTCTCTTAGAAACAAGGTGTTGATGGGGCTAATAGTGTGGCATTAGCAGTATGGTTTTAAGACATGAAAAATCCCAATGAAACCCTTTTTTGTCTGATGTTGAAAAACATTCTAGATTTGTAACACACCTTACCCCTGAGTATCTTTCCTGGGGATGGGGCATCAAAATTTCGCTCTCCTTAACATATCAAATCCTCTTTCTAAGGTCTTTATCCTCTTCTACTTACCCATAGTGTTCTAATGATTGCTACCCGACTCAAATCTGAGCTTTGGGTTGCAAGTTATGGCTTCCCAGAGTTCTTCGGGCGTTCATTGATTGAGGGTCACGTGGTGTCCATGTGAATCCACCTCACACATATTATCTCCAAGTTACTTCATCCACGATGGAAGTCCATCCACCGTCCGATCCCACAACTAGACTCAAACTTTGCATAAAACACAGACGTCTAACATACAGGCCAACAAGAACTTTTTCACTTCGGTGCTTCAGCGCTGAATACCTCCTTACTGTCTATGCACTAGACCTTTCGAAGTCCCAAACTCCCAAAGTCCCATAAGACTGCCACGTGGTTTCGACCTTCGGGCCTTTTGGGTCCCTCTATTTTGCTACACCCCAAATCCTTCGGAGTCCTGAAGTCACAGACTCTCAAAGTTTCGGTAACTTCACCAACCACTTTGTCTAGGCGGGCTTGTACCAGGGATTGTGACGTAGAAGGGTCAGGGGTGACACATGTCACATTTTAATAGGCATATAGAGTCTACAAAAAACACAGATCGAGTTGACACATGGCACATTGATCATGGGTCCATGTCACCCTGGTGACATTGGCTTGCCACTTCACACCAGATTGACAACCTTCTAACATCCCTCAAATGTCACGGTCGAGATCCGGCCACATGGATCCATAGATCCATGACTAGTGTTACTTCATGAATCCATCCTTCGGGAGTTTTGTGATGCAAAACTCCTCTTTTCTCCCGAAGTTGGTTAGTGTCGGGCTGACCATAGCCTAGATCTGACAGTTAGGGAAGGTCCCAAAGAATCCTTGAATCGACGACTCTAGTTACTTCGAGCTTTAGAGATTTTCGACACACCACACCTCAAATTCCCCAGAGTGCCCACTCTCAGAACTAAAGGATCTAGCGCCATGTGTATCCTGTATATCGACGATTGAGAGGGATCACAAAGTATCCATGGACCGACTATCCACATTACTTCGTGACTTCGGACTTCGGGGAGTTTTTCATTACAAGACCCCTGTCCTCCCGAAGCGGTCAACAATGGGATGACTACATCATGAATCCTATGGACAGGAAAGAACCTGAAGGGTCCCTAGATATACGGTCCTAGTCACTTCATGACTATGGCCTTCGGGAATTTTTTCTTTACTGCCACTCCATTCTCTCGAAGTAGGACTTCACCGAAGTACCGAGTGCAAGTCCCTCCTCCTGAATGATTGGACGATAGGCAGGGCTCCTTTACTTCATAACTTCGGTGTTCAGTTAGTTGGATGCTATAACATCCTTATTCTCCTGAAGTAGAACTTTGTTGAAGTATTCTTGGTGTAGATCTAATGACTGAGGGGATCCTCGAACATTCTCGATCGGTGGCTCGCGCTACTTCGCGATGGAGAGTTGGATCTTGGTTTAGTCGATAATATAGGTTCCTCTAACCACTAGGGAGACCACCCAATGTCGGTTAACCTTACAGGTAACCATAACTCTTGATTTCCTTCAGACGATTTGTGACTATTAGGGCCGACAATACTCCGAAGTCTCGAACTTCCAGAGCTCTGAAGTTAGAAGGACTTGGCTCCCTTTGGCTTAGGATAGGGTTCCTATACCTTGGTCACATGGTTCCTTCTAACTCTCGCGAGTTAAGAACAAATTCCTCATCGTGAACTTGTTGAGGACTTAGGAATAATATCTCGGTCACACAACAAGGAGTCTGAAGAAGATATCCTCTTCATATGGACAAGGATAGATTGATGCAATTCTCTCTATCCCATCCCTCCTATGGGTTTACATCACAAGACACCTCGAAGGATAATATGGGGCATATAGACGATCAATCAGAAGCATAAGTTCACAAGAAGACATATGCATACACATAGCTTGACCATTCAATACATAAACCATTTATAGACAGATAAATACATGCATTCATCCATTATTCAATTTTAGTGAACAAAGTATGAAAACACTATTAGAACCAGACAACGCAATGCGAATGCTGAAAGGGGTTCATGTTTCCACCCAACCATAGGCTTAGCCACTCCTAACAGATTTTCCACTTGCCACCCCTGAGCTAGACCACAATGCTTTGAGAGAGAATTATGTCTTTCGGCTCAACAACAATCAGGGAAACCTGTTACTCTCCTCCTCCCACAGGATCTTGGCAACACATTTTCTTTATAGCAGGCAAGAAGGCCTTCCTGAGCACCTCCTCAGTCACTCAACACCCTCATTTATCAGCTTGTATCATAACCCTGCCAGCCACATCCCACGACCATAACATGTTCATTTCTCAGTTCTTTCTTGAACTTGAGAGCTTAGTCTCTCTTCTCTGCTTCTCTTCGCAACCCTTCCTTTGCCCACTAAGCCTTCCTTACTTACCTTCCTCAACAAGATTGCATGTTGTCTGAATTTCGAGTCTATGGCCAGGTTTTAAATACTTACAGATGGGTGCTCTGCCCCATCCCCTCATTAACTCTTGAGGAGGTCTTACAATCTACCAGCTAGAATGTAATTCATCCCTGGGTCAGAGGAATGTTCTGGTCCTAAGCAATTAAATCCAACAAGGTACTGGTTTGGTGGGGGTTATCTCAACCATTCCTGGTTCCCTCACCATCTTTTTCATAGCATCTGTGGTCTATCTTGGAAAACCCCCTCTTTCAGCAGCCATGCAACACTTGTCCATTTCTATTAATAACTTAAATTACATTCCTTAACATTTTATACAAAGGTTCATCAAATCAAACATTCACACATATCGATTTTTCCATAGTCCCTTGGCCAATATATTTATATTTACAAATTGGGGGAAACAAGGGTGTTACAATCCGCTCCCCCTTAAAGGAAGATCATCCTCGATGTTCTAACTATAAATGTGCTCTATATATACAGAAGTAAAAACAAAGGGATATTCATGTTTCATGTCATCCTCCATTTCCCACGTAGACTCATCTGGGCCAAAATGTTTCCACTACACCTTGACTTGTGAAATGGTTTAGTTCCTGAGTGAGGTTTCCTTCCTGTCTAGTAGGCATTGAGTTTCTACCAGGAAATTCTTCCTCTGGCTCCACTTGAATCACAAACCATTCAATTATATGATTAGAATCATGTACATATTTCTTCAATAATGAAACATGGAAAAGATTATGTGCCTTCACTGTGGGAGGGAGTACTAGCTTGTAGGCTACATGTCCCACTCTATCTAAGATTTGAAAGGGTCCAAAATACTGGGGTCCTATCTTGGTACAATATCCCATTCTTAGGGAACTCTTCATTGGTCTAATTATGAGATAGACATGGTCTCCTGTCTTGAACTCTCTGGGAGTTCTCTTTCTATCGACGTAACTCTTCTGTCTATCCTGAGCAGTTTTCAGATTTTGCTTAATATGAATTACTTGTTGTTCCATTTCTTTCAACACGTCGGGTCCAATTGTAATTCTATCCACTAGATTACTCCAAATGATTGGAATCTTGCACTGTCTACCATGGAGGGATTCAAAAGGGATAATCTTCAATGACTCTTGATAGCCGTTGTTGTAAGAAAATTCTACCAGTAGAAGGTAGTCTTCCCACTTCTTAGGCTGATGCATTACATGCATCCTTAGCATGTCTTCTAATATTTGGTTCACTCTTTCTATCTGTCCATTCGTTTGAGGGTCATAGGCTATGCTAAACAACAATTTAGTCTCAAAATCAATCATAAACGATTTCCAAAAGCTTGAAGTAAATTTTGTGTCACTGTCGGATATAATCTCCCTAGGCATGCCATGCAGTCTGAATATATCCTTCAGGAATATGTTGGCAATATCTATTACCTTGAAAGTTGACTTGACAGGAACGAAGTTAGCCAACTTTCTCAATTTGTCCACCATTACCATGATGGCATCATTCTGCTCGACCGATTTTGGTAATCCGGTGATGAAATCCATGGAGATGGTTTCCCATTTCCATTATGGAATTGGTAGAGGATATAACAACCCTATTGGGTGTTGGTGTTCTACCTTAACTTGTTGGCATTCTATAAATTTAGCTAGATAGATAGCTATGTCCCTTTTCAATCCAGGCAAATAGAATTGTTTCCTAGTGGCCGTGATCATTTTCTGATAACCTGGATGACCAATATATGGTCTCTTGTGTAGTTCATCCATTATGAACCTCTTCAAGTTGTCACAAATTGGAATATACAATCTATTTCTGTAGGTCAACATGCCTTCATCAAGCATCTGATAGCCTTCATACTTTATCCCCGTGGGATCTTTCTTTAGATATGACATCATGTTCTTGAAAAATGCATCTTTTTCTTATGCATTCTTGACTCTCTCCCTGACATATGTTTCATAGGTGCTTACCACTTCCAGGTGAATCATTTTCACACTTCTTCTAAGGGCATCAACCACCCTATTTTCCTTTCCTTTGATGTGTTTGATTTTGAAATCAAGCTCACTAAGGAGAGCCATCCACCTAAGTTGTCTAGTATTAAGTTTCAGTTGATCAAACAGGTGCCTCAACCCATAATGGTATGTCATAAGTACAAATCTCCTACTCAGGAGGTAATGCCTCCACATTTTTAAAGCATGCACTATGGAAACCAACTCTAGATCATGGGTCACGTTATTTGATTTCGTGCTCATTCAATTTTATGGATTCATAGAAAATTATGCACCCTTATTTCATAAGGACTCCTCCAAGTCCTTCCTTACAAGCATCTATACACACGAGGAAGTCATTATTAGGGTTCAAAATCTTCAACACATGTTCATGTGTTAGAAGGTATTTCAGTTCTTGAAATATTTCTTCACATCTGATATCCAAGTGAATTTAGCCCCCCTTTTTTGAAGGGTAGTGATTGGACAACCAATCTTGCAAAACCCTTTTATGAACCTTCTATAGTATCCTTCTAATCCCATAAAGGACCTGATATTAGATACATCCTTTGCGGTAGGAAATTCCATGATAGATCTAATCTTCTCAGGGTCTACTTCCACCCCTTCTTCAGAAATGACATGGCCTAAGTAATGTACTTGCTTCTAGAAAAAGTCACACTTGCTAAACTTAGCGTAGAGCTAATGCTCTCTTAGTACTTGAAGCACTGATTTAATATGTTCTTCATTCTCCTCTCTATTCTTGGAGTATATTAGGATATCATCAATGAAAACCAATACAAATATGTCTAGGAATTTGCTGGGTACATTATTTATCAAGCACATAAAAGTGGCAGGGGCATTAGTTAGTCCAAATGGCACCACCAAAAATTCATAATGACCATATCTTGTCCTGAAGGCTGTTTTGTGGATGTATTCATCCTTGATTCAGACTTGAATGTATCCATACCTTAAGTCAATTCTTCGAGAAAATGGAAGCACCCCTTAATTGGTCAAACAAGTCATCGATTCTTGGTAATGGATACTTGTTCTTTATGGTTTTCTTATTGAGTTTTATATAGCCTATGCATAGTTGGAGTGTTCCATCTTTCTTATTCACAAACAAGACGGGTGCTCCCCATGGAGACACACTAGGTTGGATGTAGTCTTTTCCTATCATCTCCTTTAGTTGTAGCTTGAGCTCAACTAGATATAGTGTACTCATCCTATAGGGAGTTCTAGACACTGACACTACTTCTGGTGCAAGTTCTATGGAGAAGTCAATGTCTCTTCTCAGAGGTAGACCCGACACCTCTTCTGGAAACATGTCTTTATACTCTCTTAATATGGGGTGGTTCTCTAGGTTTTGTTTGTCATCCTCAACATATTCCAACACCTATATTGTATATAGAGGATATCCCTTTCTGCAATACTTTTTCATTTGAAGGTTGATATTCGTCTCACTAAGACACGCCTTTGAACCCCTTGAAGGGTTATTTTTCTCCCTTCTTCATTTTCACACTCCAAACTTTTATGGTCACAATCCAACTTGGTTTTATAAGTGGCTAACTAGTCCATAAAAACCAATGGGTCATAAGATAGTAGGGGAAATATGTTAAGGGTCGCTTGGGTGGGCAATCCATCCATAATGAATTGGAAAACTAGCATGACCTCTCCTAATTTTATTTTGGTTCCAATGGCTAGTTGTACCATGGCTTAACATGTCTAACCGGTTGCATTTTACAATTATCAACAGTCCGAGGGGACACAAAACTCAAATTAGAACCAGGGCCAATTAAAATAGAAACTAGATGGAAACTAGATGGTTGGTGATCATACCTTCCATCTCCACCACTGAGACTTGGTGGACGGCTTGTTTATTATCCAAGGATGCATAAATCCATGGCATGCTCCTAGCCACATCATTGACTGTGGTAGATTCTTGGATATTGTAGAATCTCCTACTGTTCTATTGTATGTGTGGACAATCCCTCAATAGATGTTCTTCTCCACAACCCCAATAGTTCAAGAGTTCTTTCTTTGGGTTATCATTCTTTCCTGGGGTTGATCCAAAAGGTTTACTTCCACTCTAGGAGGGGAAATTTTGTTGATACTCACTTATAGTAGGAAGGATCATCCTAGAACCCTTCCCATAGTTCTTAAATCTTGAGGATTTAAACCCCTTCTTCTTGAATCCTAAACTACTCTTCTTCTTCTAGTCATCGCAAGGTTCTATCTGACTCCCTAAATGTTCATAACAATACCTTTCCTTCCAGATAGTGTCTTCTAAGGTCTTTGGCTCATCATACACAATCTTGTTCCTATAGGTTTGAGGTAACCCACTAATAAATCAGTACATGTTTACCTTTTCATCCTTTATGTAGGGTACATACCTCAACAACTCAAGGAATTTAGTGACATATTCCTCTATGGTGAGTTGTCTGAGCCTAAGTTCATAGAACTCCTTAGTCTTCCCATCAAAGTATTTCTATGAAAGATACTTCTTCTTGAAGTATTTCTCAAAGTGTTTCCATGACAATTCCTTCTCGTGGACTCCTTTCACATTCCTAAGGTCTTCCCACCAAATGGAAGCCTTTCCATTCAGGTTGAAGATAGTTATTCGAGTCTTCAAGTTTTCAGAATAGTCATGAACTATGAAGTACTTATTTAAACCAAGCAGCCAAGCTTCTGCCTCTTCCCCTTTCTCAATCTCTCCATTGAAAGAGGGTCGTTTGGCTTTCTTGAACTCTTTAGGATCATGACTTTTGGAATTCTTTCACTCCTTTCCCTTCCTTTGATAATGTGAACTAGCTTTTCTACTAGAATACCCCTCAGAGTTGCTAGTTTCCTCTCCAAAGGAATATCTCGATGAGTGTCTCCTACCCCCAGGTTGGACCTTCCTTGAGGTACTCCTCTTAGTGTGGCCACTTATGGGACCAAATTTTTGTATCTTAGGAGGACTTTGACTTCTCTTCGTATGTCGTCGGTCCACCTGACTGGTTGCGGGTCCATGCTTCGGCTGCCTCTATATATCGGATAAAATCTATAACAAGAATGCATTAATTTTAGTTTGTTTTTCTTTCTCCTTTATCAACCTTTCATTGTTAGCCTTGAAACTCTATAATTCGGCCATGAGGCTCCTTACAGTTTCATCCAAATCTAAAAGATTTTCCACCACCCTCCTTTCGTCAGATTCTTCGTCTCTATTGTAGGAGTCATCCCCCACTTCCTAGCATGTCACCATCCTTTATACTTGTAGTTTTCCCGTGATTTACTGACTGCTTGAGTGTTGGAAAAACACCTACTTCTAGCCAACAGTATATTAGTTTATGAACAACACACAATTCATATTTCTTAAGTACACACACAGTAGAAAGATTCATTCTTTTCTTCAATAAAAGTTTAACTATACTCTTTAGGAAAGAGGTAAGATAGGTTGTCACCCTAAAATTTTCTTTAAATATGGTTTTTACATGACTCGTCCATGAGCCCAACAGGGACAAGTGTTGTAACCATGCTTTGATACCAATTTGTAACACACTAGACCCATGAGTATCTTTCTTAGGGGTGGGGCATCAAAATTTTTCTCTCCTTAACATATGAAATCCTTTGTTTGAGGTCTTTATCCTCTTCTAATTACCCATAGAATTATAATGACTACTACCCGGCTCAAATCTGATCTTTGGGTTGTAAGTTATGGATTCCCAAAATTCTTCAGGTGTTCATTGGTTGAGGGCCACGTGACATCCATGTGAATCCACCTCACACTTATTTTCTCCAAGTTCCTTCATCCACGGTGGAAGTCCATCCACCGTCTAATCCCATGACTGGACTCAAACTTCATATAACACACAAGTGTCTAACACGCATGCCAACAAGAACTTCGACACTTCGGTGTTGAACACCTCTTTACTGTTTACACACTAGACATTCTGAAGTCCCTAACTCCTGAAGTCTGGTAAGCTTGCCACATGGTTTCGACCTTCAGGCATTTTAGGTCCCTCTATTTTTCTACAATCCAAATCCTCTAGGGTCTCAAAGTCACGGACTCTCGGAGTTCCGGTCACTTCACCAACCACTTTGGCTAGGTGGGCTCATACCAGGGAATGACATGTAGAAGGTCTAGGGGTGACACATGCCATGTTCCAATAGGTATATAGGGTCTACGAAAAGAACAGATTGAGCTGACATGTGACACATCAATCATGGGTCCACGCCACCCTGGTGACATCGAATTACCACATCACACCAGACCGACAACCTTCTAACATACCTCAAATATCACGGTTGAGATCTGGCCATGTGGATCCATAGATCCATGACTAGCATTACTTTGTGACTCCGACCTTCTGGAGTTTTGTGATACAAAAATCCTCTTTTCTCTTGAATTTGGTCAATGTCGAGCTGACCACAACCTATTTATGAAAGTTAGCGAAGGTCCTGAAGTGTCCTCGAATTGACGACTCTCCTTACTTCGAGCTTCATAGATTTTTGGCACACTACACATCAAATTTCATGGAGTGCCCAGTCTCCAAACTAAAGGATCTAGCACCATGCATCCCCTGTATATCGACGGTTGAGAGGGGTCTTGAAGTATCTGTGGATCAACGGTCCACATTACTTCATGACTTCGGCCTTCGGGGAGTTTGGCGTTACAACGACCCTATCCTCCCGAAGCGGTCAATGCCATGCTGACTATATCATGAATCCTACGACTAGGAAAGAACCCGAAGGGTCCCTAGATCTACGGTCCTGGTCACTTCACGGCTTTGGCCTTCAGGATTTTTGGCTTTACTGCCACTCCATTCTCCCAAAGTAGGACTTCGTAGAAGCACCGGGTGCAGGTCCCTCCTCCTGAATGATCAAACGGTAGGCGAGGCTCCTGACGATCTCCCCCAAATCTATGACTCTCATTTACTTTGTAATTTCGACGTTCAGGGAGTTTGATGGTATAACATCCCTATTCTCCCGAAGTAGAACTTCGTCGAAGTCTTCTTAGTGTATATCTAATGGCTAAGGGGATCCCCAAACATTCTTGATCAGTGGCTCGTGGTACTTTGTGATGGGGAGTTGTGTCTCAGTGTAGTCAGTAAGATAGGTTCCTCTAACCACTAGGGAAACCTCTCAACCTTACAGGTAATAATAAATCTCAGTCACCTTCGACCAGTACGTGACTATTAGGGCTGGCAATACTTTGAAGTCCCGACTTCTGGAGCTCCAAAGTCAGAAGGAATTGTCTCCCTTATGCTTATCATAGGGTTCCTAGACCATGGTCACATGGGTCCTTCTAACTCTCACAAGTTAAGAACAACTTCCTCATCGTGAACTTGCTGAGGACTTGGGAATAATATCTTGGTCGCACAACAAGGAGTCCGAAGAATATATCCTCTTCAGATGGATAGGCCTAAGTTGATGCAATGATCTCTATCCCTTCCATCCTATGGGTTTACGTCCCAAGATGCCTCGAAGGAAAAACTATGGAATATAAATGATCAATCAAAAGGATAAGTTGACAAGAAGACAAATGCATACACATAGCTTGACCATTTAATACAGAAACCATTTATAGACAGATAAATACATGCATTCATCCATTATTATATTTCAATGCACAAAGTATGAAAGCATTTATCAGAAACAGATGATGTGATGTGACTGTTGAAAGGGGTGCTTTTTTCCACCTAACCATAGGCTCAGTCACTCATAATAGATTTACCACTGGACACCCCTCGAGCTAGACCATGATGTTCTGAGAGAGAATATTGTCTTTCGACTTAGCAATAATTAGGGACAGAGGTTACTCTCCTCCTCCCACAAGATCTTGGCAATGATCTTTCTCTATACCAAGCAAGGAGGCCCACCTGAGCACTTCCTCAGTCACTCAACACCCTCATTTATCATCTTGTATCATAACCCTTCTAACCACATCCTGCGACTAGAACACGTTCATTTCTCAGTTCTTCCTTTAACTTGAGAGCTTAGTCTCTCTTCTTTGCTTCTCTTTGCAGCCCTTCCTTTGCCCACCACACCTTCTTTTCTTGCCATCCTCAATAATATTACTTTTGGTCTGAATTCATAGTCTGTGGCTAAGTCTGAAATCCTTACATATGGGCGCTCTACCCCATCCCCTCATTAACTCTTGAGGAGGTCTTCCCACCTACCAGCCTGATTGTAACACATCCTTGGGTCAGAGGATTGTTCTGGTCCTGGGAAATTAAATCTATCAAGGTACTGGTTTGGTGGGAGTTGTCTCAACCACTCCTGGTTCCCCTCACCATCTCTTTCATAGCATCTGTGGTCTATCTTGGCAGACCCTCACTTTCAGCAGCCATGCAACACTTGTCCATTTCTATTAATAACATAAATTACATTCCTTGACCTTTTATACAAATGTTCATCAAATCAAAGATTCACACAATTGGAGTTTTCCATAGTCTCTTGGCCAATATATTTATATTTACAAAAATAAATCATTCCCTTTTTGTAAAAACCACTTGGCCAAAAAATACTTATTATGCAAAAGTAATTCTTACAAAAGTGTTGCATTGAAAACTCCCATTATCTCATCTTTCTTTTTGTTGCATATACATGATGATACTTAGTTATAAAACTAATTTCATATTCAAAACCTAATTATTTGACAAACTAGACAAGAAAGTGGTTATTATTTGATGAAGTAGGCAGGAAAGTGGTTATTCGTAGATTTATTTTCAAACTTTTTTTAGTTTTTCAGATAGATCTATACATAATTTGATATGTGAAAAAGTATGTTGATTGAGTGAGGCCAACAAAATATATGTTTTCTCAATGGTCAATGCAAGCAAATAATCGTTTCTTTTGACATGTTAGATACAATATAAATCTGAAAAAACATACATCCATTAACTTGCAAGGATATTTTGAAATACATACACAATAAATCTTGATTTATTCTGAAAATATAAATTATAGAAAATTGATAACATCGCCAAATATATGTTTTCTATTTATTGAATTATTTGATAACTATATCAATTATTTTCTTAACATTGACATGTTTTTTTTTGAGAATATAACCGATATGTGGGTGTTGGTGTAGAGTTTGAAAACCTAAATGATGGAACCAAAATATATAAAAAGGTATGGATGTAGAGTTTCTATTTATTGAATTATTTTATAACTATATCAATTATTTTCTTAACATTGACATGTTTTTTTGGAGAATATAACCGATATGTGGGTGTTTGTGTAGAGTTTGAAAATCTAAATGATGGAACCAATATATATAAAAAGGTATAGATGTAGAGGACAAATAATACCAGTGCATGTCTAGTTTTTCAAAAACAATTAGGATTTTATTATATTTAAGAAAAATAATAGAATCAACAAATATTCAAATTAATATGTAAAGTGTTGGTGCAAATTAAAAAGTCTTAACATAATTAAAAAAAAATATATTTTTTAAGTGTGTAGAGGTGAGTTTCTAGTAGTGCAACACATAATTCTTTTTGGAAATCATTGAAAAGTGGAAGCCTCTACAAATCTTCAAGAACCTTCGTGTATGTGGTGATTGTCACATTGCCACTAAATTCATCTCGAAAATTATTGGGTGATATATTATTATGAGGTATGTAAACCATTTTCATTTCTTTACTGATGGATCATGCTCTTGTGGGGATTATTGATGAAAGAAACTGCAACCAACAACAAATGTATGCTTGCAGGGATTATTGATGAAAGAAACTGCAACCAACAACAAATGTATGCTTGCAGGACATTCTTATGCATATTATTTTCCTTTCGATTAAAGAAATATTATTTCTATTCCTAGTAAGTTGAATTTCTATCAAGATTTTATGCTTTGGTTTATTTTGGATGAATCATTGCATCTGTAATGACCCCTCCATTATCACAACAAAAAGATATGTACAGAGGGTTTTTTTTTTTTTTTAGCATTAGAAATTTAAACTCGTCAGAACATAAATTAGTAGTATTACGCGTGACACATCATCGAAATAAATAATGACACAAAGAAAACACATTGACATAATTAATAGTGGCACATAATCAATGCATTAACATATTTAGTAATGATATGTAATCAACACATCATATTAATTAGCGACACATAATCAACATGTATAAAAAAAATAACGATGAAAGATCAACTCATCATGATCAAATGGAGAAAAATATTAATAAATGATCAACTATGTCACTAAATAATAAAGAAATATCTGCCCAGCCTATCCTGCATGGTTAGGACCTCCAAGACACATAAGAAATGCTCAAGCCTAGGATTCATCCAATTGATTTTGACCACTTAAGGTCTCAGGGCTGGTGATCGCTCTAAGGAACAAGGAGGTGTCTACGTCCCACCAAATCAATCACAACTCATAACTCCAAGATATATTATCAGTCATACATCAACAATATCTCCATGGCGCAAGATTAAGCTAATTACATAAGCAATCATACATCAACATTATGTTCATGGCACAAGAGTATTCTATTTACTTAACCAATCATACATCAACAATATGTTCATGGTGCAAGGGTAAGCTATTTACTTAATCAATCATACATCAACATTAATTTCATGGCACACGAGTAATCTGATTAATTAATCAATCATATATCGACATTATTTTCATGGCGCTTGAGTAATCTAGTTACTTAATCAATCATATATCAACATTATTTTCATGGCGCGTGAGTAATATAATTACTTAATCAATCATATATCAACATTATTTTCATGGCGCGTGAGTAATCTAGTTACTTAATCAATCATATATCAACATTATTTTCATGGGGCGTGAGTAATTTAATTGCTTAATCAATCATTCGTCAGTGATAAGTGCAAATGAGTAAAAAAATAAGAACTAAGGATTTTAAAAACTACTAAAACATAAGAAAGAATCCAACACTAGGTAGAGATCTATTACTCCCATCTTTAGAATCTCACCTAAATTAAGTTAAAAAATTCAAGCATTTCATATTGGATATATCGAGCTACTATATCAGGTACCATTCTTATGTAGCGCAACGAAGTAAATACACTTGTAAATGACTTAACTCAATTAAGTGGTACCATAAGAATTAATGTTAAATTCAAGTATAATTACAAGGTACCACAAGGAGGTCATATTTAATAATAATTAATGGGACTCAAGGATGCTTTGTACATCCCTTAAGGGAATTAAAAGATCTACACACACAAAGCGAAAATCAGATGGTTCACATACTGTTTTACTTATCCATGTATAAGGATTTTTAAGAAGTTTGAGTCTTAATAATTTAATTCAAGGTAAGAGTTCAAGGCCGGCTTATGATTCCACGACGACTTAAAAAGGGACTAAGTGAATATATATGTTAAAAAAATTAAAAGAAGGCAAGCTATCCTTATGTAAGAAGTAATTAAGGAGGTTAAATGGTCAAGAAAAAGTAAGGGACTTTATATATACCCACTGGTGTGTAAGGGTATCTTGGATTTACCATGACAGGTAGAGATAACAATTTTTCTTAAGCATATGCTTCAGTGGGAGGAACACACAGTCGAATACCGAACTTCCTGATCAACTATAACAAGGACTCACAATGCAGCCCACTTGGAGAAATCACCGAGTTATTACAAGGATAATCTACACTACCGACCAACTAAATGAAGGTATACAAAACTAGTATTTTTTTTTTCTGACGTAAGTTCAGACTGTTATAAAGGATAACTTTAGACTGGAGAGGAACACAAAATTACCATCTCCATGGAAGCGAACCAATGTGGGATGAAGGCCGTTAGGTTTGAGGAAAACCATAGTTAATTAACCCTCAGAATTCCATTACATAGGAAGTCTCGTTTTTCTCCGCCCTAAGCCCTAACTAGATAAGAGGAACATCCATTCAATGATTTTAGGGGTTAAATTTCACTCATGGGCTAATTTTCCATGGTTTTTCCAAAAACAAGATTCGCTATTTTAAAAACGATTCGCCCAAATTCTATAGGATAAAATTATTTTGCCTTCAAAATCGCCAAAATTTTATAAAAACTATATAAAATTCTTAGAAATTTGAATATTTTTACAAAAATATCGTCAAAAATTTATAGTTGGCATATGAAGGATTAGTAAGATTCGCCAAAGTTTCCACATTTTAAAATAAATTTCCATCCTTAAAATCATCGCTACATTCAGTGCTAGCATTGTCACAAGCAAAGATCAAGAGGATGAAAATCTAAAGACCCCTGAAATATGAGTGTGGAAACCAGAGAACTCAGAAATTCGAGGAACATACACTCAGAAGGATGACCACTCGAACGAGCGATCGAGGGGAAGCTACTCTGAGAAGGGAGGATTCCTACGAGTGATCTCTTCCATCAACAAGTTTTAAACAAGATTCGGAGTACAGGTGCGCATACAAAATTAACATTTCAATTCGAATTTCAACAATTTCAGGTTGCACAACACTTAGGTCGCCTTCAACGCGTTTTAGAAACCTGATAGTTGTTTCCTCTTTTTAAACACAGTGGTTCACGGATCGGAGCCTGGGTTAAGCGCCAAAAAGTCCAAAAAAAAAAATGCCACTTCATTCTAAAAGGGATCTTTGCTCAACCCCAACCCGATATAACACAACATTCTTTTCTCCATAAAATTATATGAGCCATTTTACGACATTAGCGCAACTATAAATAAAAGTGATAGATTAATCTAAATTTTTTGATATGCAACCCCTTAATGGAAGCACCCAAGAGTTTCACATATTGTATATGCATAAAACAACTAGCTTCCATTATTCATTGGTGAAATCGAAGTTGAAAAAATTACCAGAAATTCACTTTCCACACCATACGACCATGTATAAAACATACAAACGATAACATAAATTCCAATGCAATTTGCAACAATTTCTAAACTATATCCATGAACTAATCTATTACAATAAACAATTTTCAATAGAAATGTTGTAGCCAATGACGAAAGAATCAAAGATTATCTTTAGCAAATGACACCCCTTCCTATCTCCAACCTGCTAATCGTCGATACTTCACCGGTACCTCCCAACCAATGCTAGGGGTACTCTTCTTCCCCCCCCCCCCAGCCGCAAAGGGGCCATGCACACAAAACAAAAAATCCTCTAGCCCCCATCTTTACTCGCAAGGTAGAGCCACCACCCTCTCTCGAGATGGGTATCCCAACTCTTACAAGTAAAATCAGTAAAAAAAAATTCGGCAGCATAACTTTGTTGTTAACCAGCTTGTGTCCCTTTTCCCTCTAGACCATTTGCTTTATAGGATTTTTCTCAATGAACACATCCCCACTTGTACAATTAATTTTCTTTTTAATTAATTAATTGAGAATTATTTTTCCATTACACTTCTCACCCTCCCCCCAAGATTCACCAGTAATTACATATTATAATTTAATTAAAAGTCAAATTCCCTCACCCTTCTTAAAAGTGCTCCTTAATTCGCTCATAGTTGTCTCTTTATTCCCCTTATTCCCATTTAATGACTAGCGCCTTACTAAATCTGAGTTGAGTTAAAATAAGAATCTTCTTCTAGTTAAACTAGTGTTAACTAGAGTCTAGATACCTTTCTATGCGTACACATTCTTTCAGCTTTATTCCTTTCTTATCTTAAATTTCGATTTGGTATTTTCTTTTACATATGTGTATTAAATCAATCTTTAGGTTTAATTTATTTTTCTTAATTTCTTAAATTGATTTACCTCATTCCTATTTTGATTTAGCTAATAATTTAGTTTTAGTCTTCTTAGCAAATTAGGCTTAATTTTTGAATAGGCTTAGACTTTCATTTGGGGATTCACAATTAATAATTTCAGTCCTTAATTAATTAATTAAAGCCAACGATGCTTAAATATTTTACAAGGTTTAATTATTTGCTCAAGGTTTTCTAGGCCATCTAGATTCATTGACTCAAGTTTTATTTGCACGGTCTGCTCTTCAAGATGCACTCCGTGCTCCAAGGGTGCAACTCGACTTTGACTGGTTTTGGTAGTTGTCCAAACCTTAGAGTCAACACTTCATTCGGGCGACCTTGTGAGAGACTAAGGGCTTCTAAGGAATAAGAACCCCACCTTATTGTGTGCCCTTTAGAAATATGCATGAGCGACTCTCTCAATCTACCCTCACGACATCATGGACCTATCGAACTAGGTAATCGTTAACCTACAATTTGAGACACAGAGGGAGTGCTAGTGGGCCGTGATAGGGACTCTGCCACACCTCTTCCTCCATATCTGGTCTATGTGCATGACCCCTTTACTCCTTATGTGAGTCATATTAGCAAGAAATCATCATCCTGCATCCATCAACGAAATAGTGCCAATGATCCATATACATAAATGAAATACTCAAAGCAATAGAATCCACTCCCTGACCCAATCCTAAGTCTGAGGAGGTCCATTGACGCCATCAGAATCCAGACTCTATCAATTTCCTACACACTCAGGGAAAATTCATCGATAGCATCTGTCAATACACATATATCAAATAACATCAAATCACAATCCATCATCATCGTCATAAGAATCCATAAAAAAAACAAACAACCATGTACTATAACCAGATCAATTTCATGCAAGTGTCCTCAAAGAATAAGTCAATAGAATGTGCTCGCAAGAGAGGGATGTTACATACACCCCCTCTTGTTTTAAAATTTGTCCCGAAGTTGTACAGTTTATAAAAGGAAGTAATAAAAGTGTTTGACAATATCTATATGTCTAATCTATCAAATAAGTAAGGAAACTGGTGACGCATATCATATGCATCCTCCCAGGTAGTTGAGTGTGGACTAAAATAGTCCCAGTGGACCTTGACCTAATCGATTGTTCAACGTCATAGTTGTCGAATGCGATGGTCTAGAATGCGAATTGGCTCCGCCGTGAGTGCACCCTCATCCAACACCTGCAAAGAACTCATGTCATTCACATGTGTAGGATCACTAACATAATGTCACAAAAAAGATACATAAAAAAAATCACACATATGCCTCAAAGAATCAGGAAAGGCTAGTCGATAGGACATGGGTCCCTTATTTTACACAACTTCAAAAGGTCCCACAAACCTAGGAGAGAGTTTAGGACCATTTCCAAACTTGATCAAAATTTTGTGCGGTTTCACCCACAAGAAAAATCGGTCGCCAACTTCATAATTGCGGTCAATGCGATGTGCATCAACATTACTCTTATGCCGATCTTGCGCCTCTTTCATCCTTTGTCTTGTCATTTCCAATTGTTATTCCATTTCTTGGATCACTTCTGGTCCTACCAAGACCCTATCCTCAAGTCGATCCCAACTCAATGGCGTCCGAAATGGTCACCCATAAAGAAACTCAAATGGTGCCATCTTAATGGTACTTTGGTAGCTGTTGTTGTATGCAAACTCTACTAGTGGTAAGAAATCTTCTCAAAATTTTTGTTGGTCCATTACATACATACGTAACATATATTCCAAAATTTGGTTCTTTCTTTCGACCTGACTGTTGGTCTCAGGGTGATATGTTGTACTAAAGTTCAGTTATGTTCCCATGGCCTCTTGAATAACTAGTCATAAATCATCCTATAAACATCAATCCTCTGTCGAATATGATCCTTTTTGTCATGCCATGCAATCTAACAATCTCGTTGATAAAATATCTATCTATGTCCAAAACCTAATACGTCGTTTTCACAAGAATAAAATGTGCACTCTTCATCAGAGTGTCTACTACCACGAAAATCGAGTCATGTCTTCTTTCCATTAGTGGAAATCCAACTATAAAGTCCATTGAAATGACCTCCCATTTTGATTTTGGAATAGCATGTGGCTGTATTAATCTTGTCGGATGTGTATGTTCAACTTTCAATTGTTGACATTCTAGACATCGTGCCACGTAACTAACTATGTCTACCTTCATTCCTCTTCAAAAGAATAAGGGCTTAAGGCCTTCCTTCATCTTCATGTGTCTCAGATGAGCATGTACATGACGCTATACACTTCACTTGAGATCAAATTTCTCAATTTGTCATTAGGCGACACATAAATCTAGTTATTATACCTCATCAGTCCATCATTGTCCAATGTATAACCTTCAAACCTTGGCACCATCATGGTGTCTTGTCTGATATTTTCCTTAACTTCTTTGTACCAATCATCATCGATATGTATAGATAGCATATTTTTGTGAAGGTCCATATGAAGAGGTATCACCGAGAATACGCGTGCTCTCCGACTGAACGCATCAACCACTCTGTTTATTGTACCCTTTATTTAAGAAATATCGAAGTCGTATTCATTAACTAGTTATGACCAACATCTCTATCATGCGTTCAGGTCACTCTGTGTAAATATGTGCCACAATCCACAATGATTTGTCTTTAATCCAAATTTTCATCTAATCAAATAGTGTCTCCATACTCTCAAGGAATATACAATTGCCAATAACTCCAAATCATGTGTTGCATAGTTCTTCTCATGTTTTCCAAATTTCCTAGAGATGTAAGCGATCACTCAACCATCTTGCATCAATACTTTGCCTAAAACTTCCTTGGATGCATCCATGCATACCAATAATTCCTGGTCCATGTCGGGGACCTTTAGTATCAATGCTTCCATCAACATCTCCTTGAGGCTTTGAAATTCTTTAGCGCATTTCTCGATCCACACAAACTTATTGTTTTTCTTTTGCAATTCTGTGATTGGATTTGCTATCTTCAAAAAACCTTCGATGAACCATTTGTCAGTGTAGGCCATTCCATAATAAACTCCACCTTCATTGGATCCACAATGATGCCTTCGCTGAATATAACATGCCCTAAGTAATGAACCTTCGTTTGGTAGAAAGAACATTTTGACAGTTTCCCATATAATTTGTTTTCCCGTAAACAGTGAAGTACCAAGAGTAAATGTCTGTCATGTTCTTCTGTCATTTGAGAATATATCAATATGTCATCAATGAATACTTGAATAAACTTGTCCAATTATTCACGAAACACCCCATTCATCAAACTCATGAATATCCCAGGGCATTTGTCAGTCCAAACGGTACAATGGTAAAATCGTTGTTTCTGAACCTCAACTAGAGGGCAGTCTTAGGAATATCTTCCTCTTTAATTCACACCTAGTGATATCCTGACCTCAAGTCTATTTTTGAAAACATCGTCGCGCCTTTTATTTGAGCAAACAAATCATCGATTCTTGGAAACAAATACCGGTTCTTGATCGTCATCTTGTTCAATTTACCGTAGCTAATACAAAGTCTCCACGACCCATCCTTATTTCTTATGAAAATAAAAAGTGCACCCCAAGGTGATACACTTGGATGTATAAGTCCCAATTCCAACAACCCCTTCATTTGAATTTCAAACTCATGTAACTCAGGCGTTGACATCTGATAAGTTGTTCTTTCTATTGATTCAGTTCCAGGTTTAAAGTCGATTGTAAACTCCAACTCTCTTTCAAGAGACAACTCTGGTAACTCTTCTAGAAACATGTCAGCAAACTCTCATACTACCGAAAGGTTTCCTAATACTTCTGCCTCCCTCCTTTCATTTAGCTCTAAGATTATATATAACTTACATCCTTTGTGCATGCTCCTCTGCAGCTGTAGGGAAGAATTGAACCTCAAGGACACTCCCTAGTTTCTTCCTATGATCACTCTTCTTTGTCCCTCATCTTCGGTCAAACTCAACCGTTTCGTCTTATAGTTGAGTATCACATCATGTGATTCCAACCAATCCATACCGATCACTATGTCATAAGATCCTAATATCATGACATATAGGTCGACCTTCATTACAAAATCTTCTAAGTAAATGCTACAGTCTGTAACCCTTCCTCCAACCTTCTGTTTCACACCTAGAGCCATTTCTACGTATCTAAACTCATCATGTTCGAATACCTTTACCTTAATTCCTTTCAGCACTGCACTAGAAATAAATCTCTCTATAGCACCCGGATCTATCAAAATACTAAATGTTTTGTCGACGATGGTACCTAACATCTCGAGAACAGTGGACTGGTTCTCAGCCTGGCAGTTATTCACCACTACATGAATCTTGTGGGACTTTCCAAAATATGTAACTATAGTGTGTCATGTTGAACTGACTGCTTTGGACTTCTCAAACAAAAAATCTTGTTGGTAGTGTGGCTCTCCACAAGTTCAACACCTTGTCTTTGGTCCTGTACTCTTGGTCTGTGAAGTAGAAGTTGTTGGCCTACCAGTATGAGGTCCTAGTATGTTCTACGAAATAGGACTAAACTGTAGTTGTTGATGTGGTGGTCCCTTGTAGGGAGTCCTATGCTGAGGAACTGGTCATCATGGTCTCGTGAAAATGGTTCTTCTAGATGTATCTCAATACCCTGATGTCTGCCTGGTTGGTGTCTGATGCTGCTGTGCATATCATGTCGTCTGTCTAGTCAGTCTTGTAGGAGTCCTTCCCTGACCCATTGTAATATACCTCAATTTCATCAATAAAAAATAAATTGTTAGGGACATTGATTCTTTCCTTTGAGAAACAAGTTCAAAAGGCGTAAGAACAACTATAAGTACAGATGTCATCTCTAATCAACTCTCATAGACTTAAGTTTTCCTTCCTCGTTTATATTCCTAAAGTTTCTTATGTAACATAGTAGTCATAAGTAGATCGAGGGATGGTGTTAGGGTCCTAATCCGCACATAGGTAGATTAATATATTTGGATGTAATAAATGTCAATATTAATAAGGCCTTTCAATAAAATAGAATAAGGTGGATGTAAGAAGACCTAATAGAAGCTTCCACTTCTAGAAGGATATTCCTCTAGATGCTTCTCTTGATAGACATATTTAGTATAAATAAGGGTTGAGGGTATGAAAACCCTAGCTTGGATATTATTGTAACAGAGCACTGGTCGATTGGAGGTTTCCCCCTTGAAGAGGCCTGTGAACATTGCTTTCTGAATCAAAGTGTTATTTCTGTTGTTGTTATTATATCATTTCTGTGTTATTGTGGAGATTATGCTGGATATATTACTATTATTTTTCCATTTCTAGCATTTTATTTTTGTTCTGCATATTTATTATATCTGGTACCTTGGAAGTGGTATCAGAGCAGTTTCCTTGGCATAAATTGTGGGATTTTTTTTTCCAGGGTAGAGACGTATTCCAACGTCTTTAAGCCACAAAGATCTATTGTTATGCGCATAAACCTGGAGTTGAGGGATTCATACATGCATGAAATACAAGTGGTTATTAAGTGCACATCTGTTGGCCACCCTTGTAACCCCTGTTGGTACCCCTTCAAGTGGTAGCGCATTAGACAACACCTGTGTACTGATCGGCTTAGATTTCCTGAAGCCCTCTTTAGATAAACCTATCAGTCATTGGACTACTATATTTTCACCGAGAACAACACTCGGGAAGATACTCTCTAGTACCTGGGTAGTCGGGTAGTATGGCTAAGGGTACGATCTATCCTCCTTAGTTAGTGCCCTGAGATATTGGGCCGAGTACTACTTTTGGACCCCTCACGTATATCAGAGAGCTATAGCACAGGGCAAACCCTTGTCTGTAGAACCCTTGAATATCTAATCATTGGGGGACAGAAATAGAAACAAACTAAAACAAACTAGATATATTGCAGCGCAATTATGTTCAAGTTGCCAAGTAAATACACATTTCTTTCTGGTTAAGAATTTGGGGATTTCATCACTACAATATTCTTCAAACCGGAGTATAACTCTCCATTGGAAATTTTTTCACCATTATTTGAGACCTATTCCATTGGATTCATCTCTCCTCCCTTATCACATTCATCCATATCATTTTTTGGCAAAATTTTTGACCCCGCCCACCCCTTTTCAGTTCACCCATCGTCATGGCCCATACCCATAGCCAAGATCTCGAAACTCGCTTCAACACCTTGCAATATGGTTTCCTTGAAACCCAAAAAGAAGTGAAACAACTCAGTGCTACTGTTGCCTCCATCGATTCATCCATCAATACAACCATAAATAGAACCATGCAGTCCTCAATGGAGGAAGTCAAACAAGAATTGACCACCCAGCTTAAATCTGTCTTTCTATCCCTCTGCACCAAACTTAAGATCCCTACAGATGACCATTTCTCTGAAGCACCTCCCAATACTGAAGGAGAACATTCCTCCCATTCCCATACCTTTCAGAACCATCACTTTCAACATGACCTACGCCTTCCGCAGGTGGATGTGACCAAATTTGATGGCTTGGACCCCACTAGTTGGGTAACCCAAATGGAACATTATTTCTCTTTATACGACATCACAGATGACTTGTCCAAACTCCGGTATGGTGTTCTCCATCTAGATCAAGAACATTGGCAATGGTGGCAATGGAGAAAAACTTCCCGTCAAGGGTATATTGCTTGGACCCAATTTGTGACTGAGCTTTATGAATGCTTTGACACGGACACCAACCATTTGGGCCGTTTCACAAAGTTGAAACAATCCGAAACATTAGAAGACTTTATAGCTGCCTTTGAGCACCTGGCTTTTCGAACAGAGGGAATGACTGATGCTTTCTTTCGAGAGTGTTTTATCAGTGGCCTCAAGGAGGAGATTTGGGCCCATGTCCTCATGGCTCAACCCTCGACTTGGGTGGAGGCTACTAAAAGAGATAAAGAAGCACAACAGGTTGTATCATCTCAAAACTAAAAAGCCTCCTTTATCCCTTGCCCTAAACCCGTCACTCCCACTACTCCCTCCACCCCATTAAATATCCAAAAATTGACCCGAGATGAAATGGATGAACGCCAACTCAAAGGCCTTTGTTATAATTGTGATGACAGATATTTCCTAGGCCACAAGTGTAAGGAACAAAAGATTTTTATGGGCATCTCTGTGGATATTTCAGAAGAGGATGTTGAAACTCCCCTTGTGTCTGAGTAACCTGAAATCACGGACATAACCCCTCCCTCAGACCCTCCCAAAGTAGAACCTATCATTTCCCTCAATGCTCTCACTGGCTTCTCTACTCCCCAAACCCTCAAGGTAATCGGTTACATCAAGCATAAGAAGGTCATCATTCTAGTTGATAGTGGAAGCACCCATAATTTTATTCATCGCTGCATTGCCCAAGAAACTCATTGCTACATCCATGCTGTCAACAATTTCCAAATCATGATTTCCAATGGTGGTTCCATGAAATGTGGAGGGCACTGTGAAAATGTGTGTCTCCAAATCGGTGACTACCACCTAAAATACCATATGTTTTCTATCGACATGGGTGGTTGTGACATTGTGTTGGGTGCAGACTGGCCAAGAACTTTGGGTCCCATTCTCATGGATTTTAAGGCATTAACCATGAAATTCGACCAAGAAGGCCACCAATATAAATTCCAAGGCATCACTGCTGGTTCACCTGAGGTAATTAGTTCCCATTGCATGGAAAAGCTGCTCAAAAAAGGTCATTCTGGTGTCATTTCCCAACTCCATGCCATACAAGCAATAGAGACACCCTCGGTGCCGCATGACCTCCAAGCTCTCCTTTCTAAAAATCAAATGGTATTTTCCACTCCCCAAGGACTCCCTCCGTCCTACGGTGTTCATGATCATTCCATTCCCTTGTACCCGGAAGCCTTCTTCCCAATATCCGTCCATATTGCCACCCCTTTTCACAAAAAAAATGAAATTGAGAAAATGGTCCAGGAACTCCTTAATTCAGGCATTATCCGCCCTAGTATGAGCCTTTACTCTTCTCCTGTAGTCATGGTCCCGAAGAAAGAAGGCTTTTGGAGAATGTGTCTTGATTTCCATGCCCTCAACAAACTGACCATTAAAGACAAATTTCCCATTCCTTTCATTGATGACCTCCTGGATGAATTGAGTGGTGCCCAATTCTTTACTAAACTTGATCTTCGCTCGGGCTATCACCAGATACATATGAAAGAGGAAGACATTCCCAAGACAACCTTTTGCACTCATGAGGGCCACTATGAATTTTTGGTCATGTGCTTTGGCTTGTGTAATGCCCCCTCCACCTTCCAAAGCCTCATGAATCATGTCTTCCATCCCTTTCTCCGTCATTTTGTCTTAGTTTTATTTGATGATATCCTCATCTATAGAAAAACCTGGACAGACCATCTTNTTCCTGAAACAGTCTAAATGTGCTTTTGGTGCCTCAGAAGTAGAATACTTGGGTCATCTGGTTGGCAAGGATGGCATCAAGGTGGATCCAAAAATGATTGAAGCTATGCAAGACTAGCTGCACCCAAAGGATCTCAAAACCTTGCATGGATTTCTGGGCTTAACAGGGTATTTTTGCAAGTTTGTTAAAAACTACGGAAAGATTGCAACACCTCTCACTACTCTCCTAAAAAAGAACTTTTTCACTTGGACTCCAGCTGCTGCTCAAGCTTTTCAAACCTTGAATACAACCATGTGCACCACTCCGGTTTTGGCCCTTCCTGATTTCACAAAGACTTTTGTGTTGGAATGTGATGCCTCAGGGAAAGGAATCAGTGTTGTCCTTATGCAAGAGGGTTGACCTTTGGCCTTTACCAGCAAGCAACTGTCTGAAAGGAATCTGGGAAAACCCATTTATGAAAAGGAAATGTTGACTATTCTGCATGCCGTTGATATGTGGCACCCTTATCTCTTGGGGCAACGCTTCCAAATTAAGATCGACCATCAAAGCCTCAAGTACTTTCTAGAACAATGCATTTCCTCCCAGGAGCAACAAAAATGGGTGACTAAGCTCTTTGGTTATGATTATGAGATCATTTACAAGAAAGGCAAAGACAATGTAGTGGTGGATGCACTGTCCCAAAAATATGAAGAAGAAGGATTCCTTTTTTCTCTTTCCTTCATTGTACCTGATTGGCTCCAAGCTATGCGCCAGGAATGGCTTCAAGATCCCAAAAGTTTGCATCTGATCCAACAATTGCAGACCAAGGCTCTGGCTCCCCCAGGGTACTCTTGGCTCTAGGATGAGCTTCAATACAAAGTCCATTTGTATTTAAGTAAACAATCAAATCTTAAATCCACGATACTTTCTGAGCTTTATGCTACACCCACATCGGACACTCAGAGTTCACCAAAACATATGACAGAGTCAAACGTTCTTTTTTCTGGGATGGTATGAAACAGGACATCCGTAATTTTGTCATTGAATGTGAGGTGTGTCAACGCAACAAGGGAGAAACAGTCAAATCTCCGGGCACACTACAACCACTTCCGATTCCACCTGCTATTTGGAAGGATATCTCTATGGACTTTATTACCGGCTTACCCAAATCAGGGAATAAATCAGTCATAATGGTGGTTGTGGATTGCCTTTCCAAGTATTCTCATTTATGCACTCCTCAACACCCATTTACTGCATCCATGGTGGCTCAACTTTTCATGGACCAGGTCTTCAAGCTTCATGGCATGTCGCACTCTATTGTTTCTGATCGTGACCCAACTTTCACAAGCAATTTTTGGCAAGAACTGTTTAAGCTACAGGGCACCCAATTGCATCTCAACACAACTTATCATCCCCAAACTGATGGTCAAACAAAAGTTGTCAACAAGTGTTTGGAAACATATCTGAGGTGTTTTGCCTCTGAAAAACAACATCAGTGGGCTCAATGGCTACCCCTAGCCAAATGGTGGTACAACACTTCCTACCATACAACTACTCGCATGACTCCTTTTGAAGCGGTATATGGACATAAGCCACCTTCCGTTCTCTCATACTTATCGGGTACCTCGAAGGTCGAGGCGGTTGACCAAACACTTACAGTTCAAGAGGATATTCTTCATACCCTTAAAGAGAACTTGGTCATGGCACAGAATCGCATGAAGAAATAAGTAGATCAAGGTCGCTCTGAATGTCAATTTGTAGAAGGGGATCAGGTGTTTCTGTGACTGCAACCATACAAGAAAACTTCCCTCAAGGTTGAGCATTGTCAGAAGCTAGAACTGAAATTTTATGGTCCTTATACAGTTCTCAAGCATGTGGGACAAGTTGCATATCAGTTAGCTCTGCCCAGTTAGTCGAAGCTACATCCAGTTTTTCATGTTTCATGCTTAAAGAACGTGATTGGAACTAGGTGCCAAATTTAAACCAACCTTCCCGAGTTAGCTGAAGAAGGATCCATTTGGCTACAACCAGAAGCATTTTTGGACTAGTGTGAGCATTGCCTGCGTTAGAGAACCATCAAGGAAGTGCTAGTCCAGTGGAAAGATATGACTCCAGCAAATGCCACTTGGGAACCAACTATCATTATGCAATAGTTTCCACATCTCAAGCCTTGAGGACAAGGCTGTTTTTAAGGGGGCAGACATGTTAGGGTCCTAACCCGCACATAGGTAGATCAATATATTCAGATGTGATAAAGGTCAATATTAATAAGGCCTTTCAATAAAATAGAATAAGGTGGATGTAAGAAGACCTAATAGAAGCTTCCACTTCTAGAAGGATCTTTCTCTAGATGCTTCTCTTGATAGACATATTTAGTATAAGTAAGGGTCAAGGGTATGAAAAACCTAGTTTGGAGATTATTGTAATAGAGTGTTGCTTGATTGGAGGTTTCCCCCACGAAGAGGCCTGTGAACATTGCTTTCTCAATCAAAGTGTTATTTTTTTTGTTGTTCTTATATCATTTCTGTGTTATTGTGGAAATTATGCTAGATATATTACTGTTATTCTGCCATTTCTAGCATTTTATTTATGTTCTGCATATTTATTATATCTGGTATCTTGCAGATGGCCTCACCAATATTAGCCTCTCGTATTCCTTGACAAATTTAACACCAATAGGAAGTATTAATGGCATTCCAAAACATCCTTACAAGTATTAATGGTTCTAAAACCTTTTCGAACATTCTTGGTACTCTGCCTTCTTGTCCTGACTTCAACGATCTTATACAATAATTTTATCAGGGATACAATATTTTCTTTTACTCATAGGGTTTATTTTGTTGTCCCTCTATTGTACAGGTGTTGAGCCTCTAGAAGTCTACGCAGAAGTTTTAGTTCACAACTTGCTTTAGTAGGGTAAAATTCACTCGGTGTATTGCATGTTAAACACCACAGTTGGCTCAATTCTAATCATAACCCTCTGTATGTACGTTTGTGTGGAGAGTCATTTGGGTTAGATTAACAGTTCTGATGTGTTAAAGCTCAGGACGGAGATGATTCGGTCTCAATCATAACTCTCCGTGTATGTTATATTTTGTTCAAGTGAGAACAAAATACTCTCGATAGGATTTAATAACATTTGTTGCCTCTGTCGGGTACTATCATGATGAATTTTGTTTGGAAGTCTACCAATCTATGTATTCTTCCAAATCCCAGTTAACTCTTACGACTGAAATTCTTTTTGAAAGATTTATGTATTTTTATTTGGCATTGATCCATATATAAAGGATGGGGTTTTGTGTATCGGATAATTCTCTTTAAGAACATACCTTGCAATATGTAATTATATAACACTGTAGTTAAATTGGGTTATCGTCTTTCATTTATTGTTGTCTGCTTGGTAAACACCATTCGAAACCTAGTAAATTCGATAAGGATGTTTGCTCTGTATTTAAACTTCGTTTACAAGCATCCTTTTCAGCATAGACAGTCGGTCCTTATAAATTCTTGATGATGTCATTAGCATATAGCGTTTTACTCTACGTGTAAGGTTTGAGTAATGCATTCGTTTTGTTCGTAGTGCATGACCCATGCAAATTCGGATTCTAATGTAAAAGTTTGTTTGTTTTTTTTTTCCTGAAGAGTTGGATTTATATATTTTTGGTAGCCGATTTCTAATGATGGGACCCTTTTGTTGTGAGGGTACCCATCAGGAAGTTATTAGACTACCCTTCCTTCAGCCTGGGATGTCGACTCAACTGAAACGGGATAGGAAAAGACACCAAGTTCCCAAATCTCAAGTTAAGTGTAATTATGCATAAACCTTTCTTATCATTAATCATTCTGTTGCAAAATACTAATACTGATTTGTATTTCCTTATAGGGTCTTGAACCATGTGCAGTCCTAAATACAAGCCCCTGCCTTGTGCAAAAAAAATGTATTTTGTTTTTTCCACTCTCAAAGGAGGTCCTAGGTTTCCTAAGGGTTGACACGATTCTCAAACCATAATGCTATCATCGTGGGTGAAATCTGTTCCTTCAAACGATAGCCTATTTTCTTTAACTCTGTACCTCTAAAGGAAAGGTATGAGGATCAAACCTTATTACTGTTTAAAATAAATGAATGGTATATAGAGCATGGATATGGACTTATTCAAGTTGTATAGTGTGTTTTTATATGGGAATATACACAGTCCCTTCATTCAAAACAATAGATCTGTTATATAAATTTTTCTGGAATGAATAGCAATACGTACTTGTGAATAGTGATTCTGTCTTGAATCCTTCTAGTTTTTACTCTGGATCCTACAAATAAATTTGAACAGTTTCTGGTTTAATCCTGTAGCTTTATGTTCCGATTATTACTGCATAAAAGTATGATTCGAGGGTATATACTCTTTACTTCAAATACCTTACTAAAGTATCATTTTATTTCCATCTTTTGTATGCGATTTGCTAGCCAATTCGTTTATTATTTCCTTCCCAGGTCGTCATTGGTGACTAGGCAGACTAATTTCTCTCCATCCTTTCATTTCGATGAAGTTCAACTATGACTAGTTAGGCTGTTCTTTTTCATTATTTCAATTTCCAGAAAATGCATTTAAGATTAATTAGACTATTTGTCTTCCATTATGTTTTGCACCTGTTGAATATACATATATCAAGCATTTAAGATGAGTCATGCAATTTGTATGGTTATGTATACAAATATATATTTATATATATCCACACCCATAGTTATTTCCTATTGTATAATCATTCCAACAGTAATTTAATTCGATAGAACAAATTGCCCAGAATTAAGAGATAATCCAGACACTGATCTGGTGGTGATCTCTAGCATAATATAATGAAATAATATTCTATTTAACACAACTATGTTTTCTAATAATTTACCAAACCTCGATTTCCATCCAATAAAGATACCAAAATAGTTTTTTTTATCGATAGTTAACAATTTAAACTCCAAGGGTTTACCCTACATTTCATTTCATTCCTTCAAAATTATATAAAACAGAGTACTCCAATCATTCTTAAACATATGCAATTTGATCAGTCAATAATTCATCATGACATGCAAACAAAGAAGGAGAAAGTAGACGTATCTGAAACACTTTGCGGGAAGACAAAGGGAACAACCACGTTCCTCCCAATCGTAGAACAGGGCAGCCAAAATCACTTGTCTTGTTCACCCCCTAGCCTGACCATGAATCCATGAGGGATAACTCAGAACTCCTCCGCAACAATGTCGTTCAACTTCAAAAATATTCCCCCTTTCCTCACACTCAGCCAGTAGTGTTCATAACAGTAAGCAATCAATAATACCTTTTCCCAACATACTCCTCCTTGCCTCACACTTCAGAAAACAGTGTTCATAACAACAAGAGGTAATTCCTTTCCCCACATACTTGGTAGCATCCTGCCTCCTCACATACGCTATTTAAAACCATATTTTTTCCTAGGTCTTTTTCCCTCCTTGGGAATTTTCGGAGCTTTCTAAACCCCTAATTTTCAGGGGCTTCCAATGGCCAAATCCCTGATTTTCCACTTTTAACAATTATCCCTGAGGTAGTTCCAACATGTTCCCCACTCATGGAGTCATGGTCAGCTGATTTTAACATGGATGTTCCATTTGTCCTCCTATAATAAATATAAAATATTATGTTTTCATAAAAGTGTCATAGTCAAATAGTTAGTTGGGTCAAATTAGATATCTGCCCAAAAGTCATAATAATTAATTACAATTTACCAAATTCAAAATTCGTGATTGCCAAAAATGACAAAAAATTCCCTAATTCGAATTTACCAAAAACATAACAATTTTCCTAACAATTTTTGAATTCAAAAATAATTTATTTTTGGGGATGTCAAATCCTTTCCCCCTTCAATAAAACATTGTCCTCAATATTCGTTCCTTTCTTGGAACAGGATTGGATGAGATTTCCGCAAATCTCCCTCCAACTCCCAAGTGGCCTCCTCAGGAATAAAGTGCTTCCATTGAACCTTTACCTGAGAGACGACTCTATTCTGAAGTGCTATTTCTCTCTGGTCCAAAATATGCAGGGGTTCCACCTGGAACTCGCCTTCGGGTTCCACCTACACCAAGTTCCAATCAATCATATGAGTAGGGTCATGAACATACTTTTTCAACAAAGAAAAATGGAATACATTATGAATTCTTAAATTAGCTGGAAGTGCAAGTTGGTATGCTATGGGTCCAATTCGAGCTAGTATCTTGAAGGGCCCACAAAACCTAGGTGCCATCTTGGCACAGTTGATCCAGATTATTTTCCGCACAGAATGCGAGCAGAGATATAATAAAGAAATGAAAAGAGATATCACAGATATTGAATAAGATAACATAAATGTATCAGAGATGCAACCATAAACACAGATATATAGTAATACACGATTTCTATTAACGAAAGAAATGTACAGAGACTGTAAAAATACAGAGTGAAAGACTCGCTAGAATGGTGGTAGCTTATTTTTGAGAAGAGATGTGACGGCTACTCGCATTTGCAAGAAGATGGTTACAATGAGGCTATAAAGGCCTTTTTAAAATAAACAGAAATTCCAAAAACCATAGACATCCAAAAACCCAACCCTAGGAGATGAAACACCAAAAGTCATGTGGGCCCCGTTTGGGTAAGTGAGTACATCAATTTCCCAGGGTCGTAACTTTTGCATACGATCTCCGTTTTAGGCGTGTGATGGCTCGTTGGAAAGGTATTGTTGAGGAGATTCATTTTAGGGGATAAATTATTCTTTTAGATATAATTGAGAACCTCTATCTTGAAAAACCTTCATTTGGGCCTTCAAAATGGCCTCGGAAGTTAAAAATGGCTAAAAATAGTAAATTGCCAAAATTGCCAGAAAACTGTTTTGAGCCAGTCGGAAAAGGTGGGTGGCCATCGATATCCACCTGGATCAACAGTTCCATAACTTAAACGAGCTTTTTTTAGCTTTGACCTTCAAGTAAACATGGTCTCCCACTTGAAATTCCAAGTGTCTTCTTTTCTGGTTTGCATAGCTCTTTTGTCTATCCTGTGCTTCTTTTAAGTTCTATTGTACCTTCCTTACCATGTTCTCCATTTCCTGGAGAATCTTTGGTCCAACCATGAGTTTTTCAACCAGGGTTTCCTAGCTAATTGGAGTCGTACACTTCATGTCATACAATATGTCAAAAAGGCTCAACTTAGCCGAAGTTTGGTACCCATTGTTATATGCAAATTCTACCAAGTGTAGATAGTCTTCCCACTTGTTTGGTTTTGTTCTTACGTACATGCAGAGCATATCCTCTATGATTTGGTTTGTCCTTTTGGTCTGTCCATCTGTTTGTGGGTGATAACTTGTACTGAAATTCAAATTAGTATTTAGCCCTGCAAACAATTCCTTCCAAAAAGCGGATGTGAATTTTACGTCTCTATCTAAAATCACCATTTTAGGAATTCCATGCAGTCTAAAAATTTCTTTCATAAATATTTCAACAATGTTTATAGCTTTAAAAGTAGACTTTACAGGAATCAAGTGTGTAGACTTATTGAGTTTATCGATTACAACCATGATAGAATCATTCTATTTTTTATTTTTAGGCAAACCTATTATAAAGTCCAGCGATATGGTCTCCCATTTCCATTCTAGTACTGGTAAAGGCTGTAATAGGCCGACTGGATGCTGGTGCTCGACCTTAACCTGCTAACAATCTTGGCACCTAGCCAAGTATTCTACTATTTCGCCCTTCATACTGGGCTAGTAAAATAGTTTTCTAAGTGCGGTTATCATTTTCTGGTACCCTGGATGGATAGAATACGGTTTCTTATGCACTTCATCCAAGACTATTAATTTTAACTCTGCTGAATCTGGTATGTAAAGTCTATTTTTAATTCGTACTAGTCCCTTTTTGTCGATACTTAGATCTAATTTATCTGAGTTTGCGGTGTTGTTTTGTAATTATACCATTATCTTAGTGTAATTTCCATCGTTTATACTTGCCATCCTTATTCTTTGTTCCAGATCACTTTCTGCCCTATTGATATTTATCTCAAATAACCAATGGACTCTTCTGCTTAAAGCGTCTGCTACCTTATTTTCCTTACCCTTGATATGTTTGACCTCGAAGTCGAATTCGCTCAAGAAGGCTAGCCATCTTGCTTGCCTTGCATTAAGATCTGGTTGGCTAAATATATATTTCACACTGCTATTATATGTCAATAGTAGAAATTTTCTGCCCATTATGTAGTGTCGCCACATTTTTAAGGTGTGTATTACCGTTGCCAATTCTAATTCATGAGTGACATAATTTCACTCATGTTCTTTTAATTTCCGAGACTCATAACAAATCACATGCCCTTCCTGAGTTAGGACACTACCTAGTCCTTCTTTACTTGCATCAACACATATGGTGAAGTTTTTATCTGGGTCTGCTACCTTCAATATAGGTGTAGTTGTCAATAATTCCTTTAGCTTGTTAAAACTGTCTTGACACTTTTGTGTCCAGTTAAACTTGGCCTCTTTCTTTTGTAATGACGTGATAGGGTAGGTTATCTTGGAGAACCCCTTTATAAATCTGTGATAATATCCAGTGATTCCCATGAATGACCGGATATCCACTACATCCTTAGGTACTGGCCATTTTATGATGGCTTTTATTTTCTCAGGGTCTACGACATTGCCTTCTGCTGAAATTACATGTCCTAGATATTGAATTTCCTTTTGATAAAAGTCACACTTATCAAAATTGGCATACAGATTGTGTTTCCTCAACATTTATAGAACTATTCTTAAGTGTTCTTCATGTTCTTCATGTTCTTCCTCTGTCTTAGAATAGACCAGAATATCATCGATAAATAGTAGTACGAACTTGTCTAAGTATTTACTGAAAATACTGTTCATTAGGCACATAAACGTGGTTGGCGCGTTGGTGAGTCTGAAAAGTATGACTATGAATTTGTAGTGTCCATATCTTGTTCGAAAATCTGTTTTGCTTATATATTTATCCTTTATCCTAAATTGATGATAACTGGATCATAAATCTAATTTCGAAAAGATCTTGGCCCCACCTACTTGATAAAACATGTCATTTATCCTAGGTAAGGGGTACTTGTTCTTAATAGTCATTTTATTCAATTGTCTATAATCGATACAAAGTCTTAGAGTATCGTCTTTCTTTTTCACAAAGAGGACTGGTGCCCCCCATGGTGAAACACTCGGTCTGATATACTCTTTGTCCAACAATTCCTGTAATTGTATTTTTAATTTTGTCAGTTTTGGTAGACTCATTCGGTACGGTGCTTTCAAGATAGGGGCTAAACTAGGTAGTAGGTCTATGGAGAAGTCTATTTCCCTTATAGGAGGTAAGTATCGTATCTCATCCACAAACATGTCTCTAAATTCACATAGGACAACAAAGTATTCTAACTATGACTTATCATCTTTTTCTAACAGGTTCGTTACTTGGATGGAATAAACTTGACATCCCTTTCTCATACATTTCTTGAGTTGTGTTGCCGAAACTTGTTTGACTGATACATGTTTTGGTATACCTTGGGCTGTTCTAGTAGTGCCAAAATCGTCTTTATAGTTAAGTATATTTGTATAACAATCTAGTACTGCTTTGTGCTATTCCAACCAATCCATCCCGATAATCATATCGTAAGATCCTAGTGGTAGGATGTTCAGATTTGTTCTTATACTTTGACCATCTAAGATGAACTCAAAATCATAAATAAAGTCAACTACTTTCCTTTTAGTTCTTGTTGTTAGTTGTACTAGCCATGATTTTTCATGCTTCAGTTTCTTAAGTTTATTTGACTCTACTACACCAGGAGTAATATAACTTAATGTAGCTCCAGGGTCAATTAAAATAGAAATCCTAGTGTTATTGATTTTACCTTTGATTTCTACCACAGAGGATTGGTGGTCAGCTTGCCAGCCATCTATGTCTGCATTTATCTGGTGTAGGCTTCTGCCCATGTCACCCACCATCAAGGATTCCTACAAATTATGAACAACAACTCTGTTTGCTAAAATTAAACGTGGATAGTTCCTCCTTAGATGAGGTTCTCCACATTACCATCACTTTAATGGTTCGCGGGGGATGTCCTCGAACTTCTTTGTCCCCAAATTTATTGGTTTACTATTGCCTTGCGTATTCGGATGGTTGAAGTGAATATCTTTTCTCAGAAAGATTTTTAATGCATTCCAATAAGGAGCTGGCTAGTATCCCTTCTTTTGCTGGTTCATTCAATCTTGTTTCGTATCCTTCCAGGCTTTGGGAAACTCTACCCGCTGTTTATACTGGTCGTAGCACATTCGTTCTTTCCTGAATACTTCACTCAAGGATTTGGGGTTGTCAAAATAAATTCTATCCCTGTAGGACTGTGGTAAACAACTTAAGAATTGTTGGATTTTTACCTTATTCTCCCAGATGTATGGTACGAACCTTAGTAGTTCCAAAAATGTATTTATAAGGTCCTCCATTGTCATCTGTCCAAGTCGTAATTCGTAAAATGCTTTCATTTTCCTTTCATAATAGCTTTCAGAAAGGTACTGTTTCTTGAAGTACTTCTTAAAGTCAGACCATTCCCACTATTTCTCCTTTAGGCCCTTAGCCAACTTCATGTCTTGCCACCAAATGTTGGCCTTCCCTTTCAGATTGTAGATGGCCATTCTGACCTTCATGTTGCTGGAATAGTTGTAGATCTGGAAGTATTTTTTAATGTCTAACAACCATGCCTCAACTTCTTGTCCTATCCTGGATTCTCCATCAAAGGTAGCTGGTTTAATCCTTTTAAATTATCCTTCAAGGAGGTCTACTTGTTTTCTTTTTCTACCTAGTTTAGCTTTGTCTTCATCTGAAGGTGTTCCTTCAGACGATCTGTCTCCTTTTTCTGTTTCCTGCCCAGAGTTCTTGGAGGCCCTTTTGCTGATTCCTTTTTCTGTTTCCTGTTTCTGTTTCGTCATGGTTATCCTCCTTTGGGATTTTCTTGGTCACTATACTACGCAGCAAGAATTCATTTATCTCTTGTTGTTCTTGCTGTGCTTTCTTCAATTTCTCATTGTCTGCATTGAAAAACTGCAGCTCAACAATAAGATTCCTCATTGTTTCTAGTAATTCCATAGGAGAGCTTCCGTCACTATTCTGTCTTGGATCTCCATGAGGTCCTTGTTCTGGATTTCCTTCCATTCTGATTTTTGCATCATCCTGAGCTTCCATAATTTAGACAAAACAGGAAAGGTTTTTTGTTTGTAACAATATAGGTTTATTAGTTTTGCATAAAAACAAAAGAAAATATGTATGCCAAGAAATTAATGTGGCCCTGTTCAAGGCCCAGTGTTGTAAAATTTTCTCTGATACCATATGTAATATACCTCAATTTTGTCATAAAAAAAAATTTGTTAGGGACATTGATTCTTTCCTTCCGAGCAACAAGTTCAAAAGGTGTAAGAACAACTGAAAGTGCAGATGTCATCTCTAATCAACTCTCACAGACTTACGTTTTCCTTCCTCATTTATATTCCTGAAGTTTCTTATGTAACATAGTAGTCATAAGTAGATTGAGGGATGGCCTCGCCAATCTTAGCCTCTCGCATTCCTTGACAAATTTAACAACAATAGGAAGTATTAATGGCATTCCAAAACATCCTTACCTATTTTCAAATTACATGCTAGAATTATATATATATAATTAGATGCATCCACACTTATAATTACATGTATCTTCAAATTACTAAATCCCTTTATGTAGATTTAAAGTCTTCCAATTATTGCATTCCTTTATATATGTCCTTACATATATTTCTAGGTATCACGATTTATGCCATTAAGGCTTTTCATAGCTTATAGTTTAGGATACGAATAAAAAGTTTCCAGCCACCGTCCTCCTTTTCATTAACTCAGTGTGAGAAATGGGAAAGTGGTTGTCAGGGTAACATTGAATCCTTCATCAGTCGCTTTAATGGATGTCTGTACAGAGTCCCTTGTGAGGCCTAACACTTGGCCTTCGTGTCCATTGTTGGTTAGGCCACATCCCAAACATCACATGGCAAGGTACGTGTTCCTTAACTGTCTTCTCATTGTGCTTCTGAAAGAGTCTAATGAGGTTTTGTTCCCTCCATTCGGCTGCATTACTCTATGTAACCTTATCCAAGGATGACAGTGGAGGATCGAGTTTATGTATAAGTTGTGGAGTAATTTGATGCAGACCCCTGACCCTCTATCCAAGATTCGCACAGGATCATTCTAAATTCTCCTCGAGCCAAAGAGACTCCAAGATCCCTATTTGAACCTCACAAATCCAATAAACAGGTCCTTCGTGAAAACCCACCCTGCGCAACTTAACACCAGGCACAAGCCTTACATCTCCATGCAACCACAACCAGGTCTTAGCGTAAGCACCTCTCACAACTCACGAGTTCGTGAGTCGATGACCTCGACTTCTCTTTCTCCAAACCTCCGATACCCGAGATGCGATACGAGTATGGCTCCCTCCTCACTAGTGCCTGCTACATATAACCATAGGCTAGGCTAACCACTAGCACTACTCGCAACTCGCAACTTTGCCAATTGGAGTGTTGAGCCCTTGTGCTCCTCCTTTGCGAATCCCTGAGACACGATAAGTCAACAATGGGTTGACTCCTTCCTAGGCGATGTGTGTCCTCCACCTATCACCCGCTTCCACTTTTCTCTGGGCGCTTGTTGTTACGCCATCTATTGACCACACGGTCCCCACCTAACGGATGTGCTACATGTTTGCGTGAGCTCTCGGCACTCGACACTTTGTGACTTCTACAGTCGAAAATAAATTCTTTCAACCCCGAACCCCCAATACACGATACCCCTCGAAGGTTCTAATCCAATGGTTCTCCTGTGGCTTGGATCCAATGGTATGGATCTCCTTCCCTGCTCCTCGCAACTCAGGATTTTGTGAAACCAAGAATTTGGTTTGGCCTCCAAACTCATGAACCCCCAAATTCGCAAAATGATCCAATGACGTGGGTCGAAACGAGATCAACAGCTCATATTGAACCATAATCAATGGTTCACGTTGATCCTTGATATTAGGGTGGTGATTTTGTCCAAATCCTAACCGCTTTACAACTCCATTGGATCCTACGGTCCTCACAATTTTACGAGATCTCCATGGAGAATTCTGACCGCTCGATTCACTCCTCAATGGATTCTGCCCAATGAATGAGTGTTCTTCCTCCTGAACTTAATTTCTATGCGACGGTTTCAATCTCTGTCTCCCTTTGAACAATTCAAAGGTGTTATCCCTCCTTAGCTTTCACTTGCAAACTCAAGCCTCCAAAAAGAGCCCTGCTTACACTCCTTGCGACAAACTTTCAAATAACCTCTGGTTATTTGAGTCTTCGACCCTGTGCACCCTTTGCAATAGTAGTCCTTCAACCTTCACCTTAGTTGATAAGTTCTAAGACTTCCACCAACCAATGCACACCTTGCATGTCTCTGTGCTTGTCCTACACTTCTGCTGGTATGAGAACAATGATATCTCTCTTGAGCTTTCTGAGATAAAACTCAGACCCTCGTCAACGCACACCTTGTGGACGTTCACTGCACTCCTTGTAGGAATTCTCGGGAAGAGAAACAATTGAAACTCATTCTACTTCTCTTTCCGACTTCATACATTCAACATGAAGTTATACATATGACACAACATTGAAACAAATGCATAATAGAGAAAATAAAACAATTGTAAACATACCATTTAACAAATGTAAACAGTAAGCATCATAACACCATGAAGATTGAGTCAAATCTTTATATATTAACTCTAGTGGTCTTGTACATGGGTTCTCCTCTACAGATCTCTACTACAGCTCTACAGCTTATGAAATTATCTGAATGATAATATGTTCCTGTTCCAATGATACAAGGGTGATGGTGTCTATATCTGTTTTCCCTCCTACACTTCTAAACTGTCTAATATAATAAATTAAATCTACCCACTTTCATTAAATAGACTTAAATGCCTATTACATTCGACGGATGAGAGAAATCGCTCAAGATCTATTCACAGCTCCAAGATATAAATGTAAGTATGCTTCCCCTAGCTATTACATTAATATCCGGTCATTAATTTTTCAAAACATTTCAAAATGTGCACTGGTGCTTTTCCAGCTATCTTCTTCCTTTATGCTTGCTTGGATGGCTGTGTACGATGCTCCTGCATCATGATTCTTCATGACGAAAAATAGAATGGATGCTGAAACGCGCACTGGTCATCTTTTCCGAACTGGGTAAGCATACTTCTCCATTAATGGTTTTAAAACCTTTATGAACATTCTCGGTACTCCGCTTTCTTGTCCTGACATCAACGATCTTGTACAGGAATTTTATCAGGGATCCAATATTTTCTTTTACTCATAGGGTTTCTTTTGTTGTCCCTCTATTGTGCTAGTGTTGAGCCTCTAGAAGACTACGCAGAAGTTTTAGTCCACAACTTTCTTTAGTAGGGTAAAATTCACCCGGTGTAGTGCATGTTAAACACCATAGTTGGTTGAATCCTAATCATAACCCTCTGTATGTACATTTGTATGGAGAGTCATTTGGGTTAGATTAACAGTTCTGATGTGGTAAAGCTCAGGATGGAGATGATTCGGTCTCAATCATAACTCTCTGTGTATGTTATATTTTGTTCAAGTGAGAAAAAAATACTCTCGATAGGATTTAATAACATTTGTTGCCTCTATCAGGTACTATCGTGATGAATTTTGTTTGGAAGTCTACCAATATATGTATTCTTCCAAACCCCAGTTGACTCTTATGACTGAAATTCTTTTTGAAAGATTTATGTATTTTTATTTGGCATTGATCCATATATAAAGGATGGGGTTTTGTGTATCGGATAAATCGCTTTAAGAACCTACCCTGTAATATGTAATTATTTAACACTTCAGTTAAATTGGGTTATTGTCTTTCATTTATTGTTATCTTCTTGGTAAACACCATTCAAAACCTGGTAAATTTGGTAAGGATGTTAGCTCCGTATTTAAACTTCGTTTACAAGCATCCTTTTCAGCATAGACAGTTGGTCCTTATAAATTCTTGATGATGTCATTAGCATATAGCATTTTACTCTATGTGTAAGGTTTGAGTAATTTATTTAGTTTGTTCGTAGTGCATGAACCATGCAATTTCGGATTCTAATGTAAAAGTTTATTTGTTTATTTCTTTTCCTGAAGAGTTGGATTTATATATTTTTGGTAGTCAATTTCTAATGATGGGCCCCTGTTGTTGCAAGGGTACCCATCAGGAAGTTCTTAAACTACCCTCCCTTCAGCCTAGGACGTCGGCTCAACTGAAATGCGACAGGAAATGACAGCAGGTTCATAAATCTCACGTTAAGTGCAATTCTGCATAAACCTTTCTTATCATTAATCATTTTGTTGCAAAATACTAATATTGATTTGTATTTCCTTACAGGGTATTCAACCATGCACAGTCCTTAGTATAGGTCCCTGCCTTGCACACAAAAAGGTATTTGGTTTTCCCCACTCTTAAAGGAGGCCCTAGGTTTCCTAAGGGTTGACACGATTCTCAAACCAGAATGCTATCATCGTGGGTGAAATCTGTTCCTTTAAATGATAGCCTATTTTCTTTAACTCTGTACCTCTAAAGGAAGGGTATGAGGATCAAACCTTATTATTGTGTAAAATAAATGACTGGTATATATAGATCATGGTTGTGGACTTATTCAAGTTGTATAGTGGGTTTTTATATGGGAATATACACAGTCCCTTCATTCAAAACAATAGATCTATTATATAATTTTTTCTAGAATGAATAGAAATACATATCTGTGAATAATGATTTTATCTTGGCTCCTTCTGGTTTTTACTCTGGATCCTACAAATAAATTCGAATGATTTCTGGCTTAATCTTGTAGCTTTACGTTTCAAGTATTACTGCAGAAAAATATCATTAGAGGGTATATACTCTTTACTTCAAATACCTTACTAAAGTATCATTTTATTTCCTGCTTCTGTATGCAATCTACTAGCCCATTCGTTTATTATCTTCCTTCCCAGGTCGTCATTGGTGACTAGGCAGACTAATTGCTTTCCATCCTTTCATTTCTATGAAGTTCAACTATGACTAGTTAGGCTGTTCTTTTTTATTATTTCATTTTCCAGAAAATGCATTTAAGATTAATTAGACTATTTGTCTTCCATTATGTTTCACACCTGTTGAATATACATATATCAAGCATTTAAAATGAGTCATGCAATTTGTATGGTTATCTATACAAATATATATTTATATATATCCACACCCATAGTTATTTCCTATTGTATAATCATTCCAACAATAATTTAATTTGATAGAACAAATCACCCAAAATTAAGAGATAATCCAGACATTGATCTGGTGGTGATCTCTAGCATAATATAATGAAATAGTATTCTATTTAACACAACTATGTTTTCTAATAAATTACCAAACCTTGATTTCCATCCGGTAAAGATACTAAAATAGTTTTTTTTCTCGATAGTTAACAATTTAAAATCTAGGGGTTTACCCTACATTTCATTTCATTCCTTCAAAATTATATAAAACACAGTACTCCATTCATTCTTAAACAGATGCAATTTGATCAGTCAATAATTCATCATGACATGCAAACAGAGAAGGAGAAAGTAGACGTATTTGAAACAGTTCGCGGGAAGACAAAGGGAACAACCATGTTCCTCCCAACCGTAGAACAAGGCAGCCAAAATCACTTGTCCTGTTCACCCCCTAGCCTAACCATGAATCCATGAGGGATAACTTGAAACTCCTCTTCAACAATGTCGTTCAACTTCAGAAATCTTCCCCTTGCCTCACACTCAACCAGTAGTGTTCATAACAACAAGCAACCAATAATACCTTTTCCCAACATACTCCTCTTTGCCTCACACTTCAGAAAATAGTGTTCATAACAGCAAGAGGTAATTCCTTTCCCCGCATACTTGGCAGTGTCCTGCCTCCTCACATATGCTATTTAAAACCATATATTTGCCGAGGTCTTTTTCCCTCCTTGGGAATTTTCATAGCTTTCTAAATCCCTGATTTTCAGGGGCTGCCAATGTCCAAATCCCCGATTTTCCACTTGTAACAATCATCCTTGAGGTAGTTCCAACATGTTCCCCACTCATGGAGTCATGGTCAGCTGATTTTAACATGGTTGTTCCATTTGTCCTTCTGCAATAAATATAAAATATTTTGTTTTCAGAGAAGTCTCATAGTCAAATAGTTAGTTGGGTCAAATCAGATCTCTGTTGAATAGTCATAATAATTAATCACAATTTACCAAATTCGAAATTCAGAATTGCCAAAAATGGCAAAAATTTCCCAAATTCAAATTTACCAAAAACAAAACAATTTTCCTAACAATTTTTGAATTCAAAAAAACTTTATTTTTGGGGATGTCACTCCCATGTTGTTCAACTCTTCCTCAGCTATGAGGGTCTTCTACACTACATCGTGCAACGTTTGAGGCGTTAGGTTCCTCACCTTTGCACAAATGTTGAAGGTAAGGCCAAACACAAACTTGTTTACCTTTAGCTTCTTTGCGGTCAGATGTGGAGCATACCTAAGTAGCTCCATAAATCTGGCCTCATACTCTAGCACTGTATGACTACTCTCTGGTAAGCCATTGAACTCATTGAGATGGTGCTCAATGAATTCCTTAGACGGGTACCTTTCTCGGAACTGTTCCTTGAACATTTCCCATGAAACGTCTTCAACGACCATGTTTAGTTGAGGTAAGAGCATCTTATACCAAAGAATAGCACTCCCCTTCAGTTGAAATAACGCCATGCAGACCTTCATGTTTTAGGTATAATCACGAAGTGTAAAGCACATCACCATGTTCTCCAACCATGCCTCGACGACTGAGCAGTCTGTGGCACCCATGAACTTGAGAAACTTCACCTTCTCAAGTTCTTTGTGAACTCTACCACTGCCAGCTAGAGAGTTCTCCAAAACCCTCATTGAGTACAGTCTCCCTGCCCTCATCTATATCTAGTTGGTTAATCAAGGAATCTGACATCCTATGGAAGGAACCCATTAAACTAACCACATCCCCCACCACAACCTGCTCCTGCCCAATGACTTCTTCTTCTCCTTGGGGGTTAGACCCCTCTGGCATGGATGTTACTAGAGGTGTCACACCTCTTCCCCTAGCACCATGTTGTCTACCTCCACATCGTCCTCTAACCATGATTACTTGATGGACAAATTTCAATCTTAATTAGTGATAAGTTATTAATCAAGTGTTTAATACAGTGGAAGGCGTAATGATCCCAATTCACGGGGTTGAACCCACTCTGATACCTTTGTTACGACAACAAAAAACAATGTACAAAGAGTATGTGTATATATATATATATATATAAAATTTCCGTTAGGAATTTAAACTTGTCACAACATAAATTAATAACATTACACACGACAAATCATCAAAATCGATAATGACCCAAAGCCAACGCATTGAAATAATTACTAGTGACACAAAATCAATGCATTAACATATTTATTAATGATACATAATCAACACATCATCATATTAATTAACGACACATAATCGACAAGTATCACAAAATAACGGCACAAGATCAACTCATCACGATCAACTGAAGCAAAATACTAATAAATGATCAATCATGTCATTGAATAGTAAACCACTACCCACCCAACCTATCCTGCATGGTTAGAACCAGTAAGACACATAAGCAATTCTCAAGCTCGTGATTCATCCGATTGGTTTTGACCACTTAAGGTCTCGAGACTGGGGACTGTTCTGAGAAACAAGGAGGTGTCTACGTCGCACCAAATCAATCACAACTCATAACTCCAGGCTACATTATCAGTCATACATCAACAATATTTTCATGGTGCAAGAGTAAGCTAATTACATAATCAATCATACATCAACATTATGTTCATCGTGCAAGAGTAAGCTATTTACTTAATCAATCATACATCAACAATATGTTCATGGTGAACGAGTAAGATATTTACTTAATCAATCATACATCAACATTAATTTCATGGTGCACGAGTAATTTGATTACTTAATCAATCATATATCAACATTATTTGCATGGAGCGAGAGTAATCTAGTTACTTAATCAATCATATATCAACATTATTTTCATGGCACTCGAGTAATCTAATTACTTAATCAATCATATATAAACATTATTTTCATGGCACATGAGTAATATAGTTACTTAATCAATCATATATAAACATTATTTTCATGGTGTGCGAGTAATCTAATTACTTAATCAATCATTCGCCAATAATAATTGCAAATGAGTAAGAAAATAAGAACTAAGGATTTTAAAAACTACGAAAACATAAGTAAGAATCTTACACTAGGTAGAGATCTATTACTCCCATTTTTAGAATCTCACCTAAGTTAAGTTCAAAAAGTCAAGCATCTTCTATTGGATATATCGATCTACTGTATCAAGTACCATTCTTATGTAGCGCAACGAAGTTAATACACCTGTAAATGACTTAACTTAATTGAGTGGTATGATAAGAATTAATGTTAAATTTAAGTATAATTACAACGTACCATAAGGAGGTCAGACTTAATAATAATTAATGGGAGTCAAGGCTGCTTTGCACATCCCTTAAGGGAATTAAAACATCTACACATAGAGAGCGAAAATCAAATGGTTCACATATTGTTTTACTTATCCATGTATAAGGATTTTTAAGAAGATTGAGTCTTAATAATTTAATACAACATAAGAATTCAAGGCCGACTTATGATTCCACCTAAGGAGTTTAGGAAGGCCCAACTTTTTGGCCATCCACAAGGGCTTAAATATAACATTAAATTCAAAATACTAAAATAAATCTCCTCATAATGAGTAATAGGTAAGGACTTCCAGTTACCCTACAACGACTTAAAATGGGACTAAATATGACCACTCGAATGAGCGATCGAGGGGAAGATACTATGAGAAGGGAGGATTCCTATGAGAAATCCCTTCCATCAACAAGGTTTAAACAAGATTCAAAGTATATGCACACATACAAAATTAACATTTCAATTCGAGTTTCAACGATTTCAGGTTGCACAACACCCAGGTCGCCTTCAATGCATTTTATAAACCTGACAATTGTTTCCTCTTTTTAAACATAGTGGTCCAAGGATCCAAGCCATGGTTAAGTGCCCAAAATTCCAAGAGAAAAAATGATGCTTCCTTCTAAGAGATATATTTTCTTAACCCCAATCCAATATAACACGACATTCTTCTCTCCATAAAATTACATGAGCCATACCATATGACTAATTCATTTTCCACACCATACGACCATCTATAAAACATATAAATGATACAAAAATTCCAATGCAATTTCCAACAATTTATAAACTATATCCATGAACTAATCTATTACAATAGACAATTCTCAATAGAAATACTATAGCCAATGATGAAAGGATCGAAGATGATATTTAGCAAATTACGCCCCTTCCTATCTCCAACCTGCTAATCGTTGAGACTTCGCTGGTACCTCCCAGCCAATGTTAGGGGTACTTTTCTTCCTGCTTAGACCCCCGAGCCACAAAGAGGTCATCCACACAAAACCAAAAATACTATAGTCCCCATCTTTCCTCGCAAGGTAGAGTCACCACCCTCTCTAAAGCTGGGTATCCCAACTCTCACAAGTAAAACCAGTCAAAAATAATTTGACAACATAACTTTTTCGTTAACTAGTGTGTGTCCCTTTTCCCATTAGACCATTTTCTTTATAGGAGTTTCCTCAATGAACACATCCCCACTTGCACAACTAATTTTCTTTTTAATTAATTAATTGAAAATTATTTCCCCATTACACTTCTCATCCTCCCCCCAAGATGCACCAGTAATTACATATTATAATTTAATTAAAAGTCAAATTCTCTCACCCTTCCTAAAAGAACTTCTTAATTCTCTCCTAGTTGTCTCTTTATTCCCCTTATTCTCATTTAATGAGTGACGCCTCACTAAATCTGAGTTGAGTTAAAATAGGAATCTTCTTCTAGTTAGACTAGTGTTAACTAGATACCTTTCTATGCATACACATACTTTCAACTTTATTCCGTTCTTACCTTAAATTCCAATTTGGTATTTTCTTGCACATATGTGTATTAAATCAATCTTTAGGTTTAATTTATTTTTCTTAATTTATTAAATTGATTTACCTCATTCCCATTTTGATTTAGCTATTAATTTAGTTTTATTCTTCTTAGCAACTTAGGATTAATTTTTGAATTGGATTAGACTGTCATTTGGGGTTTCACTATTAATAATTTCAATCCTTAATTAATTAATTACAGCCGACAATGCTTAAAGATTTGACAAGGTTTAATTATTCTCTCAAGATTTTCTAGGCCATCTAGATTCATTGACTCAAGTATTATTTTCATGATGTGCCATTCAAGATGCACTCCGTGCTCCAAGGGTGCCACTCACCTTTGACTGTTTTTGGTATTGTCCAGCCCCTGGAGTCATCACTCCATTTGGGTGACCTTGTGAGAGACTAAGGGCTTCTAAATAATAAGGACCCCGCCTTATTGGTGGCCCCTTAGAAATCTTTGTGAGCGACTGTCTCAGTTTGCCCTCATGGCATCGAGGACCTATCGAACTATGTAATCGTTAACCTACAATTCGAGCCACGATGGGAGTGCTAGTAGGACATGACAGTGACTCTACCACACCTCTCCCTCCATATATGTTCTATGTGCATGGCCCCTTTACTTCTTATGTGATTCAAATTAGAAAGCAATCATCAACCTACATCCATCAATGAAACACTGTCAATGATCCATATACAAAATCATACTATAATCGATCATATGTTACATATGCATAAATGAAATACTCAAACCAATACAAACCACTCCCTGACTCAATCCAGAGTTCGAGGAGGTCCATTGATGCCATCGACATCCACACTCTATCAATGTCCTGCACACTCAGGGAAAACTCGTCAATAACATCTGTCAATACACATATATCAAATAACATCAAATCATAATCCATCATCATCATCATCATCATAAGAATCCATAAGTGAAACAAACAACCATGTACTATAACCGGATCATTTGCACGCAAGTGTCCTCAAAGAATAAGTCGATAACATGTGCTCGCAAGAGTAAAATGTTACAACATCAGATGTATTTTAATGCCAATCATGAACTATGGATACATTGGTAAACCATGGCATCCTTACACTATATGTAATTATGTAGTAAAATATCGGGCTAAGTGTAACACATTAACATTGTTGAGGTGAACAGTTTGTTTCATATGATGATCCTAGATTATGAAATCTCTGAGTATCAGATGGCCTGGTGTCAGATTGATGTTATGATTTTTAACTGAATACTATCTATAATATTAATATTATTAATTTTAACTTATAAGTTAACTATAGATATATTATATAAGGATATAATATATATTAATGAACAATAATATATATCACATACCTTATAATTAATTATTAATTATAAAAGTATATTATACATTATATACTTATACTATATATATATATATATATATATATATATATATATATAATCTATTGTAATCTGATCAGGATAACGATAATGTGATAAGTCGCAATGATGACAGATTTATTGGGATCGAGAACTTTATTTAATGTGATAAGTTGTGATATGTGGTAATCTAATCAAGATCATAATAGCCCTAATATAAGTCTTATGGTATTAGGGCTATTTTGATCTCGATTAGATTACCACATATCACAACTTATCACATTAAATAAAGTTCTCGATCCCAATAAAGCTGCCGTCATTATGACTTATCACATTACCGTTATCCTGATCAGATTACAATAGATTACAACTTATTACATTAAATAAAGTTCCTTATCCCAATAAGGTCGTCGTCCCCTGTACAATAAATCCTTCAAATTACCAACCATCATAACAATCATAAAAGACATAAATCAATTTAAATATTTAAAAAATAATAATATAATTTGCTTTGTAATGTTAAACTATGAAAAACAATAAAAATGTTTGGTCAACTAGAAAATTAATAGTTGGCCAATGAACCAACTCATTGCTATAGTCCCTAGCCTTCGACAAGGACTAATAATAGATGACACATCATAGGTGGCAAAAACATTTTAAATGTTCATAAATGTGAGCACACTCCTTTGAAATTCAAACTTTCCACCTATGATACTATCTCACCTACATTTTGAATTTCATTTGAAAAGAATGTGTGCACAATTTTACTTCATAAAAACATGTGCACAATTTTAGCAATGAAAATATGTGCATGACATTGAAATATTGAAAATGCCAAACTGAGCTAGCTATTCTCCCCAACTAATAATTAAGCAATGAAATGCACTTTAAAGTGTTTCATGAAAACAATCATTAGGGAAGTGTTAGTATTAGGATTGCAACCCATTTGAAGTATTGCATGATAGACATGACACATTTTTTGTATGGGAACCTTGTTTGTATGCTCAAATATCATCCATTTGGAAACTCCAATTGATACAACTGCTACAAATTATATGGTTTTGATATCAGCCTTAGGAGGATGCACAACACAATTCCTTAACTTAAACTCTTTTTTCAAATAGCTTTCAAAATATATAGATTTTTTGGCTGAAAAAATTTCAAAACTAACCCTAAAAATTGTCATTAGCAATTTTCACTACAGAATTCTTACGAAAATGTCTTAAAATGATGCACAACAAATCTCTTAACCTAAACCATTTTCAAAATCATATAATGTACAAATGTATTACCACCTCAAATTCTAAGTCAAAATTACACCATCAACCCACTTCTATTCAATACTATAATTTCTATCCTTCACACAATAAAATTTGGATTATGTATATATAGCATTTCACTAAGAACATTCCTCTCTATGAAAAAAATAAAAGATACAATGTGACAAATGTTTTCATCATTTCCATTAGATATCAAAATAGAATTACTTACGACAGAAACAAAATAAAACAATTATCTATTGAAATTATATATTGAATGAAAACTATAAGAAAAATTCCTTCCACCCACCTTCAAAATATTATATTGTGCAGTCCTCGGATATGAAGCCACTAGATTGACCATTGGTAATAAAAACCTTGCTACATAGGAA
>ML778517.1:1270471-1286466 GCA_009831015.1 Picea engelmannii
CCAGAGCACCATTAAGATGGCGCATTTTGAGTTTCTTTATGGGCGACCGTGTCGGACGCCCTTGAGTTGGGATCGGCTTGAGGATAGGGTCCTGGTGGGACCAGAAGCGATCCAAGAAATGGAAGAGCAAATGAAAACCATAATAAAAATGATTAAAGAAGTGCAGGATCGACAAAAGAGTTATGCCGATGCGCACTGAGTCGACCGTAGTTACAAGGTCAACGATCAAGTCTTCTTGCTGGTTAAACCGCATAAGAGTTCGATCAAGTTTGGAAAGGGAGCTAAACTCTCTCCTAGGTTCATGGAACCTTTTGAGATTGTGGAGAGGAAGGGGCCCGTGGCCTATCAACTAGCCTTGCCTGATTCTTTGAGGCGTATGCATGATGTCTTTCATGTATCTGTTTTGAGACATTATATTAGTGACCCTACGCACGTGATTGACATGAGTTCCTTGCAGGTATCAGACGAGGGAGCGTTCACGGCTGAGCTGGTCCACATCTTAGATCATCGCATTCGACAGTTACGACGTCGAATGGTAGACCAGGTCAAGGTACAGTGGGACAGTTATAGTCCGCACTCAGTGACCTGGGAGGACGCATATGATATGCACCAGCAGTTTCCATTTTTGTTTGATAGATAGACTTATGATACTGTGATACTTTTATTTCGGCATTTATATTGAGAAACTTCGGGACGAAGTTTAGACCAAGAGGGGGGTGTATGTAACATCCCTCTTTGGCGCACTGAGAAAACTTATTATTTGATGACACTTGCTCAAAAGTGATCTAGACTTTATGATGTCAAAACATTTATCTTTGATTATGATGCGTTATGATAGACGACATGATGTTTCATTGCTTTGATGTAGACAGGTGCTATTGACTCAGCTTTATTGAGTGTGCAGGGTTTTGGACCTTGAGAATGCAGAGGCATCGGTGGAACCCATTGGACTTCGGATTGAGTTAGGGAGTGTGCTATTGGGTTGATTTATTTACTATGATATTTCATTGATTTGATGATTTGATGTTGACATGTTTTGACATGATTGCTGATGATGAAGGCTGACGATAACTTGCCGAACAAACTCACATATGGAGTAAAGGGGCCACACACGATTTCCAGAGAGGTTGAGGGAGAGGTGTGGACAACAACCCTACCACAACCTACTAGCACTCCCACCATGGATCGAACTGTAGGTTAATGATTACCTAGTTTGAAAGGATCCACAATGTCGTGAGGGAAGAATGCGACAGTTTCTCATGATGATCCTAAGGGGCGTGCAATAATGCGGGGGCCTTATTCCTTAGAGCCCTTAGTCTCCCATAAGTTCACTTGGCGAAGTGTTGACTCCAGGGGTTATAGATGTCTACCAATCAATCAAGTTGGCGAGTGGCACCCTTGGAGCACGTGGTGCATCCTGAAGGGCACATCGCGCGAGAGAAACACAAGAAGTGATTGGCACCCTTGGAGCATGTGGTGCATCCTGAAGGGCACATCACGCAAAAGAAACAACATAGGCGAGTGTCACCCTTGGAGCACGGGGTGCGTCCTGAAGGGCACGTCGCATTGATGTGGAGGACGAAACAAACCTAGATAGCCCTAAGACATTAACACCTTAAGAAATTCGTAAAACAACTCCCCTAAACAATTTTCGCCCAGTTCAAAATCTAAACCTAAGTCTAAAAACTTTCCTAAGATAAAATTTCGATTAACCTTAAGGAAATGACCCTATAAAAATAGAAATAAAGCTGCAGACTAAAACCCACTTAAGTAATGGTTTTAGTCTTTTTAAATTTAGGTGGGTAAACTGAAGAGAGGGATAAATTAATTGTAATCCGTGGTTTTAAATTGTAAAGAAGAAATAAAATTATCTAACGTATGGGGGTATAAAAAGTTATGAATGTAAAAATAAAATGAAAAGATTAATTAGCGCATTTACCTTTTTGGTTTTAAAAAAGAAAGAAAGAAAGAAAGGGAATAATGAAAATAGGGAAACTAAGCAATAAAGGAAACATAATAAAGGAAAGAAGGGGACTTAGGGTAAAAAGCAAAGTCAACATAGTAAGAAATCAACAATTAAAAACTTTCTAAAATGAACTAAATTTAGAAACTTCATTTTAGGGAAAGTTAATAAAAGCATGTAGGGGATCGAGGAACACCTAGGAGTAAATTTAGGAGCGACTCTAGGTGGGTGAGGGATTTGAGACATTTAATAAATTAAAGAAAATATTTAGTGGAGAAAAGAGGGGGGATGGACGACACTTGTGCGATGGAGAATATTCATAATATTTTATTGAAACTTAATAAAAAATGTGATTTAGGAAACTTGGTGGGTCTCAAAAACTCTATAAAAGAAAAGGAAGATGAGGAGGAAAGGGATCGATTATTAGCGTAACGTTATGCTGCGGAATTGGAATTGACTGATTTCTTGTGAGGAGTTGGAAATTTATCAGCTTGAATAGGAGTGGTAGCTCGGCCTTGCGAGGCGAGCTAGGAAGCTAGACTTACCTTCTGGATTTGTGTGGCCCCTTTGCGGCTTGGGGGGCTAAGGGGGAAGCAGAGTACCCCTAGCGATTGGCTGGGAGGTACTGATGAGATCTCTACGGTCAGTGAGCGGGAGCGGCATGGAGCTCGAGACGCGGCACGGAGCGCGGGATGTCATCCCAAGCAGAAAAAGGAAACGGTATGATTTTTTTTCTGATAGAGTAGAAAGCATTAGATATATGGTTAGACCTACATGTGTTTTAAATGGGTAAGCTGATTTTTAGTTCATGACTGAAATCTTTTTATAGCTTGGCGGAATGATTGTTGATGGAATTGTGTGACCTTCCTTGGACCTAAGCATTCTCCTACCGTGCCTTACATTTTTATAATTGTCTGCGATTGACCTCATGCTTGAGCTTTAACATGGAAAAGAAATTTGTGCTATTGCCGGGTTAGAAAATAGTGTATTACTCTGCATTTTCAAATGATTTTTCTACACTCTATCTCTGCAATTTCTGGGTATGACCTCTATGATTGATTGTTAAACCCTGACACTTCATGGATATCATCTCTGCAATTTTATTATTGAATCCCAATACTTGGTCTGGTCCTTGACAGCGATTTGGTCTTGTAGTTGCTGCTGTGGAACATAGTGACATCCTCTGCGTTTTGGTTCAATTCCCAACGTTTTTATAAATTTAAATCCCTATGTTTTCATGGTGACTTTCTCTATGAATTTGGGTTAACTTTCCTGCGTTTTTATGGTGAACCTTCTCTGTGTGTTTGGTTTAATTCCCCTGCGTTTTCATAATTCATTCCTCTGCGTTTTGTTTTATTTGATTGGGAATTTTTGGATGACTGGGCGTTATAAACCTCTGTGGGCATTTTACCTTGCTGCGGATGTTTAAAAACTTCTATGGGCGTGTTTATGTAGGTGTAGGGTCAAATCGTTTTTGTAAAATCGCTCTGGCATTCATTTTTGAAAAATCGTGGTTGTAAAATCATTCTGGCAATTCATCTTTTTTTTCACTTCTGTGGGCAATCCGTCCAGGAGGTTTTAAATGAATTTGTTCCTGTAATTGTATCTGGGCATTTCGTTTTTCTCTTATGAGTCAGTGTTATTGCCTGTAAATTCTCATTGGGGGTTCATGAATACTGTAATTTGGACCTGGGCGAATTCGTTTTCTGGCATGCAGTTGTTTGCCTGCGATGGGCTCTACATTTAGATGGTTAGATTTCTCTGCGTGTGTTGTGATCTCTGCATTGGAGTTAAATCTTTTGTGCGTGTCGTTGGTTTACTGCTGTGCAATTTTGGAGATTCATTAAATCTCTGCAACCAAAAAAAAAAAACCCGCCTAACTCGCCCCTGCCTGCTGTGCCAAGTCTACCCTCACCTCTGCAACTTAAATGCACCCTCCCTCTGCGTCCTTAAGAAAAAAAAAATAAACTCTCTACTGCGAACCACCCTGACAGACTCCGGCCCTCACCATCTTCGAGAATTCGGGGATCTATTTTTGAGTGAGCTATAAGGCCAAAATGTTAGCTGCCAACGAGTCCTTGACTTCTGGAATGCATCTTAAGTGGCCCCTAATTGACAGCATGCCTTCATCATAGTTGACTCTATTGCCGATTATTTTTCTGTAATGAGCGAAGTGTACAGAATGCCCAAACCTCTAGCTTTACTGCTTAGGAATCATTAATGAACGGAATTAATGTTAGTGATATGGATTATAGAACGCCTATTTTAAGAGCTGTTATGGATTGTGAACGTTACCGTACTGAAATTTAAGTTACTGTTGTTTATTATAGAACGCTAAATCCCCATGCCTTTATTGCATATGAACAGTTAAGGTAATGAAAGGTCAATGTAAAAGCTTATGGAAGGTTACTGCGATAAAATAAATGTAACGTCATGTTGATATCAGATAAAAGTAAGGTCTTATTATTTTTAATTTACGATGTCATTTTAATATCAAATAGGGATATAGTTAAGTTATATCAGGGTTACCAAATTATGTTGTTATTTATGTCCGATAAGGGTTATCAAATTCTCTTATTTACCATGATGGACATTGTCGTTTTAAATTGCAATATCATTGTAATATCAAGTAAGGATATAGTTATGGTATGGAGGTATTATCCAAATTCATTATTATTCATGACCAAATTAAATGTAAGATCCTTGGGTTTCAAATTGCAATGTCATTGGAACATAAAAATGATGATGATGATATGGTTATTTAGGATCATAGTATAGTAGTTTTAGTGTTGTTGATAGCAATTAAAATGTAATTTCCTTGTTATCATAATTGAAATGTTGTTGCCAGATAAGAGGTGATGATATGGTTAAATTTGGGTCATGTTATTATAGTTCCATTGTTAACGATAATAATAAACTGTAAGGTCCTTCTTAATTTAATTGCAATATTATTGTTATATAAAGGTAATGATAAGGTTGTTTTATGATAACGCTTGGTGATTTTCTTGTTATTGATAACATAGAAGGGTAAGGTTTTGGAACTAAGAACAATCACTTATTATGATTCAGAAAGAGGGGGATTGAAATTAATTAAATGTACCTTAATTTAAGGTTGGGATGGTAACTCGTCGAACTTAGAAATTAAACAAAGTCTTTGGTATGTAACTAATGTCATTTGAGTCTTAGATAAATGCCCTATCGTATTAATGATTGGTTCGTCGTTGTTTGATTCCTTTCTTCTTGTGTCTTCGTAGAGGACGTGTTTAGTCTCGATTTTGTTGTATTTGGTCATCTTGCATTGCTTGGTCTACTTGTGTCGGGTGGGATGTAGACACCTCCATGTTCCTCAGAACAGTCGCCAGCCCTAAGACCTTAAATGGTTAAAATCGATGGGAACCTGGGCTTGAGCGTTGCTTATGTGTCTTGGAGGTCCTAACCATTGGAGGGTAGGATGGAGGGGTAGTCAGTTTTTCTTATTGTTGATTAATTTTTGTGTAAGGAATCCAATGCCGTATCAAGAGTCTCGGGCCCTTTAAAGGCAGGGTTTCCACTCTTACGACACACATGATAGAGATTACTAGTTTCTACCTGAGCATTCGGCCAGGAGCCTCTCTGACTTTCTCTCTCTCCGGAGAAGAGAACTAAGATTAAACGCCCTGCTTTTCTATGCAAAAATAGTAAGATCTACTACTATGGATTCTTCCTTCTGTGCTCGTACTGTGCATAACCCAGCATGTTGTTAATGCTTGCAGTTACTTGTTGTGAGCCTTATGTCTATGTCGTTAATGCTTGCAGTTACTTGTTCTGCGCCTTATGTCTATGGTCGTTAATGCTTGCAGTTACTTGTTGTGAACCTTATGTCGCCTTTTTGTGATCATCGTGGTTGCATCATGTTATTCTTCAGGTGGTGATGTAGAGTCAAGTGTGTCTGTTCCTTTTACACGTGTGCACACACCTTAAACAAAAAAAAATAAAAATAATAATAATAATAAAATTTGCACATGTTGAAGAGTTGTTGTCGTAATGAGGAGGACGTTACATCTTCCACCTGACAACCTCAATAGAAATACTCTAAATTAGATAAATGGAGATATGCATGTGAATCCTCACACCAATTCTGGCCTAAGTTGGGAGAGAGGTCTGAGTTGCAACCTAGAAGGGGAGAGAGAGAGATCAATTGCGAGCACTTATGCCTTCAAACTTGACTATAGTAGGCTAGCTCACACTGATACTTTCCTCTCTCACGAGGCATGGCGANGGGGGGGGGGGGGAATGATAATGGGGTGGCCAGAGGTGTGAAATATTACCAAAAGGAGAGTTACGAAGACTTTGCATAATTAGAGCATAACAACTAGAAGAGAATGGAAAACTAGAGCCAAATGTTGGAGATAAAAACCAAAGTGAATATAAAATACCATGATGACAGAGGAAGTGATGGCTTGGATAGAAATGAATTCCTAGTTAATGTAACTTTGCTACTTTGTACATGTACCAAGGGGCCAAACACGAGTCTCCATTAAGACCATCGATCCATACCGGTGCACTGAGCCCTGACTGAAATGAATGCTAGGCATCTCGACTAGAAGGAGGAGGAGGGTGGTGGCGAGGGGCTTTAACTTCCCTTGTTTCCAGTGCACCGTTTCACATGTGTGCTCCAAATGTCACCCCATCCAAGGGTCTTAATTTCTATATTGTTTTCATTGTCTTTTCAGATTTTCTACTCTCTTCTCCAATTTAGTGTTTCTCTCTCAAACAAGTTATTGGAGGGTTTAACCTCTCTGCATTAGTAATGCATTAGTAATAGGGTTTTAATATAGAAAATAAGCCTAATTAGATTCTTTTATGTTTGATATGGAAAAACCCTCTAGATTAATGATCCAACAACCTTTTGATGAATTTTAAGATTCTAAAAGTTCTCTTGAAAGAAGAAAGAAATTATCATTTATAACTAGTCTACTTTTAACAATTGAATTAAAAATAATAAACTTCAACTATGCTACTGTTGATAATGAAAAAAACAAGAACGCAAGATTAGCTATAAATCTATTTCTTTAATATTTTAGAATTAATTTTGAGTCAAGGAAGAAAATCAATTGTTATAATGAAATTCTAATAAAAGACTAACCCTGTAATCAAACCACATTACATCATTTTATTGAAACCACATTACATACTCTCATTTTCAATAAAGCTAAGAATTTTTTAAGAAAAGAAAAAAAAAAGAAATATTGATATCTTATAGTATATAATTCTTTTTAGTACATTCCATGCTTCGCTAAATCCATAATAATCCATGATTAACAAGAAGTGAGAATTCCCTTTTCTTTAGAATTTTCTTAGCCAAAGATGGCTTCTCAATATTAACAATATGCGCAAGTAATTCTTACAAAAGTATTGCATTAAAAAATCCCTTATCTCATATTTTTTTTCTACTAGCTTATATACATACACATGATGTTAGTTAGTTATAAAACTAACTTTATATTAAAAAACCTAACTACTTGATGAACTAAACGAGTGGTTGTTAGGCAAATATTTTTCAATATTTTTTCATTCTTCAAATAGATATAATTTTAAATGGGGATCATAAAAAATATAATCTCCCCATGGTCAATGCAAGACCAAGTTAATGTTGGTCATTTTTGACATGTTAGATGCAATGGAAATTTGAAAAAAATACATCCATTAAATTAAATTAGAAGGATATTTTGAGATACCTATAGAACAAATCTTGGTTTCTAATCATAATATGAAATGTAATAAGTTGAATAACCTTTCTCAATATATAATATGTATTTATTGAGTTATTCCATAACTCATAACTCTATTGATTTTGAATTTTTCTAACATCAACATTTTTTTGGGAGTGTATAAGATATATGTTAGTGTTGGTGTAGAGTTTGAGTACCTAAATGATGGAACCGATATATAAAAAAATGGTGTATATTTAGAGGATAAATAGTACTAGGGCATGACTAGTTTTCCAAAAAAAAATACGATTGTATTATATTTTTTAAAATTAATAAAATTAGTAAATATGAAAATTAGTACGTAGAGTGTTTGTGAAATAATGAAAATGTTTTTTTTTTAATTTATTTAGCATGTGGAGGTTGGTTTCTAGTAGTGCAACACAAAATCGTTTTTGGAAATCATTGAAAAATGGAAAACTTATAGGAGAAACATTAGAAATGTATTTTTTGAGATAACGAGATAGGTCACAAGAAAAATAGAAAAAAGCATTAAAAATAATATTTCTTAAAAATTTAATACAAATGTAATCTGTAAAAATTTCTTTGTATGTCTACAATTTCATCATCTATAAGTATGTATATCACACTATAGATCTTTGCAAAACATAGATATATTGAAAAGGGGGACAATGTTGAATTTACTATGGTTTATGCATTTCATACCACCATTTTACTTTAAAGTTAGGTCCAAAGTAGACATATAGGATAAGCGATGACACATGATAGGTGACATGGATAGTTTAAATGTTCATAAATGTGAGCACATTCCTTTGAAATTCAAAATTTCCACCTAAAATAATATCCCACCTATATTTTGAATTTCATTTGAAAATAATGTGTGCATGATTTCATTTAATAAAAACACATGCATGATTTTACTCAATTAAAACATGTGCACAATATTGAAATATGGAAACACTAGCCCAATGCCAAACCAACTTAGCTATATTTTCCAACTAATAATTTAAGCAAGGAGGTATACTTAAAGGTTTTCATGAACACAATCATTGAGGGATAGTGTTAGAATTAGGATTACATCCCATTTGAGGTATTGCATGATAAACATGGCATATTTTTGTATGGAAACCTTGTTTGTATGGTCAAATAGCATCAAGTTGGAAATTCCAATTGATACAATTTCTCCAAATTAGATTCTTTTGATATCGGATTGCACAACACAATTTCTCGACATAGGCCCATTTCATCTAGTTTTCAAAATATATATGACTTCCAAATACACCACAATCTCAAGTCCCATGTCAAAATTTCACCATACACCCAATTCTATTGAATATAATAGTTTCTATGCATACATTTAGTATGCCATTATTCAATACTTAAAAATATTCCAACACTTATGGAAAATGGAAAAATATGATGTCGCGTGAATTTATGTAACATCTCTCTCTTACGAGCACATGGTATTGACTTATTCTTTGAGGATTTTTGCATGCGAGTGATACGGTTATAGTACATGGTTATATATTTCGCTTATGGATTCTTATGATGATGTTGATGGATTATGATTTTTGTGTTATTTGATAAATGCGTATTGACAGATGTTATTGACGATTTTCCCTAAGTGTACAGGACACTTGACGGATTGTGGATATCGTTGGCATCAATGGACGTCCTTGGACTCTGAATTGAGTCAGGGAGTGTACTGTATTGGTTTGAGTATTTCATTTATGCATATGTGACGTATGATCAATTATATTATGATTTTGTATATGGATCATTGAAAGTGTTTCGTTGATGGATGTAGGATGACAAATGCTTGCTAATTTGACTCATGTAAGGAGTAAAGGGGCCATGGGCATAGACCAAATATTGAGAGAGAGGTGTGGCAAAGTTTGTGTCACATCCTACTAGCACCACTGTTGTGGCTCGAATTGTAGGTTAATGATTATCTAGTTCGAGAGGTCCACGATGTCAAGAAGGAAGACCGAGACAAATGCTCATGAATATTTCTAAGGGGTATGCAATAAAGCAGGGTCCTTATTCCTTAGAATCCCTTAGTCTCTCACAAGTTCTTCTGAATGAAGTGTTGAATCCAAGGGTTGGACAACTACAAAAACCAGTCAAAGGCAAGTGCCACCCTTGGAGCATAGAGTGCGTCTTGAAGGGCACGTCGCGAAAGTAACACTTGAGTCAATGAATCTAGGTGGCCTAGAAAACCTTGAGTGAATAATTAAACCTTGTAAAATATTTAAGCATTGTTATATTTAATTAATTAATTAAGGATTGAGATTATTAATTGTAAATCCCTAAATCAAAGTCAAAGCCTATTCAAAAATTACACCTAAGTCTAAGTTGGGTAATAAGACTAAAACCAAATCAGAAATTAAATAAAAAGGGGATGAAGTAAATCAAGTGAGAATTAATAAAAGGTAAAATGAACCTAAATATTTGATTTAATAGACATATGTGCAAGAAAATACCAAATTGAAATTAAGATAAGAAAGGATGAAAGCATGAAAGATTATGTGCACGCATAGAAAGGAATCTAGAGTCTAACTACCACTAGTTTAACTAGGAGAAGACTCCTATTTCAACTCAACTCAGATTTAGTAAGGCTTCAATCATTAGTTGGAAATAAGGGGAATAAAGACACAACCATGAGTACTTTAAGGAGCGCTTTTAGGATGTGTGAGAGAAATTGACTTTAATTAAATTATAATGTGAATTTTCTTGTACAACTTGGGGGGAAGGGTGACAAGTGTAAGGGGGAATTAATTATAATTTATCTAAATTAAAAAATGAATTAATTGTGAAAGTGGGGAGTTTTGATTAAGGAAACTCCTATAAAGAAAATGGTAAAGAGGGGAAAGGTATCACACTAGTTATGGGTAAAGTTATGCTGCAAATTTTTTTACTTGTTTTACTTGTGAGAGTTGGGATACCCATATTGGGAGAGAGTGGTGCCTCTACCTTGTGCATCGACCCTTTGTGGCTCGGGGGGCTAAGGGGGAAGAAGAGTAACCCTAATGTTGGCTGGGAGGTATCGGTGAAGTCTCAGAGATTAGCAAGCGAGAGAAGGAAGGAAAGAAAGCTAGTTGATAAGAGAATCATCAAACCATCTTCACCGGTCACAGTATTAATACTTGAGATTTGAGTGGTAGTACATTTGATTTGTAATAGAGTTTCAGAAGTTCCACTATAACTGTGTTGTAATATAAATTGAAATTGATGAACTCTTGACGGTGTTGTAAAAAACTGGAAACGAATTATGATGATTGTTACCAATTCAATGTTCCCAATGAAATATGGCTACCAGGAAATCTATGTATGTGCATAATGCAAAGTCGCTACCAGTGTATTACATTTTAGAATTTAATTTAAATTATTAGTTTTCCCTTGGTGGTATGATCTGATTGAGTGATTCACGCTCATTTCTGGAATTAATTCACTGCCAAATTGGTAATTTTTCTGGAGATGGTTGGGTTGTTTCACGAAGTACTACCCATCACAGACTGGTCGCTATTGAGTTTGAGAGCTATTGTGGTGACATCCATGCATTTGAGCTTGGGTGAACAAATACAATCATCATCTTTAGGCACAGTCATAATGCGATTTCCCAGTCGATCTCTGCCTTGAGTGGACCCTTCAATGCAAACTTCACCTATCTTATTCGACCAACTACCCATCTGAATTCTTGTCCAATGATTTCACACCCAGATCATAATTTTCACATGCCATCTGGTGTTTACTTGGGGGTGGAATCGTTGAGTTCTGGAAGGAGGGTTGTAGTTCTTCCTTCCATCTAGAATCCTTGATTTTACTTGGAAATAATGGATTAAGCGCCAATTGTAAGCACCATTTGTAAGCACCAATTATAAGCTTTAGTTGTGAGAGTCAGTTGTAGGCCTCTTAAGAGTCAGTTCGTAGTTGAACTATCTGTAGAGTCTAGTTGTTAGTGGTTTGCAAGTAACCGACTTAGTAGAGTCTTTTTCTATTTAAGAATGTAATTAATCTTCATTGAATAATAGAGAAGTGAGCGTAGCCTTACTGTGTGTTTGTTTCACATATTTTATCTTGGTATCAGAGCCACAAGGAGAGGTGCGAAAATTCATAGAGGTCCATAGGTCCCTCCTCTGGAAGGGTGCGACGACACACTACTCGGCCTTTTGGTGAATCTAAAACTCAGAAATTTACACGGTTGAAATTCAGTTACAGTGCGGAAGGATTTAACTATTTGCGCACCCAAGTCATTCATAAGGTGCAGACTCCCCACAGTTGACTCGAGCATGAGGTGCGGAAACCATAGTGTTTACACATGTGTGGGTTTGAAAGAAAGTCATGAATTTTTGGAATTTTAAGAGTTTGCATGCGTGGGTTCGAGCTGGAATGCTACATGAGCGGGTGAGTGTACGGGAGATGGGAGATAGAAATGGGCTTGCATTAATTCATGCATGAGCCAATCGCTGCAGTGAAAGTGGAGTCTAATTTTTTTTTGGAAGCGTTGAAAGTTCAAAGAGGGTGCCACGATTTCTTAAGAAAATCATGAAGGTTAATTTTTTTTTAATATGTGAGCCTTTTATTTTTATTAAGTGGATAAGCCTTGAATAAAAGTGCAACATTGTTTTATTAAGTGGATACATATTAAACGTGAAGAGGGACTTATTCATTTATTTATTAAAAGTGGGTTTTAGTGTTGAAGTATAAACTTTAAAAAAGTGGATGTGTGTATTTAAAGTGGGTTTTTTATTAAAGTTTTAAGAAAGTTATATTATTTTATATATAAAATGGAGTTATGAAAGGATGAAGCATCATAAATAAGGCTATTTAAAAGTGGATATTTTGGATATTAAGGTGCATGCATGATTTAAAGGTTGATATATGCATGTGAGGTGGTGTTATGTTTTAAAGGTGGATTCATGCATGATTTCAGCTAAGTACAGAGATAGAGTTGGATCATTTGATCTGAAGGCAAAGAGATAGACTGCTCAGCATAAGATAAAAATCGATAGAAAGTTGCATATCCTTGGTGATTTACTTGTAGAGACTAAATTGTAGAGATGGTGAATCGTCTGGCAGAAAGCTACCTCAACGAAGCCAACAAGTTAGATGGCTCAAATTTCATTAACTGGAAATTCAAGATGCATACGCTCATGGAAGGCTATGGTGTTTGGAACATTGCGAAGGGAACTGAACTGAAACCTATTGCGGCTGTCGGTGCAACAACAACACAGATCCAAGATTGGGAGAAGCGTGAAAACAAGGAAAAGGTATTGTTGCGCATGTCAGTTAAAGATAGAATAATTCCACATATTATAGATGCTAAAACTTTCGCTGCAACATGGACACCGCTTAAAACATTGTATGAAACTAGCAACAAAATCTACATTTTGTTTCTGAAAACTAAATTGCTAGGCATTCAAATGGATGGAAATGAATCTGTTAGTTCACTTTTGGGTAGTATTAAAGAGGTGAAAGACAAGCTAGTAAATATAGGGGAAATTGTTTCCAGCAATGACCTGGTCACTATTACCTTAAATGGTATGCTAGAAGATTATCATATGTTCATAACAGGTCTCGCAGCAAGGGAGAAACCTCATGTAACATCCCGCTCTGGCGCACTTACCAAACTTATTCTTTGAGGACACTTGCTTGCAAGTGATCTGGATTTTTATGATGATAAAACTTTTTCCTTCATTATGATGCGTTACGTTATATGACAGAATGTTTTTACTACGTTGATGTAGACAGGTGCTGCTGATTGGGTTTCTTTGAGTGTGCAGGGTTTCGGACCTTGAGGATGCAGAGGCATCGGTAGAACTTCCTTGGACTCCGGATTGAGTCAGGGAGTGGGCTATTTGAGTTGTTTCATTTACGATGATATTGTTTCGTTTGATGATATGCTATTGATTTTATGATATGTTGTTAACATGATCTGACATGATGGTTGATGATGCAGGCTGACGATAGCTTGCCGACCAGACTCACATATGGAGTAAAGGGGCCACACACGAGTTCCAGAGAGATTGTGGGAGAGGTGTGGAAAGCAGCCCTGCCACAGCCTACTAGCACTCCCGCCGTGGCTCGAACTGTAGGTTAACGATTACCTAGTTCGAGAGGATCCACGATGCCATGAGGGCAGACTGCGACAGTCTCTCACGATGATTCTAAGGGGCGTGCAATAAGGCGGGGGCCTTATTCCTTAGAGCCCTTAGTCTCCCACAAGATTCACCCGGCGGAGTGTTGACTCCAGGGGTTATAGAGTCTACCAATCCGTCAAGCCAACGAGTGGCACCCTTGGAGCACGTGGTGCATCCTGAAGGGCACGTCGCGCAAAGAATTACAAGTCAGCGAGTGGCACCCTTGGAGCACATGGTGCGTCCTGAAGGGCACGTCGCGCGGCAGAAGCAACTGAGGCGAGTGGCACCCTTGGAGCACGTAGTGCGTCCTGAAGGGAACGTCGCTTAGAGGATGATGATGAGACAACCTAGATGACCCTGAGACCGTAGCGCCTGATAAAATTCTTACAATGCCTCCCCTAATTAAATTGTCGCCCTGTTCAGTGAAACCTAGATTAACACATCTCTAAGATAAATTTGACCAGCCTAAGAAAAGATCCTCCAAAAATAAACCTAGGGCGTAAACTAACTCCCACCTAGGAGTTATTTAAAGTCTTCTAAAAAGTAAAGGGGGTAAAGTAATGAGGGGGTTAATTTAAGTGAAACCCATGGCGTTTAAATTATAAAGAGGAATTAAAAAAAAAAAAAAATATTAAAGAGGGGAGTATAAAATTTAGGTTTTCAAATAATAATAATAATGATAAAAATATTTGTCTATACATTGAAAAGAATATTAAGCGCATTTATCATTTGGGGGTTTTAACAAAAAAAAAATAATAATAATAAATAATGGAAAGAGAGAAAGAAAGAGAAAATAAAAAATAAAATAAGGAAACTTGGATTTAGGAAACTTAAAAAAAAAATTTGGAAAGAGGGAGACAGGGTAAAAAGAAAAAGGGGAATCAACATTTAAGTAATTACTAAATTTCAGAAACATCATTTTAGGAAAGTGACTAAAAGCATGAGAGGGGATCTAGGAACCCTAGGAGAAATTTAAGGAGCGATTTTGGGGGTGTGAGGGAATTTAGACCTTTAATTATTAAACATAAATTAATTATTGGATAACCCTAGGGATGCGTGACACTTGGACGGCGGAGATTGTTTAGAGGTTTTATATTTAAAAAATTAATTAATTAATAATCAGGAAAGTAGGTGGGTCTCATTTTTCTATAAAGGAAAGGGAAAGGAAGGAAAGAAAGGATGAACAGTTAGCGTAACGTTACGCTGCCGAATTGTGGTTTGACGGATTTTCTTGTGAGGAGTTGGGTCTATCTCAGCCTGTTGGAGTGGTAGCTCAGCTGTGGAGGCGAGCTGAGAAGCTAGTTTCTTTCTGGTTCTTGTGTGGCCCCTTTGCGGCTCAGGGGGCGAAGGGGGAAGCAAAGTACCCCTCGCATTTGGCTGGGAGGTACTGGTGAGCTTTGCACGGTCGGCAAGAAGGAGCGGCAAGGAGCGCGAGACGTCTCCGAAGCAGGCGAGTGGCTAAGGTATGGATTGTAAACTCAGTAGACTAGAATGCATGTGATTGCCTCTGATAATAAGGTTAGTTACCTCAGTTATTAGCGAGATGACGAAGTGTTTATAAATGAATTCTGCTGAATATAATGGTCTGAATCAGTTGAAATAAATTTTTGTGTTGCGAAGCCAATATATTTTACCCCACTTATGTTTTCATTGCCAATATTTTTGCGAATTTAACCAGATACACTAGCTATTAAAGGTTCATAAAATGGGATACGACTTCTTGTGTTGAGATTTTTTTACAGTTTGTAAGTCGAAAAGTATCATTCATCTGATTGCAGAATTAATGTCTTATTAAAATGTTTGATTCATGATAAACTTGAGTAATTCTCCTTCGTTGAAAGTTTCTCGTTATGTCCTGTGCGGAGAGTTTTCAGGAGTAAATGGACATTTTCAGTATTATTGATTTCGCTCGAAATTTATTTGTTTTTACATTGGGCGTTTTTATTTGACAGCGGGCAGTATTGTTGGGGCATTTTTTTTTGTGGCCAATTGATTGTACAGAGGCGTTCCCCGATGCACTGAGGGCGTGTTCTTGAATTGCTGTGTACGTTTTGTCGGCGGTTTTGGGTTTAATGCTGTGTGAGGCTTTCTGTAGATTGAGTGTTTTTGTTGGGAATGGTCGAATTTATGTTGTACAGTGAGCCTTCCCTCATGGGAAATTTTACATTGGTCGTGTGGTCAGGG
>ML778517.1:1307627-1332238 GCA_009831015.1 Picea engelmannii
GGGCACGGAGGGCCAAGAAACCGAAAGGTTTCTTGGAGCTAGGAAGCCGGCTAGGCTCCTAGTTGGCAGGGAGGATTCCGTTGTTTCACTCTGGGCAAGCGGGAAAAGAATACTTGGAAGCATCCAGGACTACAGTACAACCGATGAGCTTCGACAAGCTAAGGAGGAGGTATTTTTCAGTGATATTTTGTTATTGATGTTTTGAGTATACTTATGTTTTAAGCTCTTAAATCTTAAAGTTAGCCTACTACTTATTTTATCATGTTATTAAATTTATCATTGAGCAGATGTAGAATAATTGTGTAAATGAAAATGTAATTATGTTAAAACGAAGTTGTTATTGTGTATGTGTTTTAATAAATTGTTAATTGCTTAGAATCCTATGGACGGGTGCTACACCAGCAGGGCAAGTTCCATCTGGAACACAGTAGCACCAGACACCAGCAAGACATACGTTGGGATATCGTGGCTTCTAGAGGGGATCCACATTCACTTCACCCCAATGACCACCGCCTCAGCAGCAGACACCTTATCAAGGACCACCACATCAGCAACAACTGCATTTTAGGCCTATTCAACAGAATAGACCAGTGTTCCAGGTAGGTGGGCCGTCATCTTCTACTTCGGGTACAAGGAATACTAGGCCAAAGAAGGGATGTTGGACATGTGGGGAGCCACACTACTATCACGATTATCCTGTGGAGAGGACCAGAGTGTACGGATCAGCTGGACCCACTACAGTGGGAGATATGGGCAAGGCCCATCAGATTCATGCAGTGGTGAATAACTTCCAGGCAGAGCATAAGTCGACTGTGCTCGAGACGAAAGGTACTGTCGCAGACCAGACCCTTAGTATTTTGATAGATCCTAGTGCTATCGAGAGTTTCATTTATGGTGTAGTGCTAAAAAGGATTAAGGTAAAGGAAGCCGAACAAGACGAGTTTATCTTTGTAGAGATGGCTTCGAGAGAGAAACAGAAGGTTGGAGGAAAGGATAAGGGTTGTGCCCTTAACATGGGAGAGTTTGTGACAAGGGCCAACCTGTACATCATGACCCTAGGATCTTATGATGTTGTGATTGGTATGGATTGGTTGGAATCACATGAGGCGATACTCAACTATAAAACGAAATGATTGAGCTTGGTCGATGATGAGGGACAGAGACATGTGACTGTAGGACAGAACCAGGGAGTTTCCCGGAGGTTCGTCTCTTCCTTACAGCTATGGAAGAGTATGGCAAGGGGTGCAAGCTTTATACGAGAAGGGAGTAGAAGAAGGTATAGAACACCTTCCGGTGGTGAGAGAGTTTGCAGACATGTTTCTAGAGGAGTTACCTGGGATGTCGTCGGAAAGGGATTTGGAGTTTACCATAGACCTAAATCTGGGGACTGAACTGATAGCAAGAACACCTTATCGGATGTCGACCCTGGACTTACAAGACTTAAAAATGCAGCTGAATGAGTTGTTGGACTTGGGACTGATACGTCCTAGCGTGTCACGGTCGGGTGCACCAGTTATTTTCATATGAAAGAAGGACAGATCATGGAGGCTTTGCATTGAATATCGTCAACTAAACAAGGCAACGATCAAGAACTAGTATCCTTTGCCAAGAATTGATGATATGTTCGATCAAATGAAGGGTGTGATGGTGTTCTCCAATATTGATTTGCAATCAGGGTATCACCAATTACGAATCTAGGAGGATGACGTCCCTAAGACCACCTTTAAGATGAGGTTTGGACATTACAAGTTTATTGTTTTACCATTTGGACCGACAAATGCCCCAGGAGTATTTATGAGTCTGATGAATGGGGTGCTCCGCGAGTACTTGGACAAGTTCATCCAAGTGTTCACTGACGATATTTTGATTTACTCTCATATGACAGAGGAGCATGACGAGCACTTGTGATTGGTACTTCAGTGTGTGCAAGAGCAAAAATTGTTTGGGAAATTGTCCAAATGCTCTTTTTATCAATCGAGGATTGACTACTTAGGGCATGTCATCTCCGACGAAGGCATCGCCATCGATCTAGAAAAGGTTGAGGCTATTATGGAATGGCCTGTGCTGATGAATGTCACAGAAGTGCGTAGCTTTATGGGTTTAACAGGATACTATTGACGGTTTGTCGAGGGATTTTCGAAGATAGCAAATCCAATCACGGAATTGCAGAAGAAAAATAAGAAGTTTGTTTGGACTGAGAAATGCGCGGAAGCATTTCGGAGGCTTAAGGAGTTGCTGACGACAACACTAATACTAAAGGTCCCTGACATGGACACGAACTTCTTGGTATGCATTGATTCATCCAAGGAAGGTCTAGGCAGAGTCTTGATGCAAGATGGACGAGTGATTTCTTACATTTCAAGGAAACTGAGAATGCATGAGGAGAACTACGCGATGCATGATTTGGAGTTATTAGCCATCTTATATGCCTTGAAGGTTTGGAGACACTACCTTGTTAGATGAAAAATTGAACTAAAGACTGATCATTGTGGACTGCAACACATTTTTATGCAAAGCAACCTGAATGTGCGACAACGACATTGGTCAGAATTGCTTAGCGAGTACGAATTTGAGATTACTTACATAAAGGGAATAGTGAACCGAGTGGCAGATGCTTTGAGTCGGAGGCCACACATCTTTTCGGTGTTGCCTCTTCAGATAGATCTATGTGAAAAGATTCTAACTTTACAGTATGACGATGACTGGTACAAAGAGGTCGAGGGTTTTATCGAACAAAGCACAATGATGGTACCACGATATGAGGGATTTTCATTTGATAGTGATGATTTATTGAGGTTTAAAAGTCAGATTTATGTACCGCCAAACGACAAGTTGAGGAAGCTGATCCTGAGTGAAGCTCATAGAGCAGTTTACATGGCTCACTCGGGAGTCACGAACATGAGGGCAGACCTTAAACCCTTATTCTTCTGGAAGGGAATGAAGGCCGACATAGTCAACTATGTGGCCAGATGTCTAGAATGTCAGCAGGTAAAGGCTAAACTTAGACACCCAGTAGGATTACTACAACCACATGCCATTCCAGAATCGAAATGGGAAGTTATTTGGATGGATTTTATTGCTGGATTGCCACTGACGACAAGGAGACATGACTTGATTTTTGTAGTAGTAGACACTCTGACGAAGAGTGTTCACTTTATTCCTATGCATATGACGTATCAGGCACCCGACATAGCTAGAGTTTTCATCAGTGATATTGTGAGGCTACATGGCATGCCTAAGAGGATTATATCCGATCGAGGATCGGTGTTTACTGGATGATTTTGGATGAGTTTCCAAGAGGCCTTGGGAACCCAACTTAACTTTAGTACTGCGTATCACCCAGAGACTGATGGGTAGACCGAACGAATGAACCAAACCTTGGAAGACATGTTGCGCATGTATGTGATGGACCAACGAAAGCATTGGGAATAATTCTTGCTGGTAGTCGAGTTCGCTTACAACAACAGTTACCAGAGCAACATTAAGATGGTTCCTTTCGAGTTTCTTTACGGGAAACTGTTTCAGATGCCTTTGAGTTGGGATCGACTTGAGGATAGAGTCCTGGTGGGACCAGAAGCGATCCAAGAAATGGAAGAGAAAATGCAAACAATAAGACAAAGGATTAAAGAAGCGTAGGATTGACAGAAGATTTATGTCGATGCGCATCAAGTCGACCGTAGTTACGAGGTCGACGACCGAGTCTTATTGTGGGTCAAATGGCATAATAGTTCGATCAAGTTTGGGAAGGGAGATAAAATCTCTCCTAGGTTCATGGGACCTTTCGATATTGTGGAGAGAAAGGGGCCCGTGGCCTATCGACTAGCCTTTCCTAATTCCTTGAGGCATATCCACAATGTTTTTCATGTATCTGTTTTGAGACATTACATTAGTGATCCTACACATGTGATTGACATGAGTTCCTTGTAGGTATCAGACAAGGGAGCACTCATGGCTGAGCCAGTATGCATCTTAGATCATCGCGTTCAACAATTATGATGTCGAACGGTAGATCAGGTCAATGTCCAGTGGGACAATTATAGTCCGCACTCGGCGACCTGGGAGGACACATATGATATGCGCCAGTAGTTTCCATTTTTGTTTGATACATAGACTTATAATATTGTGACACACTTATTTCGGCATTTATACTATGAAAGTTCAGAATGAAGTTTAGACCAAGAGAGGGTGTATGTAACATCCCGCTCTAGTGCTCTGAGGAAACTTATTCTTTGAGGACACTTGCTCGCAAGTGATTTGGACTATTATGATATTAAAACATTTGTCCTTGATTATGATGCGTTATGAAAGATGATATGATGTTTTACTGCTTTGACAAAGACAGGTGCTATTGACTTAGTTTTACTAATTGTCCAGGTTTTTGGACCTTGAGGATGTAGAGGCATCAACCGAACCCTTGGACTCCGGATCGAGTTAGGGAGTGTGCTATTGGGGTTGATTGTTTTACTGTGATTTTAGTACATTTGATTAGATGGTATAATGTTGGATATGTATGACGTGATTGTTGATGATATAGGCTGACAATAGGTTGCCGACTAGAGTCACATATGGAGTAAAGGGGCCACACACGACTACCAGAGAGGTTGAGGGAGAGGTGTGGATAACAGCCTTGCCACAGTCTACTAGCACTCCCGATGTGGCTCGAACTATAGGTTAATGATTACCTAGTTCAAGAGGACCCACGATACCATGAGGGCAGACTGCGACAGTCGCTCGCGATGATTCTAAGGGGTTCACAATAAGGCAGGGGCCTTATTCCTTAGAATCCCTTAGTCTCCCACAAGGTCACCTGGCGGAGTGTTGACTCCATGGGTTATTGATGTCTACCAATCAGTCAATAAGTGAGTGACACCCTTGGAGCACATGGTACATATTGAAGGGCATGTCACACAAAAGAAACGAAAGGGTGAGTGGCACCCTTGGAGCACATGGTGTGTCCTGAAGGGAACGTCACGCAAAAGAAACAAAAGAGGGGAGTGGCACCCTTGGAGCACATAGTGCATCCTAAAGGTCATGTCGCGTTGAGGATAATAAAGGAACGAACCTAGATGGCCCTAAGACATTCAACACTTTAATAAATTTTAAAACAACTCCCCTAATTAAATGTCGCCCAGTTCAAAATCTATTTTCCAAGTCAAAAACTTCTCTAGGGGTAAAATTTTGTCTATCCTTAAGAAAATATCTCTATAAAGATAAAATGATAAAGTTAAAAATAAAATAACAAAACTACTCAAGCGATAATTGTGGACTTCATAAATTTTTGGGGTATAATGAAGAGAATAAGAACTTAAATAAAATTGTGATATCCAAGGTAAAGAAGAAATTAATTATTTAATCTTGTGAAAAAGTAAAAAGACATTAAATTAATAAAAAGGGGGGAAAAGAGGGTAAATTGCGCAACTACCATTTTGTCTCTAATAAAAGGGGAAAGAAGAATTTATGAAATTTAGGAAACTAGGGAATGGAGTTAACATAATAAGGGAAAGAGGGGAACTTATGGTAAAAAGCGAAGTCAACTTAGTAAAGAATCTGCAATTAAGAACCTTCTAAATTGAACTAAATTAGCAACTTCATTTTAAGGAAAGTATTTAAAACCTCTAAGGGAATCTAGGGACACCTAGGAGTAAATTTAGGAGTAACTCTAGGTAGGTGAGGGAAATTAAGACAATTCGTCAATTAAATAAAACAATTAATGGAGAAATACAGGGGATGGATGACACTTGTACGAAGGAGAATTATTAGAAGATTTTTATTAAAACTTAAATTAAATGAGATTTAGGGAATGTTTGGAAGTTCTATAACTCTATAAAAGAGAGGAAGGAGGAGGAAGTAAGGGATCAACTGTTAGCGTAACGTTACACTATCATATTAGTGACTTGACTGATTACTTGCGGGGATTTGAGATTTCCCAGCTCGGAGAGGAGTGGTAGCTCGGCCTTGCGAGGCGAGCTGGGAGCTAGACGTACCATCTGGATAGTGTGTGGCCCCTTTGTGGCTTGGTGGGATAAGGGGGAAGCAGAGTGCACCTAGCGTTGTCTAGGAGGTACCGGTGTAGTCTCGACGGTCGGTGAGCAGGATTTGCATGGAGCACGCGGACGACACCTAGAGCAGGCGAATAGGAAACGATACGCTTCTTGTTGAATGCTAGAATGTTGTAGGATTGATGATTTAGATCGGTGTGTGTATTGAGTAGAAAATCATTAACTTTAATATGTGTTTAGTTCTTGTTGGATTGACTGTTTTTATTAGTCCATCATTGGTAAATATGTGAAAAATGTAACAGATGTAAAAGGTTTCCTCGTCTTGGTTTTATGGTTGATGGATAATAAAAGCCTGCGAATGATGCAATGGATGAGAGTTTATTTACTGTAAATTATATCTAATGTGAATGAGGGTTAGCAAAATTTTACATGTCCTAATTTATGTCCATTTTTATTACTGTAATCATATCAAGGTTTTTGGTCATTGCAATCTTGAGTTCGTTTTATTCATCATTATAAATCCCATGTTTGGATGTGTCGTCTGCCAGTCCTATTTTATCTAAATATGCTATATCCATTTTTTTCCCAAGAGCTCTCGAAATGCCACTCGCCTCCGTTTCCAGTTCTCTTCGATCTAAAGACTACGTTGTAGTTCAAGTGTTGTTGAGCACGGTCACGGTACCAGCCCTCCTCGTGTGAAAAAACATTAGTTTCGATTTCACTTTGCTATGTTACAGTGTATAAGGAAGTGCTATAGTGTGAGATTCTGAGGTTTGCGGCTCTCCGTTAAAATTTTTTATCCATTCAAATAATTTTCTCACACGATCTCTGATATTGCTTCGGTGTCATTATTGCTTCCATTTGGCGATCCTTCCATTTCTTCTCCTCCAGTTGACCACTCCCCATTATTTAAAGCCATCTGGTTCTGTCATGTTTTCTGGACAACAAACCCACCATTTCGACCTGTACATTTCTAAGGCGTTGGGACATGTGCCATTAGCACGCAGAGGGATGCCATGCATACTCCTTACCTCGCAGGGACTAAAACGTCTTTGTACATCGTATCAATCTTGGGCCCTTACCCCACCTTGTTTGTTAAATAGATTTTACCCCTTTTTCTCATGATTCCAGGCATTTATTTAAGAGAAAAATGGTGTATAGGACAACGCTCCATTGACGGTGCCTACCCTCATGGAGATGATTATGGTTAGAAGTTGTATTATCTCCAGACCCATGAACGGTGGCGCATTACCTATAGTAAAACTGGTGCATCACCTCACTCTTCGTGCCAACATTTATCACTGCGATTTACCTCCAGGGGCGCCTTGAACTATAGCATATTAAATGCAGTTAAAAAACCTGGATGCTTACCATCTGTTTGGATTGGGTTGTCTTCGTTGTGCCCATTTTTTTTTATTTGTTTCTAATCATGTCATTTATTGGCTTGGGTATTGGTGTTTAGAAATGTATAACCAAGGGGCAAGTTCACTCCCGTTCATCCACCCCCAGACCGGCCTCCTTTGCTGACTGTGCGCCTCCAACAACAATTTTGTATTCCCCTTTTGGTATTGATTCGATAAGGATAATGGCCAGTGGATTGGGCTGGGACGAACTTAGATTTAGATGAAAGTTGGAGGACTAATTAAAAATAGCAATAAAGGAAAACAATCTACTTTTTCCAGTTAATATTTTTATAACTGCAACCACTTTATTTGTTAGTAATTTCCAATAGCGATCTACCCCTTTTTAAAATAAAAGCCATATGCTTTTTCTAGTTAACATTTCATAGCAGCAACTACTTTGTTATGTTAGTCTTTAAAAATAACAATCTACCCTTTTTTTTTAAATAAAATAAATCTAATTTAGTTAATATTTCATAACAAGTAATTACTTTATTTCAGTTAGTATATAATAAAAGTAAGCTACTTAAATTTAGTTAATGCCTCAATTAATGCTAATGGCTACTAGATTGAGAATAGGATTAATTTATAATTTCCCTTTTAGAATGTGTAGAAGGATAAAATGTGATTCTTACCAATTGTAATGTATTTCAAGCTGAGTACAATCTCTTAATTTCTAACCTGCCTCATCATCTTTACAAATGTTGAGAACATGCATCATTTAGTTCTAATTAAGGATATTGCAGGTTTTTAATAAATGGCTAGTTTACAATTGACAGACTAGATAGATTTTAATTAATGATGACTATATTTTTAGTTAATAATCTCGTCGAATATTTAGACATGCTTAGTAATGTTCTTTAAATGGAAATTTAGATGATGCTCTATTGTCACTGGTAATTTAGAAATTGCACAATGAAATGTTTTCAAGACTAATTTAGATCGTACCTTAATGATTTTATGCATTTTAGACATGCGAATTTGGGCTCGTAATGGATGTCGGAATAGACTGTGTTTAATACCTTACATGCTAGATTATTTGTCATTGTCTCGTAATCTGATAAAAATACACCTCCCATGCAATACTGTAATAGTAGCGAGCAATTTAAGGAGTTAATAATGATGCACTATCGTAAAATGCCTTAATGTGGATAAACTTGTTGTTTGCAATCTTGATGGTTATGTTATTGTCGTTAGCTTAGAAGTCTTGTTCTGTGGTGTCGGGTGGGGTGTAGACACCTCCATGTTCCTCAGAATAGTTGCCAGCCCTGAGACCTTAAGTGGTTAAAATCAATGGGAACCTGGGCTTGAGCGTTGCTTATGTGTCTTGGAGGTTCTAACCATTGCAGAGTAGGACAGGTGGGTAGTTAGTCTTATTATTTTGTCGGTTGATTGTTGTTCATTGCTGGCAGATGTTGATGTGCGTCTTAGATATTTACGTTGATATCGCAGTTGTATGCACCCTGATTCGTCGTCATGTGGTGGCGCATAGTATAATGTCTTGTTACCCTTGTACACATGCACACACAAAAAAAAATGCACTTGTTTGAAGAGGTTTGTCGTCATAACGAGGAGGTTGTTACAATGGAATAGAAAAATAGTTTACAGTACCTCACACTCCACAGCAGAATGGAGTCGTTGAAAGAAAAAACAAAACTTTGGTAGAGTGTGCACACAATATGATGAAAGGTAATAATCTCTCAAATGAATTTTGGGCTGAAACTATAAATATTGTAGTTTATTTAAAGAATAGAAGTCCAACAAGGTGTCTTGATAATGTTACTCCTTTCGAGGCCTTGTATGGTTCCAAACCTGCAGTTCATAATTTGAAAGTATTTGGGTGTAAGGCTTTTTCTCATATTCCAAAGGAGAATAGGAGGAAATTGGATGCTAAAGCCATTAAATGTATTTTCATTGGGTACTGTTCTGTATTTAAAGCATACAAACTGTTTGATCCTGCTACTCACAAAGTATTTGCAAGTCGAGATGTACTTTTCCATGAGAAGGAAGCAGGAAATCATGAAGACAACAGTCATGAGGAATGGAAGAGACTTCTTGATGAAGGAGTTAAAGAAGAGAAGAAAAAACAATAGTGCACACAATAGTAGCCATTCCCACAATGAAAACAACAACAACAACATCAAGAAGGACTCAGTGATATGGAAAATTCAAGCAGTCACAGTTCACTTAGAGGTGAAGACAGATATTCACAAAGTGGGGAGGAAGATAATCAGTTGATAAGATCTTCAGGATAGATTGGGCTTCCTGAGAGGTATAAAGAATATGCCCTAATGAGTAGCATTTAAAATGTCATAGAACCCATGAGTTTTGATGAAGCTAATGAACATGATGAACGAAGAAATGAAATGGAGGAAGAATATGAATCTATAATGAAAAATAATACTTGGGAATTGAATGAATTGCCTAAACACAAGAATCCCATTGGATGAAAATGGATATACAAACCCAAGTTTAAATCAGATGGTAGTATAGATAAGTATAAGGCTAGACTGGTTGCAAAGGGGTATTTACAAACATAAGGTATTGATTATGTTGAAACATTTGCACCAATAGCTAAATTGAAAACTATCAGAATGTTAATTGCTTTAGCTACAAAGTACCATTGGAAGCTACACTAGTTAGATGTTAAATCTGCATTTTTGAATGGTGAGTTAAAGGAAGAGGTTTACCTTACTCAACCTGAAGGGTTTGTGGAAAAGGGGAAAGAACACTTAGTGTGTAAGTTAAAGAAAGCATTGTATGGACTAAAACATGCACCTAGGTCATGGTATGATAAAACACACTCTTTCTTTCTTCAATACGGTTTTATGAGAAGCAAGAGTGATCCAAATATGTATACCAAATTTGATGAGCAGGGTTATATAGTATTGATTTCTTTATATGTTGATGATCTGATAATTACAGGAAATGTAGAGAAATTAATTGGTGAAATCAAGGAGCAACTGTCAAAAGTTTTTGAAATGAAAGATCTTGGTGAGTTACATTACTGCATAGGTCTTGAATTTTGGAGAAATCCAGGACAAACTTTTGTTTGTTAGAGTAAGTATATCAGAGAAATACTTAAGAGATTTAAAATAGATCAGTGTAAGTCTTCTAGTGTTCCCATGTAACAGAATGTGAAAATTTCTTGTGATGATGGTTTGAAGGAGGTGAATGGCACTGTGTATAGACAGATGGTGGGTAGTTTGAATTATCTCACCACAACTAGACCTGATATTGCATATTTTGTGAGTGTGTCAAGTAATTTTATGGCAAAACCTCATGAAATCCATTGGAATGCAACAAAGGAAGTACTCAAGTATATAAAATGTACACTTGATTATGGTATTAAATATACAGATGCCTATGATGTTGAGTTGATAGGTTACTCAGATTCTGATTGGGCTGGAAATCCGGATGATCAAAGATCAACCACTGGATATGCGTTTGGCATTGGATCTGGGGTTGTTTCATGGAGTAGTAAAAAAGTTAGTGTGTATGTAACATCCTGCTTTGGTGCACTAAGAAAAGTTATTCTTTGAGGACACTTGCTCGCAAGTGATCTGGACTTTTATGATATTAAAACATTTATACTTGATTATGATGCGCTATGATAGATGATATGATGTTTTACTACTTGACATAGACAGGTGCTATTGACTCAGTTTTATTGAGTGTGTAGGGTTTTGGACCTTGAGGATCCAGAGGCATCGATGGAACCCCTTGGACTCTGGATTGAGTCAAGTATTGTGCTATTTGGGTTGATTTATTTACTGTGATATTTCATTGATTTGATGATGTGATGTGGACATGTTATGACACGATTGTTGATGATGCAGGCTAATGATAGCTTGTCGACTAGACTCACATATGGAGTAAAGGGGTCACACATGATTTCTAGAGAGGTTGAGAGAGAGGTGTGGACAGTAGCCCTGCCATAGCCTACTAGCACTCCCGCCGTGGCTCGAACTGTAGGTTAACGATTACCTATTTCGAGAGGATCCATGATGCCATGAGGGCAGACTGCGACAGTCGCTCATGATGATTCTAAGGGGTGGGCAATAAGGCGGGGGCCTTATTCCTTAGAGCCCTTAGTCTCCCACAAATTCACCTGACGGAGTGTTGACTCCAGGGGTTATTGATGTCTACCAACCAGTCAAGTTGGCGAGTGGCACCCTTGGAGCACGTGGTGCATCCTGAACGGCACGTCGTGCAAAAGAAACACAAGAAGCGAGTGGCACCCTTGGAGCACGTGGTGCATCCTGAAGGGCACGTCGCACAAAAGAAACGAATGAGGCGAGTGGCACCCTTGGAGTACGTGGTAAGTCCTGAAGGGCACATCACATTGATGTTGATGAAGGAACAAACCTAGATGGCCCTAAGACTTTTAACACATTAAGAAATTCTTAAACAACTTCCCTAAATAATTTTCGCCCCATTTAGAATCTAAATCTAAGTCTAAAACTCCTCTAGGGTAAAATTTTGTTTAACCTTAAGAAAAAGACCCTATAAAAAAAAAAAAAAAATTAAACTAAAACCCACATAAGTAATAGTTTAGTCTTGATAAAAATCTTGGGGTAGATGAAGAGAGTAAGAATTTAATTAAAACTAGTGGATTTAAAAAATTGTAAAGAAGGAATTAATTCTTAACTTGTGAAAGTATAAAAAGATATTAAATTAATAATAAAAGGAAAAAAAGAAAAATTTAAATAGCGCAACTGCCATTTTGGCTTTATTAAAAAGGGGAAAGAAGGGAAAAATAAAAATTAGGAAACTAAGAATTGGAGGAAACATAATAAAGGAAAGAAGGGAACTTATGGTAAAAAACGAGGTCAACATAGTAAGGAATCTGCAATTAAGAACCTTCTAAAATGAACTAAATTAGCAACTTTATTTTTAGGGAAAGTATTTAAACTCGTAAGGGAATCTAGGAACACCTAGGAGTAAATTTAGGAGCAACTCTAGGTGGGTGAGAGAAATGAGACAATTAATAAATTTAAAGAAAATAATTATTGGAGGAAAGAGGGTGATGGACGACAGTTGTGCGAAGGAGAATATTTAGAATATTTTTATTAAAACTGAATTTAAACGTGATTTAGGGAAAGTTGGAGGTTCTAAAACTCTATAAAAGAAAGGGAAGATGAGGAAGATAGGGATCGGTTGTTAGCGTAACATTACGCTGCCGAAATTGTGACTTGACTGATTACTTGTGGGGAGTTGGGTTTTCTCAGCGCGAATAGGAGTGGTACCTCAGCCTTGCGAGGCGAGCTGGGAAGCTAGACATACCATCTGGATAGTGTGTGGCCCCTTTGTGGCTCAGGGGGCTAAGGGGGAAGAATATTACCCCTAGCGATTGGCTGAGAGGTATCAGTGAGGTCTCGACGGTCAACGAGTGGGAGCGGCACGGAACGCGCGGACGACACTCGGAGCAAGAAAACAGGCAAAGGTACGCCCCTTTGGTTGAATGACAGATTGTGTAGGATGTATGAGTTAGACCTGTTGTGTATTATTGTGGTGGTATCTGGTTTTATTGTGCAAGAAAACCCATCCCTCTAACCTGCTCAATTGATTAAATTTTTAAGTCCGAGTAATCTTTCGAAAAAGACCATGTCTGAATTTCTTACGGAGAAAATTATAGATCTGGATTATAGGAATGAGATATGTGTGTCTGAGTCGATTCTGGATTTTTATGTTAAATTTTCTATGTTGAATTAATACACCTCTGAACAATGAGTTGAGCAAACACCAATGTAGTATTCACCGCCCCCCTCTAACAGTTCGGGCATGTATGACCCAACTTGCTGCGTGAATGCTGGAAACCCCTTTTTAAGCTAAATCTTCATGTCAGTTTCAATTCCTGAAGTGGTATATCTGAATGTAACTGAGTCTCCATGTCTGCAAAGCGTCAAGGGTTCGATTGACCAAAGTGCACTTTATGTTCTGAATTTTTGCACTGAAACTTGTAATGACAGTTACGTGTAGAACACTGGTAATGAAGTTTCATTTTTAAATTGTTTTATGTTGAATGTATACATGATGTGTTTTGTATTTAGGATTGGTTATGATGCATTTCAGGCTCGCATTTTACCTGACCGAATGATTGAAATGTTACCTTTCCAGTTACAGTGTTGCTATGAATTTACAGGCCGAATGGATGAATCCCGTCACTATTTACAACACATGGCTTTTGTCCCAACCCTTCTTCCACTTGAAGTTCAACCCTTAACAAAAATCTTGGAGCTCTAGCGTTTAATTTAAAAGGGGAATTGCTAAATTTTGATGGGGTGATTTCCATTTCTTCCAGCACATGTCACCTCTACAACTTTACACCTAAACCCTTTGCCTCTGCAGTTTTTAAAAATCACGTCCTTATTGTTATTACACTTTCCCTTGGAGGACCATGCCTTGTCTCTCTGCGCCTCACCCTGCGACTGTATCTTAGGGTTGCCTGGGCCCTTACCTCGGCAAGCCATGTTAAGGAGTCTGTGAGGGGTCCTATGTGACACTGCCAGGAATAATTTGGTCATCCTGGCTGTTGCCGTCTACCTAGTTCCTGATTTTTGTCAGTGGACAATTGCCATTTGATTGAATTAAGGTGCACACTCACAGCAACCGCAGTCATGGCTACTGCAATAGTTTTAATACCACACCTCTTGCCTCTGCACATTTAAGGTTAATAACTTCGCCTGTGCCTAGTACCATTTGATTCTCTGCATCGTTGCTACACCCCTCCACTTCGGCAGATTGTGCAAACCAGTTATCTGCATCCCTTCCTCTGCCAGATGTTAGTTGCAGCCTTGACTCCAGATGTGTTGCCCCTTTATTCACAATTTTCTGGCTGCACTCACAGGTAAGTTTTTGGTGGTGGATATTAAGCCTTGGCATCGTGGTTGGGCCATTGAATTGCGCCAACGCACCTGCCACTGTAAATTATCGATGTTGTTTTATGTACAGGTAGTATAATGCAATTTAAACAAAAGTAATCTTAGTGTTAGACCATATCTGAAACGTAATGGGTCGTTGTTTTAATTGCAAGGTTATTTAAATAAATGCAGTGACATTGTTCCTCCTGACACCATATAGCAAGGTTAGCGTATGAAATGTAGTGTCAATATAATATTCGAGTTAGATTTGTGTAAAGGTACTGTCATTGCAACCTAAAAGAAAATGTAAAGTAAGAGCCGAATAACCTATCAATTATAGTGTTATTGTGTATTTATGTGCAACATTATTTTAATGAAATGTAGTGTCAATATAATATTAGAGTTAGATTTATGTAAAGGTACTGTCATTGCAACATAAAAGAAAATGTAAAGTTAGAGTTGGATAACCTATAAATATAGTGTGACTATGTTTTTATTTGCAATACTATGGTAATAAAAGGTCATGACATTGCAATTTTATCGTATGCTATGGATAATTTATTGTTACTAATGACATAAAATGTAATGCCCCTAGAACTAAGTACCATAATTTATTGTGATTTAGTAAATGGGGATGTACAATCAATTGAAGTTGCTTAGTAATGGATGGCATTTAATTTGGATTGCTATTAAATGAATTTACAATATGTTCATGTTAATGCTAGTGTTCAAGTAATGCTAATGATTATGTGGTTATCGTTTTAGGGTATTGATAAGGTAAATGTTATATATAACATAAGGGGTAAGGTGTTGTCCTTATTTAGTTGTCATAATATGAAATGTAATGCGGTTATTATCTTATGGAAATGATGTTGAAGGTTATTATCCTTGATAACAAATAAAATAAGATGTCCTGAACTAAGTGCATTAAGTCATTATGATTTAGTAAATAGGGATGTACAATCAATTGAAATTGCTTTAGTAATGGAATTGCATTTATTTTGGATTTGCTATTAAATGAATTTACAATTAATTGACTTGTGCATCGTAGAGGATGTGGTTGATCCTTAACTATTGTTGTGCTTGGATATATACCTTTTATTGCTTGGTATGCTTGTGTCGGGTGGGACGTAGACACCTCCATGTTCCTCAGAACAGTCGCCATCCCTGATACCTTAAATGGTTAAAATCGATGGGAACCTGGGCTTGATCGTTGATTATGTGTCTTGGAGGTCCTAACCATTGCAAGGTAGAATGGGTGGGTAGTCATTCTTACTTATTGTCGATTGATTATCGTTAATGCATGAAGTTACTTGTTGTGCGTCTTATGTCGTCTTGTTATGTTCGTCACGGTTCCGTCTTATTCGTCGTTGGGTGGCGACGTAGAGTCAAATGTGTTTATTTCCTTTGTACACATGCGTACACACCTTAACAAAAAAAAATTCACATTTGTTAAATGAGGAGCATCTTCGTAACGAGGAGGTTCGCTACATATGGTATCAGAGAGGGTTCAACCCGCGACTTGGGATTCGCTACGGCTTTCGTTGACATGATTTGATTTGATTATACTGTTGCTAATCGAGTTGATTGTGTGCATGCAGGTAATCATGGTTAGAGGACGTCGTGGAGGTAGACGATGGGGTGCTACGGGAGGAGGCGTGGTGCCTCCAGTAGCATCCACGCCTGAGGGGTCTAACCCCTAGGGAGGCGAGCAGGTTCTCGGACAGGAGCAGATAGCAGTTGGCGACATGGTTGGGATGATGAGGTATTTTCAGTGCATGTCCAAGGCATTGATCAGCCACTTGGACAGAGATGAGGCCAGGGCACCGACACCCATTGAGGTTCCGCTACGTGCACCGACTGTTACTAGTAGCATTCACCGTGAACTTTAGAAGGTCAAATTTCCCGAGTTCTTTGGTGCCCCGAATGGTATTGCCGCCAAGGCATGGTTGGAGAACATGGTGATGTGATTCATACTTCATGATTATACCTCCAACATGAAGGTCCGCATGGTGGTCTTGCAACTAAAGGGGAGTGCTCTTCTATGGTGGAAGACATTTCTACCACAGTTGAACATGGCCGTTGGAGATGTGTCATGGGAACGGTTCGAGGAACATTTCTGAGAGAGGTACCTTTCGGAGGAATTCATTGAGCGTCAGCTAAATGAGTTCAACGCATTACGACAGGGAGGTCGTATGGTGACCGAGTACGAGGCATGTTTTATGGAGCTTCTCCGGTATGCTCTGCACCTTAACATAGAGAAACTTAAGGTCAACCGGTTTGTGTTCGGCCTTAACAGAAGCCTGCGTGCAAAGGTTAGGATTTTGATGCCTCAAACCTTGCACAATGTCGTCTAGAAGGCCCTCATAGCAAAGGAGGAGCTTATCAGTGGGGGTCAGACCAGGACTCTAGCAAGACCAGCAGGGTAGGGTTCAACTGGAATGTCGCAACATCAGACACAGGCGAGACACACACTGGGATATTGTGGCTTCCAGAGGGGATCCACTTTCACTACACCCTGATGACTACCGTCTCAGCAGTGGACACCTTATCGGGTATCACAACATCAGCAGTAGCGTCACCCACAATAGCAGCAGTTTAGGCCTGTTCAGTAGAACAGACCAGGTTTTCAGGCCGGGGGGCCATCATCTTCTACTTCAGGTACCAGGACTACTGGGTCGAAGAAGGGGTGCTGGACGTGTGGGGAGCCACACTACTAGCGTGACTGTCCTGTGGAGAGGACCAGAGAGTATGGATCAGCTGGACCCACTACTGTGGGAGATGTGGGCAAGGCCCATCGGATTCATGTAGCGGTGAATAACCGCCAGGAAAAGCACCAGTCGACTGTGCTCGAGACGACAGGTACTGTCGTTGACCAGACCCTTAGTATTTTGATAGACCCAGGAGCTACTGAGAGTTTCATTTTTTGTGCAGCACTAAAAAGGATTAAGGTAAAGGCAGTCGAATAGGATGAGTTTAGCTTCGTAGAGATGGATTCAGGAGCTAAATAGAAGGTTGGAGGAAAGGTTATGGGCTGTGCCCTTGACCTGGGAGAGTTTGTCATGAGGTCCAACTTGTACGTCATGATATTAGGATCTTATGATGTCGTGATTGGTATGGATTGGTTGGAATTGCATGAGGTGATACTCAACTATAAGACAAAACGATTGAGCTTGGTCGATGACGAGGGAGAGAGACGGGTGATTGTAGGACAAAACCAGGGAGTTTCCCTGAGGTTTGTCTCTTTCTTACAGTTATGAAAGAGTATGTGCAAGGGGTGGAAAATTTATACGATCCTTGCGCTAAACAAGAAGGGAGTAGTGGAAGGTCTAGAACACCTTCCGGTGGTGAGAGAGTTCGTGAACGTATTTACAGAGGAGTTACCTGGGATGTCGTCAGAAAGGAAATTGGAGTTTACAATAGACTTGAAACTGGGGACCGAACCGATAGCAAGAATGCCTTATCAGATGTCGACCTCGGAGTTGCAAGATTTGAAAATGCAACTAAAGGAGTTGCTGGACCTGGGACTAATATGTCCTAGTGTGTCACCATGGGGTGCACTTATTATTTTCATACGAAATAAGGATGGATCATGGATGCTTTGCATTGATTACCATCAATTGAACAAGGCTATGATCAAGAATCAGTATCCCTTGCCGAGAATTGATGATCTGTTCGACCAAATGAAGGGTGCGACGGTGTTGTCCAAGATCGATTTAGGATCAGGGTATCACCAGTTACGGATCAAGGAGGATGACATCCCTAAGACCACCTTTAAGACAAGGTTTGGACATTACAAGTTTACCGTTTTACCATTTGGATTGACAAACGCCCCACGAGTATTTATGAGTTTGATGAACGGGGTGTTCCGCGAGTACTTGGACAAGTTTGTCCAAGTATTCATTGACAATATTTTGATCTACTCTCGGACGATGGAGGAGCATGACGAGCACTTGCGCTTGGTACTACAGTGTTTGCGAGAGCACAAATTGTACATGAAGTTGTCCAAATGTTCTTTTTATCAATCGAGGATTCACTACTTAGGGAATGTAATCTCCAGCGAAGGTATCACCGTGGATCTAGCCAAGGTTGAGGCTATTATGGAATGGCCTGCGCCGACGAATGTCACAGAAGTACGTATCTTTATGGGTTTAGCAGGATACTATCGATGGTTTGTCGAGGGATTTTCGAAGATAGCAAATCCAATCACAGAATTGCAGAAGAAAAACAAGAAGTTTGTTTGGACCGAGAAATGCACGGAAGCATTTGATAAGCTTAAGGAGTTGTTGACAACAACACCAATACTAAAAGTTCCTGAGATGGATGTGGAATTCTTGGTATGCACGGACACATCCAAGGAAGGTTTAGGCGGAGTCTTGATGCAAGACGGATGAGTGATTGCTTACATTTCGAGGAAACTGAGAAGGCATGAGGAGAACTACGCGACACACGATTTGGAGTTATTAGCCATCGTTTATGCCTTGAAGGTTTGGAGACACTAACTTGTTGGACAAAAATTTGAATTAAAGACTGATCATTGTGGACTACAACACATTTTTACGGAAAGCGACCTGAACGCGCGACAATGGTGTTGGTCAGAATTACTTAGCGACTACGACTTTGAGATTAGTTACACAAAGGGAACGGTGAAGTGAGTGGTAGATGATTTGAGTCGGAGTCCACACATCTTTTCGGTGTTGCCTCTTCAAACGAATCTACGTGAGAAGATTCTCACTTTACAACGTGATGATGATTCGTACAAGGAGGTCAAGGGTTTTATTGGACAAAAAGCTATGATGGTACCACGATATGAGGGATTTTCTTTTGATAGCGATGGTTTATTGAGGTTTAAAAGTCGGATTTACGTACCACCAAATGACGAGTTGAGGATGTTGATTCTGAGAGAGACTCATAGAGCAGTTTACATGGCTCACCCGAGAGTCACAAAGATGAGGGTAGATCTTAAACCCTTATTCTTCTGGAAGAGAATGAAGGCTGACATAGTCAACTATGTGGCCATATGTCTGGAGTGTCAGCAGGTAAAGGCTGAACATAGACACCCAGTAGGATTACTTCAACCACATGCCATCCCGGAGTCGAAATGGGAGGTCATTTCGATGTATTTTATTGTTGGATTACCACTGACGGCAAGGAAACATGACTCGATTTTTGTAGTAGTAGACACTCTGATGAAGAGTGATCACTTTATTCCTGTACATATGACGTATCAGGCACCTGACATAGTGAGAGTTTTCATCAGTGAGATTGTGAGGCTGCATGGCGTGCCTAAGAGGATTATATCCAATCGAGGATCGATGTTTACTGGACGATTTTGGACGAGTTTCCAAGAGGCCTTGTGAACCCAACTTAACTTTAGTACTGCATATCACCCAAAGACTTATGGGAAGACAGAACAAACTAACCAAACCTTGGAAGACATGTTGCGCATGTACGTGATGGACCAACAAAAGCGTTGGGAAGAATTCATGTCACTAGTAGAGTTTGCTTACAACAACAGTTACCAGAGCACCATTAAGATGGTACCTTTCGAGTTTCTTTACGAGTGACCGTGTCGGACGCCCTTGAGTTGGGATCGGCTTGAGGATAGGGTCCTAGTGGGACCAGAAGTGATCCAAGAAATGGAAGAGAAAATGCAAACCATAAGACAAAGGATTAAAGAAGCGCATGATCGACGGAAGAGTTATGCCGATGCGCACTGAGTCGACCGTAGTTATGAGGTCGGCGATCGAGACTTCTTGCGGGTTAAACCACATTAGAGTTCGATCAAGTTTGGAAAGGGAGCTAAAATCTCTCCTAGGTTCATGGGACCTTTCAATATTGTGGAGAAAAAGGGGCCCATGGCCTATCGACTAGCCTTGCCTGATTCTTTGAGGCATATGCACGATGTTTTTCATGTATCTGTTTTGAGACATTATATTAGTGATCCTACACATGTGATTGACATGAGTTCCTTGCAGGTATCGGACGAGGGAGAACTCATGACTGATCCAATCCACATCTTACATCATCACGTTCAACAATTACGACATCGAATGGTAGATCAGGTCAAGGTCCAGTGGGACAGTTATAGTCCTCACTCTGTGACCTAGGGGGATGCATATGATATGCACTAGCAGTTTCCATTTTTGTTTGATAGATAGACTTATGATACTGGGATACATTTCTTTCGTCATTTATACTATGAAACTTCAGGATGAAGTTTAGACCAAGAGGGGGTGTATGTAACATCCTGCTTTGGCGCACTGAGAAAACTTATTCTTTGAGGACACTTGCTCGCAAGTGATCTGGACTTTTATGATATTAAAACATTTATCCTTGATTATGATGCGCTATGATAGATGACATGATGTTTTACTGCTTGACATAGACAGGTGCTATTGACTCAGTTTTGATGAGTGTACAGGGTTTTGGACCTTGAGGATGCAGAGGCATCGATGGAACCCCTTGGACTCCGGATTGAGTCAGAGAGTGTGCTATTTGGGTTGATTTATTTACTGTGATATTTCATTGATTTGATGATGTGATGTGGACATGTTCTAACACGATTGTTGATGATGCAGGATGACGATAGCTTACCGACTAGACTCACATATGGAGTAAAGGGGTCACACATGATTTCCAAAGAGGTTGAGGGAGAGGTGTGGACAACAACCCTTCCACAACCTACTACCTAGTTTGAGAGGATCCACGATGTCGTGAGGGAAGACTGCGATAGTCTCTCACGATGATTCTAAGGGTCACACAATAAGGTGGGGGACTTATTCCTTAGATCCCTTAGTCTCCCACAAGTTCACTTGGCGGAGTGTTGACTCCAAGGGTTATTGATGTCTACCAATCAGTCAAGTTGGCGAGTGGCACCCTTGGAGCACGTGGTGAATCCTGAAGGGAACGTCGTGAAAAAAAAACACAAGAAGTGAGTGGCACCCTTGGAGCACGTGGTGCATCCTGTTGTAATAGATATTGAAGATTTCTGATTTTACTTAGGCACTTGTATAGAAACTTATGTTTTGATAGAAATCTAAAATGGTGCACATGAGCAGAGCTGATACCTGTCCAGTGCACAAGTAGTAATAATTTTCAGATAACGTTACCTGTGCTTGAAGCAACCTATCAACATGCCAGGGTTCGAAATATACAAGTGAAAGGTATGATCTTGTTGCAAATAATGGTGCTTTGTTCACTTTTCGAACAAATAAAATGCTCCTAGGTATATGTTGGTTCGGGTAGACTTTATGCAGCTGGAAGTTATTTAAGTGATATCAAGTATGTTCTGCAAATACGAGACTTGCAATCTGGAAATTTGCTTCATATTTTGCCAATAGATATTGTATCAGTTTCTTGGAATTATTGGAGGAATTATGGGAGCAGTTTACAACTACCTTCTTGAGAAGACTCTAAGACTCTATGCCCTCATCAATCTGAAAATGACCAGTGAATAATGTCTTAGCATTAATAGCACAGGAAACTTCAGTCATTCAACTATCCAGCAGGTCAAAACAATGATCTGGCAAGTTTCCTTTTCACAACAAATGTTAGTGTCGTTAAAAATATCTTCAGTTCTGGCACAGGAGATGAGTTTCATCAATCACTCATGCTTTATTTTATGGATATTTTCACATTGCGACTGGTAGCATATGGACATTCTCTCGAAGAGTTGATTGGATCCTTCACATTGACCAGGGGCTTCGTGTTGTGCTCGGTGCAGACTTTTTCTCGAGGACTCATATGAGTGACATTCTCATTTGGTTGCAGCCATGATTATACTAAGTGCGGTATGAGAGGAATCAGTGAAACGATGTTGAATTCATATATGAAGATGATATACTTGCGAAACGATGTTCGATCATCAAAATCTGTGGAAGAAGAGGACAAGACTTGTTTTTCAATTTGCCTGAGTCATTACAGGGAATCGGTGAGGTGAGAGTGATGCCCGATTGTAGTCACATGTTCCATGCGTTCCTCTGCGATCTATCTGTAAATCTAGCAGGAGGAAAGAAGCAGATGGACAGTCCTTGCTTTGCATTTAGGATTTCCATTTTAAAAACTGTTGCAGATGTCACTTCGTGTGTAATAATGTTGCACCTTGTACAAATCGACCTCATCATTGAGATGTTGTAAAGATTTATATGCTTCCAAGAAAACTATATAATGATCTCAATTTTGGATGACAGTTTTACGCAATAAGTTGACAACATAAATAAAGAAGTCTTCATCGGCCTCACGCAACACCAGAGTTGTCCTTTCATCTTGTGCTAAAAACTTAGATATTTGATGGATGGATGGGATGATTTGGAGGATGCGGATGAAACAACATTGTCTAAAGATGTGAACAACACATGCCACACACCAATCACACGATTTAAGGATTTTGAATATCGATTTTCACACTACGCTTCTTCCTCCGAAAGTCCGAAAGTCGATTCACGGTTCCATAATTTCGCCGATGGGAAAAATCGTGCGCTTTGATGTTCAAAGAATGCTATCACGGAAGCTATAATAAACCTGAAAAGACTACATCCCAGTGGCAATGTGGTGATGCTCCAATCATGACAATGATGGCTATTAAGAGATGGCTACGGGACGACGTGCATCTTAAATTGGAAAACCAGTTGTATCAGGAGTAAATATATCCGATGTGTTCCAGGAAGTCATCGATTTCCCTGTCGAACTCAAATTGATAATGGGATATTCAACAAATGAGCTTGAGCATTCGGAGAGTTATATTGATTTTAGTCTCGACCAGAGGGACATGCTGAATTTTAAGGAAAAGAAAACCTTGACCTCCAAATCTATAAGAAGACGCAATACAAAGGCAGCTAGAAAGAGAAACAAATATGTTGGTGAAATGATTGAAGGTTCTAAATCCCATTGACATAGACTCCAAGCTAGCCCTAATGATTATGGAGCCCTAAAAGAATGTAGTATAGATCAAGACAGTTTAGGTGTATCAAAGAGTAAAGGTAAGTCTCAGATTGCTTCTATTCTATGACAGAAACAATTACAAATGATGGACATATGCATATGGAGGCTCGGGGAATACAACCAATGTCTTCCACAACAACAGGCACAACTTCACATTCTTTTGTGTAGAAAGCGAATGGAAATGTTGAGGCATACCTCCAAGATTTGTTGTTTGATCAGGTGGGTTCTGCGAGAAAACTTGGTAAAGGGAGCAGCTCAAAAGTTGACACCCACTATGTCAAAGTGAGGAACGTAATTCTCATAGTAACCAAGTTAACATGGAATGGGAAGATCAATCAAGGTGCGAGGGTGTGCTATGCTGTAATGAAGTTCATCGGAATCAACGAGAGAAGACTCTTGCTGGCTTTTGCAAAGAACGTTTTAACATGCTGATTTTCTATTGATGTAGTTGTTCGTGGTTTGGATATTCCTAATGATGATCTGGTTAATCATTACGAACTCCCGACAACTGAAGATATTTTTGTGCATGGAGGTAGATCAAGTACTGTTATAAACAGTTCATAAATTAGGATTTTATTTGTGCTTTTAATTTAGTTTGGATTACTGTTATGATTAGTTAAATACAGTTGAAGTTAGTTCATTTTCAGTTATGATATGATGTGGATTCAACCTCCTTGAGAGAGGGAATTTATATAGAGGTTCATTCATTGTAATAAAGGAGGGGGGAAGCCTGGGGGAAATCTCTTTGGCAGAGAGCTCCTTTTGGAACGCAAAGTTATATTGAAAGCCCAGAATGAAGTTATACAGAGTGACATGTTGACTTGACATTATGAGATTCATCATGGTCATTTCTTTCACTATGTTCTATTTTTTGTCATTTAATCTATCTGTTCTTTTATCGACTGAGTTAAAATCTGTCTAGAATTCATTTTACATGCTCCTTTCACACAATTGATAAGAGTTTTTTTTTCAATGGTGACTGGTCAGAATTCACTCCAGATAAGTGCTCTGTTTCTAGCCATCAGCCTTCAGTTTTTTCTTCCAAAGTCGTAGTGGAAATTCATCCTTGATAGATGCTTCAACTGTTATGTCCTTTTCCTTTTCTTTTTCTGCTATTATATCATGATTATTTATAGTTGAAAGATAGAATTACTTTGCCTCATTTTCTGCAAGTAATGCGATCACCGCTATGATCTCCTTTCTGTGGTTTTCACTTGACTCCATGCCCAATGGACTGTTTCCCTGGATCAACCCCCAACCTGATTAAAAATCTTTTCTAATAAGAAATCTAGCCTTCTTACTGTAATTATTGAATATTCCTGAGTAAAGAGACCTTGGCTATTGAGAGAAGCTATCTTTTAGTGTATTAGGTCAGAAGTGCACTCAAAATCAATTTTCAGGGTTTG
>ML778517.1:1342807-1353763 GCA_009831015.1 Picea engelmannii
TTGGCAAACTGGTAAGAGAATTTTGCGGTATGTGGCTGGAACAGTTGATTATGGTTTATGGTATCCTTCAGAATCAAAAAGTTTTTTAGTTGGTTTTACTGGCAGTGATTTTGCCGGAAGCATTGATGACAGGAAAAGCACTTCCGTTTATGCATTCAAATATGGATCAAGTCTGATTTCTTGGGCATCAAGAAAATAGCCAGTTGTTACATTGTCTTCTGCAAAGGCCGAATATGTTGCAACAACTTCCGCAGCATGTCAAGTTGTTTGGCTAAGAAGGTTAATGAGTGATTTATCACCAAATAAATTGGAGCCAACTCCAATATATTGTGACAATAGTTCTTCAATTACATTGTCCAAGAATCAGGTCTTCAACAAAAAGAGAAAGCACATTGATATCCGTTATCATTTTATTCGAGAATTGGTAAATGAAGATGTAATCACTGTAAAATTTTGTAAATTAGCAGATCAGCACGATGATATCTTCACAAAGCCTTTGGGCACAGAAACATTTGTATCACTCAGATCTAAGCTGAGTGTTGTTAGGTTAAATGATTGTCATGCTCCAACTTAAGGGGGTGTGTTAGACGAATAAGTTGAGCAATCGTTGGGTTAATTAGTTAACTTACAGTTGTTTGGTTTCTTGCTTTTATCACTGAGTTGAGTGAGCTGTTAGACGCTTCGTTGTTTATGAAGCATTCCCTTTTCATGTAATTCCTTTTATATATCAATTTAATAATGATATCGGTGTGTGGTGTTTTATGCATTCTATTCTGCGGTTTCTGTTAAAACCGTTTCTCTTTTCTATCGACTTCGTTTTTGTTTCCACAGGTCTGTTTTTCACTAATTAAGGGAAATATTGAATCTGTATTGCTGTGTGGTGGTGCGAATTCCCAGTCCTTGCTTTTCCCTGTAAATATTAATTCAATTTTGATTTGAATGAATGCGTTGTTTGAACTCCGTGTCGTCTGATGGTTAAGCGCGGCCGGTGATCGTCATTGCCTTGGGTTGACCCTGTAATATTATTCCAGTTTGATTAGTTTGATTGGGTTCTCGTTTGGATAAATTTCCTTAGCTTTTACTGTTCGCTAGCAGCCTCGTGTCTTCAACTTGTCTCCTTTATTTATGTATATTTTTTACCCTTACCTTGGGATATGCTAATTTTCATTTAAACACTTCCACATAATACTCGAGTTTTAAACCTTCTCAATTTACTTGAATAAGGAATAATAGTTAGACTCAACGTTTTTCTTTTATATGTGATTTTCCCCTTAGTTCCAATCCAGAATTTGTAAGATAGCTCTGTAGTCGTTACATGTTACATCTTATGATGTAATCCCTGGAATGTAGTTGGATTCTCAAGTTGTAATTGAGTAGTGGGATAAGGTTAATAAATTGGGTTTTCCTTAATTCCTTTAATGGAATTGTGACCTGACCTTGATTCCTTTATGTTTTTTTGTATGGGTCCTTCTTAATCCTTAGAAAGGAACTACAAGTCAAATTGAATTCTTATGTGCTTGTTGAAAAATAAAAACAAAAAGGGAAGACTTATCTTTTTATAGAGAAGGTTAGCATGTGAATTGACTTGTATTCTTATGTGCTTGTTGAAAAAACAAAACAAAAAGGGAAGACTTGTCTTTTTATAGAGAAGGTTAGCACGTATTTAATTCTTAAAATTTGTGTTGGTCCTCTTATGGTTCTTCTAATGAACTGAAAGGTAGTTGGGTCCTTTCCTTATTTCTCACTATGATTAACTCCCCTATACCCTTATAATGGACGTGTAAGGTGACAGTGATATCCCTTGTACTACTTAGAGACTTTGGGAACTAGTGGTACCTTATTTTAGGGATTGTAGTTAAGAAATGAAGTCTTATACATTGTTTAATGTGTGTTTATCTTCTCAATTACTTAACGGATGTATACAACAACCTTGAATTCCATTATTGTTCATTAGTTGATCTCTTTATGCTAGCTTGTAAATGGACATGAATTTAGTTTGAATCCCTACTGTACTACTTAATTAAGTTAAGTCATTTAAGGTATATTTACTTAGTTGCACTACATAACAATGGTAGTTGATACAGTAGCTCGATGTAAATGATCTAGGATGCTTGACATAAATGAATTTAACTTAGGCGAGGTTTTAAAGATGGGCGTAACTAGATCTCTACTTAGTACTGAAATCTTACTTATGCTTTCTTAGATTTTATAAATCCTTGGGTCTTATTCCCTTACTCAATTGCGCTCATGCTCTTGTGGTTCTTATTACTTTTATGTATTGTCCTCTCACTCATTTTCTCTCATCTTTACTTGAAAATTGACCGAGTATAGTAGATCATTTTATTATGCCTTCAAAATTAATGCACGAGTACAGTTTATGTATCTAGTCTTGAATTGTGGTTTATGTGGGAATGTTCCATAGGTGGTAAGTGCATCTTTTAATTAATGTATGCTATTGTAGATTGGACTCTTCATGGAATTCTTCATAGATGGCTAATTGTGTTCTTTAATTGATGTATGTTTGTAATAGAAATTGTCGCGGCATGAATACTTGATAATTAAGATTGAATGTTCTGCTAGTTAGATTTTGGCTTGATTGTATTAGTGGGATTTAGACACCTCCTTGCTCCTCAGAACAATCACCAGCCTTGAGACCTTAAGTGATCAAAATCAATCGGATGAATCATGGGATTTATCGTTTCTTATGTGTCTTGGAGGTCATAACCTTGTAGGATAGGTTGAGTGGGTAGTCTCCTTATGTTATCTTTATGTGATGAGTTGATCTTGTGTCGTTATTTTATGATACTTGTCGATTATGTGTCGTTATCTAATGTGATGAAGTGTTGATTATGTATTGTTACTAATTATATTAATGCATGATTCTGTGTCATCATCAATTTTTATAATGTGTTTATAGTGTTTATATTAATTATGTTGTGACTATTTTATTTTCCCAATGCAAAAAGAAAAATATTTTTACCTTGTACATCATTATTTTTTATTGTGACGGAGGGGACGTTACAATTTTTTTCATCATTTCAATTAGATATAAAAATAAAAATATCATATTTAATTTATTAACACAAACAAAACTAAACCATTATTCACTAAATGAAGAATAATAAAATATGTTTCTTCAACCTACTTTCATGATTTTTTTCTTCATTTCAATTAGATATCAAAAAAAAATTACAATATTTAGTTTATGAACACAATCAAAATTAAACAATTATTTACTGAATATTTTTCTTCAACCTACCTTCAAAATGTTGTACAAGTCATGGGATATGAGGCAACTATCTTTCCCATCGGTAGTAAAAGCCTTTATTATAGAGGAAACATGAAGGTCATGTATAATCTCAACTCATTTTTCTCAACGAAAATCTGGTATAGTAAATCTAGCATGTATGGATTTCTCGATAGTAAATCTAGTGGTGCCTTCGTGGCTCTGTAGCAACATTCATGAAAGATTGGGAGAAGGGTTTTCATCCTGACTTTTTCTGGGGTCATGGGGTTCAATATTTTATGTGGAAATAGAGGTTATTGGTTCACATAATTTGATTTTTCCCTGAGGAGGTAAATTGTTTACCGAATATTAATTATGATGAATAATGACTATTTCACATGGTTATGCACAATCACATTAACGTTTTCAATTTCAATGGATAAATAGAATTTTTACTTGTATGCCTAAGGTGTGATTAGGTCTTAAATTTCTTAATTAGACTTTGATGAATTAATGTGTTGAATATAATAAATTGTATACGATACAAAATATTTAAAAATATAAAAAGTAGCTAATATTTAAGAGGTATAATTTTTCTTTTCATTTCATAAAATTAATGTGTTAATATTTAAATGATATAATATAGTGTAACATTCTACTCTGGCACACTGAGCGAACTTATTCTTTGAGGACACTTGCTCTCAAGTGATCCATATTATTATTCTTGTAAAACTTTGATTTTTATTATGAGGCGTTATGGGTTAATGATATGTTGTTTTACTACATTGACATAGACAGGTGCTATTGACTCGGTTTTATTGAGTGCCCAGGGTTTAGGACCTCGAGGATGCAAAGGCATCGATGGAACCCCTTGGACTCCGGATCGAGTCAGGGATTGTGCCATTGGGGTTTGATTGTTTTACTGTGATATTAGTGCATCTGACTAGATGATATGATGTGGATATGTTCTGACATGATTTGTTGATGATGCAGGCTGATGATAGCTTGCCGACCAGACTCACATATGGAGTAAAGGGGTCACACACAACTACCAAATATGTTGAGGGAGAGGTGTGGACAACAACCTTGCCATAGTCTACTAGCACTCCCGTCGTGGCTCGAACTATAGGTTAACGATTACCTAGTTTGAGAGGACCCACGATGCCATGAGGGCAGGATGTGATAGTCTCTCATGGTGATTCTAAGGGGCATGAAATAAGGCGAGCACCTTATTCTTTAGAAGCCCTTAGTCTCCCACAAGCTCACCTGGCAGAGTGTTGACTGCAGGGGTTATTGATGTCTACCAAATCAGTTAAGAGGCGAGTGGCACCCTTGGAACCCATAGTGCATCTTGAAGGGCATGTCACGCAAAGGAACAGATGAGGTGAGTGGCATCCTTGGGCCCCGTAGTGTGTCCTGAAGGGTACATTGTGCAAAGGAACAGATGAGGCGAGTGGCACCCTTGGAGCACCTAGTGTGTCTTGAAGGTCACGTCCCATTTTTGATGATAGAGGGATGAACCTAGACGGCCCTAAGACAAATAACATGTTAAGTAATTTTAAAACAATTTCCCAAATTAATTGTCGCCCAGTATGAAATTTAAGGCCTAAGTCTAAATGACGCTAGTGATAGAACCTTGTCTTCTCAAAAAAATAAAAAAAATAATAATAATAAAAATAAAAATAAATTAAATAATAATTTTGACCTTCATTAAATCTTGTAACATGAAGGGAGTAAGAAATTAAGTTATTCATAAAAATAGAGCTTGTAGTAATAAATGTCAAAAGGGGAATTAATTATTTTATCTTTTTGATAATTTAAAATATACTAATTTAATGATAAAAGGGAAAAGGGGTTAAATTCCACACCTTCCTTTTTGAGTTCTAAGTAAAAAGGGGAAAGAGGGAAAATCAAAAAAATAGAAAACTAGGGAAAACAGGTAACATAAAAAGTGAAAAAGGGGAACTTAAGGGGAAAAGAGGAAAGTCAACTTAGTAAAGAATCTACCATTTAGGAGATTTCTAATTTTAAATTGATTTAGCAATTTCATAATAGGGAAAGCCTTTAGAAACTGTAAGGGAATTTGGGGACACCTAGGAGTGATTCTAGGAGTAACTCTAGGTGGGTGAGGAAAATAAGATAATTAATTAATTAAAGAAAATAATTAATGGAGGAATGTAGGGGATGGGTGACACTTGTACGAAGAAGAATTTTTAGGAATTTATTTTTAAAAACTTTAATTACATGATATTTTAGGAAAGAAAGGAAGTTTGAAACTCTATAAAATGAGGGAAGGAGAAGGATAAAGGATCATCTTCTGTTAGCGTAATGTTACGCTGTAGAAATATCGACTTGACTAATTTACTTGTGGGAGTTGGGATACCCAGCTCGGATAGGAGTGGTAGCTCGGCCTTGCGAGGTGAGCTAGGAGCTAGACGTGATCTCTGGATAGTGTGTGTGGCCCCTTTGCGGCTTGGGGGGATAAGGGTGAAGAAGAGTACCCCTATCATTGGCTGGGAGGTACCTGTGAAGTCTCGACGGTCGGCGGGCAAGAGTTGCATAGAGCACGCGCAGAAATTATTCAGAGCGGGCGAATAGGCAATGATACACTTTCTTGTTTGAATGGTAGATTGTCGTAAGTTTTTATGATTGGATCCACATGTTGATTATGTAAGTAGATTAGATGTTTAGATTGTTGGCTGAAATTTTTCTTAGCCTAGCTCAATGATTGTTGACTCCCATGGCCTTTTTTCCATGCACGACTAGACATCCCTATGTGATGATTGAGATCCATGCAATTGTTTTTCCTTCTGACCCTAGCTTGCCAGTCCTTGCCTAAGCAGTCAGCCAAGAGCCTGATCTACGGTTGTCGCCTTGGCGTTTAAAGACCTATGGATCTCAACGCCCTGCTTTTCTGTGCAAGGATGGTGAAGTGAAGGACGAGCCTATCAACCAACTACCTCTATTGTTGTCCTTGCATGATTGTTGACTTGTGCCTTCTAGTATGACCCCTGCATATGGTTTATCTTGCTTCCTTGATGTTATTTTTCTATGCCTTGACTGCTAAAGCCCCTGCGATCCCTTCAATGAGTTATCCTTATGGCCTAGGCATTGTCTTACTGTTGTCAGCCTCCTTACATTGGTATCCTGAGATGTGATAAGCGTTTAACCTCTAGTTGCATTTGCTTCATGTGGATTGACTTGTATTTTTTAATTTATTCTGCGTTGTCATCATGTAATGGAGGTAAAAACCTTACCTCTACGATGGTAGTTTCTGTAACAGATGTAAATATATATATCTATATATATATATATATATATATATATATATATATATATGTTATCTCTGCTATTTTAATTATATAATGGACAAAAATAATATTACTTCAACGTTGGTCAATATGTAATGGTTGTAAGAATCTTCCTCAGTGATTGTAAATATGCAATAGATGTAAAGTTTGTCTCTGCACTAGGATAATGATGATTGCATGCTTTTACTGAAGAGCCATATTTTTCTTTTATTGGTTAGCTATTGATTTTGTGGATGGTGATTTAGTTAGGCATTTATGTCTGCGTTCTTACCTATACATTTCTGAGTGGTGGTTGATTGCCCACAATTTTTTTTTTTTTTTTAATAAAATAACAGAGATGCAGAATGCCCTCGATTGCTATTAAATGTATGATTGGACTGCTGCTTTAAGTGACCACATTATGCCCATGTTTTTGTGATTGAAATTTGCTTAAACGACTAGTTTTTTTTCCTTCCAACTTTGATTTCGCCTTTCCTTTAATTAACGGACTGTGTTCTTGTAGATTTCCTTAGATGACGCCTGGCGTTCATGTTTCGTAGATAGCCATTTGAGTTTGCCTTGCCGGTTGAGTTTGGGACATATGCCACTTCATTTTTGTTTTCCGGGGTTGCATGTAATATTCGTTTGATTTTTGAGGATTGCATGTAATCCCCTTGTTATTTCCAACGAGACAAAATGAAGATTGACTGGATTCTGTTGTGTTTTTCACCCAATGAAACTCCCTCAATGCTCAGCACTGACATTCCCCCTCACTCCATGAAACTGTTGTTGTCCCTCTGAGCGTCTTGATGCTCTTACCCACCTCCCAATGTCCTTTATGACTGTGCACCTTCACCAATGCCCTGCCAGCTCTCATCCACGAGTGATTCTAATTCTGGCGTTTTCCTTGAATCCGTGGATAGTTTCATTCCAAAACTCTCGAGTTGACTGTGTGTCATGGCATTAGTTCTAGTAAGTTTTGTTAAATTCCGTTCTCATATATCGCTCTTGTCTAGAATAAGTGAACCCTTGTATGATAAGATATATTCCATCTTATAATTCTACGAATACTAAACTTTTATTTTTATTTGAAGATTTCGGACATGAAGGAACAATTCAAGGAAATCTATTAATCCTTTCTTTTAATAAAAACTAATTCTAGGCGACCTAAATTCCTCACTAAGCGATTGATATTCTTTTGAGGATACAACTTATCCTCATATGATCAATAAATTGAGAATTCAATGAAGAATTGGGTTGTTGAAGTTTTAGATTGTAAACTATTTTCCTTTAAGAAGTTCCTAAAATGATGTATACCTTTAATTAAGGAAGCATAATTATATGACTTATATGAGTTATTATTCCTTAAGAATGGAAATTAAATTAGCCCTTGGAGTTGGAAAGTAGTTACCTTAAACCTTAGTCTTGCAACCAAGTCCCAAAATAGATAGACCATCTTAAGATGCACTCTTAGTAGATGAAAATAATCATGTTCTTCTTTGTTAGCAACCTTGATGAAGGTTTTCATAGAGTTGAGATTTAGTAATCTTAGGATTTAGGTTAACAATAATATGTGTTTATATTTGATGATTCTTTCTTTATTAGAATACTTACTTAAAGGTGAATAAATATAGAAGAGGTTATGTGATTGAATCTTGAGGATTATATGAATTGAATTTTATTAATAACTATCTCTTAAGGAGCTTAATTGAAGTTTTTTAAAATGGTGACCTTAGTAATCGACTAATTAATTATAATGATTGGTAACACCTTATATCTCGCATTATTGTACATACTTCTTATATCTGCACCAGCATGCGACTTCTTATTATTGATTTCATGAATGATTTTATCATTTTCTTATAATGGATACATAATGTAAAAGTGTTGTCAAAATTCATGTATTGCTTAAGAAGATTGAGTTCTTATGGGTTCTCATAATGAATATGTAATTATAGCTTCTCTTTACATACTCCTAGAAGATATTCCTTAAAAACAAGATGTACAGTTGAGCTGCTTGAGATTAAAATTGTATTTCCGCTCTTGATTTATGATTCTTTATGAGATGTCTTGTTACTCATTTACACTCATTGTTGCTTGAAAAACGATAAGTATAGTAGAATATATTAGTGTGCCATGAATAATTGATGATCAGAGTTGGGATTACAGTTTATGTTGGATTAGTGGGATGTACACACCTCCTTGTTCCTCAAAACAGTCACCATCCCTGAGACCTTAAATGGTCAAAATCGATGGGAACCTGAGCTTGAGCATTTCTTATGTGTCCTAGAGGTCCTAACCATTGCAGGGTAGGACGAGCGGGTAGTCAGTCTTATTTTCATCGGTTTATTATCGTTCATCACTTCCATATGCTTGATGTGCTTCTTAGCTTGTTATCTTGTTGTCGCAGTTGCATGTGTCGTGCTCGTCGTTGTGTTTCGATGCAGAATATAATCTCTTTATTACCTTTGTATACACACACACAAAAAAAAAAATTCACTTGTTACGAGAGGCTCATTGTTGTAACTAACATAAGGTTTGTTACATATAGAGTGAAATCAAGGAGGTGGGTAACACTTTCGTGACAATCGGATCTCAAAAATTCCAAAAAACATTTTTTCGGCTGAACTAATAGTATTTTTCGGTCGAAATTTATTGTTTTTGGCTGAACTAGTTTTCAACCGAAAAGTGAAACATCAAATCGAACGGTGCAGTAATGGCACTCTTGATTTGCATGTAAAAATTTAGTCAGACGGATATTTTCCATCCGAAAATATGTTTTCACCCGAAAGATATTCCGACCAAACAGTCTTTCGGTCGAAAGATAGTTTGACCGAACTATCTTTCTGCCGAAATATTGTTTGGCCGAACTATCTTTTGGCTGAAAGATTGTTCGACCGAACTATCTTTCGACCGAAAGATGATTTATATATCAACCACACATTGAATTTGTTACGTTTTCAAACTTTGTTGGAGTTTGTTGGCATTTCTGAGCGTTTGTGAGCATGAGGTCGTGAGCGTGAGCGTTTCTGATTGTCTATGAGCGTGAGGTCGTGATGGCATAGGTCGTGTAGGCAGATGTTTCTGAGCGTCTATGAGTGCGAGGTCTGTGAGAATAGAGGTCATGTTGGTGGTTGTCATCATTGGCATGCCGAGCTCCAAGTATTTCTCTAACCCCTGTATTGTTATGTAGTATTTAGTTTTAATTTTAATTTTTTTTTATGTATTGTTAAATTTTAATATTAATTTTCAATTTATAATTAAAATTTATTTTCTTGGCCCCTTTTACACAATAATTAAAATGTGAGTTACACCAAGTAATGGAATTCATGAAAATGTTTATTTGTTATTTTTTTATATACGCAGAAATCAATAAGAGTCAATCGAGACTCTGCATTAATTTTCAAAAAAAAAAACTTAGAGTCAATCGAGACTTTGTATTAATTGTCAAAAGAAATAAATCTGAGATCAATAAGGGAAAATCAAAACTCTTGTAGGAGTTGACGATTTATATAATAAGGAATTGATTAATTATATAAATCAATTCTTATTATATTATAGACAAATAATCATACTCAAAACTTTTAAGAAAAAAAATTAAGAAATGAACTTAAATATAGTTGATTACACTAAAATAAGTCAAATATAGTCAAATATTGTCAGCGGGATTGGATTTGTAAAATTTGGTTATGTAACTAATTCAAGGCTAGTTTAGATATTCATTTTGTACAAATTTCATGGTGAATAAGTGCAACTTTGTTAAAAATTTAAACATTGGCAAAAGACAAGTACAAAGACATCGTAACATTTCAAAAAGAAACTAAGCAACCAAACTACTTTGCATTCCTTCTGTAAGTTCCTTGGTTAATTTAACTTTTCCTCATAGATTTGCACCTTAATCTAAAGGTGTAGTAAGACCCATAGCCGAAATTATCTCGCTAATGCGATCACTTATCACTTACCTTACATGAAAGGATTGAAAACTTGAGAACATACTCATATTTTGTTCCTACATAGCAGTTACCTTACATGAAAGGATTGAAAAGTTGAGAACATACTGATATTTTGTTTCTACAGTGTTGTGTGTACATGTCAATTTATATGTGTAGCATTACATGTAAATTTATATGTGTAGTAAAACTGTTTTTTGTTTTTTTATATTTTTTGAGTATATTTGTTTGAAATTAGAGGAAAAATTATTGAATTTGTATATTGTTTTTTTATATTTACTGAGTATGTTTGTTTGAAATTAGAGGAAAAATTGTTGAAACTGTATATTGAAATATATATATATATTTTTTGTATAATCCTAGTATTCTTCTACAAATTTTCAGCAAGATGAATTCATTTCTACATTCAAAAATACAATTTAAACAAAAAAACTTATAATTTCTTGAAAATTTATATTGCTTGATTTCGAAAAAAAAAAAAAAAAAAAAA
>ML778517.1:1395123-1417364 GCA_009831015.1 Picea engelmannii
TCCACTGCTCCCACGACCTCGGCCTCCTCGGCGTCCACTGCACCCACGACCTCGACGTCCACTCCTCCCACGACTTCGGCGACCAGGACCTCACACAGAGACTCACAACGCACTCGACACACAGCCTCGCACAGCCAATGCAAACAAAAAAAGTTCCAAACAATAACAATCGATGTGTGAAGATTATATAAAAACTCTTTCGGCCGAAAGATTATTCGGCCGAAAAATAGTTCGGCCGAACAATCGTTCGGCCGAGATAGTTTTCGGCCGAAAACTAATTGACGGAAAAAAAATATCCGGCCGACCAAATTTCTTCACGCAAATCGAGGGCCCCGTTATGGATCCGTTCGATTTGACGTTTATTTTTTCGGCCGAGCAATAGTTCGGCCGAAAATAATATCTTTCGAACGAAAAAGATATCTAGTTCGGCCGAAAATTGGTTTTCCAAAATTTTGGAGACCAGATTGTCACGAAAGTGTAACCCACCTTCGTGATTCCACCCAGGTAAAAGAAATTACCATGAGTATGGCTCAGGAAATGTTATTCCCTCACTGCCTAATGATGAGGCACTAAACTTTATCTTCTAAAACCCATGTATTCATGGATGCTCTGTTGTGGCCTAAGGCTGGTGGGAAAGATCTCCAGGAGAATTCCTGAGCTAAATATGTGCATTCAACATACACTAAGGGTGACTCCAATTAAAACTATAATGCCCCCTAGGTTTGTGTAACAGTAACAAAAAACGCCAAGAAAATTTAACACCACAAGAGTCAGGTATAACAGTAATATTCTAACAGTCACAACTATCACAGTGCTACCACATAATAGGAAGCATGCAGACCATCGGAAATAATAACCAACATCGAAGGGTCTAGAAAAAGTAAATCGAGGAAGGAAAAGAGATAATAAAAGAAAATTGAGAAGATAATGAGATATCAAATGCCAATTCAAGAAAACTTCATCATCACTCAACCTTGCAGGGTTGGTTCGATGCATCGAGGTGCAAGTCAACAATCATCTAGCTAAGCTAAGGAGGGTTCCAGTCACCAATAAAATACATCAATTTACCTTTCCACTAATTAAACAGATTCAGGTAGAAGTCCTAATACATTCTACCATACAAAAATGAAAAGCCTACCGTTGGATGTTCGCCTGCTCCGTGTGTCATCCGCACGCTCCGTGTAACTCCCACTCGCCGACTGTCGAGACTACACCGATACCTCCTAGCCAATGCTAGGGGTACTCTTCTTCCCCCTTATCCCTCTGAGCCACAAAGGGGCCACACACTATCCAGATGGTATGTCTAGCTCCTAGCTTTCCTTGCAAGGCCGAACTACCACTCCTCTCTGAGCTAGGAAGTCCCAACTCCCACAACTAAATCATTCAAGTCACTAGTATGGAAGTGTAACGTTATGTTAACAGTCGATCCCCTTCTTCCTTCTCCTCCCTCTCTTTTATAGAGTTTTAGAACTTCCATTCTTTCCCTAAATCTCATTTAATTTAAGTTTTAATAAAAATATTCAAAAAGTTATGCTTCGTACAAGTGTCATCCATCCCCCACTTTCCTACAATAATTATTTTCTTTAATTTATTAATTGTCTCACTTCCCTCACCCACCTAGGATTACTCCTAAAATCACTCCTATGTGTCCCTAGATTCCCTTACAGTTTTTGAAAGCTTTCCCTAAAATGAAATTGCTAAATCAGTTTAAAATTAGAAGGTTCTTAAATTGCAGATTCTTTACTAAGTTGGTTCCTTGGTTTTTACCATGAGTTCCCCTCCTTCCCTCTTTAAGTTACCTCCTTTCCCTAAATTCCTAATTTTTATATTTCCCTCACTCCCTTTTCATTAGAGCTAAAACGAGAGTTGTGGAATTAACCTCTTTTCCTTTTATGATTAAATTAGTATCTTTACATTTATATCCACATATTTTATTTAATTTCTTACAATCTTCATTTTACCTCAAAAATTTATGAAGACCAAAATTATTACATAAGTGGTTTTTATTTAAAAATTTTTAATTTTATTTTTATATGGATATTTTCTTAAGGTAGACAAAATTTTACCCCTAGCAAAGTTTTAGACTTAGAACTTAGGTTCTGAACTGGGCGACATTTAATTAGGGAAGTTGTCTTTTTTTAATTTATTAATGTGTTGTTTGTCTTAGGGCCATCTAGGTTCATCTCTCTATCATCATCAATGCGACATGCCCTTCAAGATGCACTAGGTGCTCCAAGGGTGCCACTCGCCTCATCTGTTCCTTTGCGCGACGTGTCCTTTAGGATGCACTACGTGCTCCAAGGGTGCCACTCGCCTCTTTCGATTCTTTTGTGTGACATGAGATTCAGGACACACCACGTGCTCTAAGGGTGCCACTCAACTCTTGACTAATTGGTAGACATCAATAACCCCTGGAGTCAATAATTCGCCAGGTGAATTTGTGGGAGACTAAGGGCTTCTAAGGAATAAGGCCCCTACCTTATTACGCACCCCTTAGAATCATCGCGAGAGAGTATTGTAGTCTGTGCTCATGACATCATGGGTCCTCTCGAACTAAGTAATCATTAACCTATAGTTCGAGCCACGGTGGAAGTGCTAGTAGGATGTGGCAGGGCTGTTGTCCACACCTCTCCCTCAACTTCTCTAGTAGTCATGTGTGACCCCTTTACTCCATAGGTGAGTCTATTCAACAAGCTATCATCAGCCTGCATCATCAACAAATCATGTCAGAACATATCCACATCATATCATCTAATAAAATGTACCAACATCAAAGTAAAACAATCAAACCCCAATGGCACACTCTCTGACTCGATCAGGAGTCCAATGGATTCCATTGATGCCTCTGCATCCTCAAGGTCCAAATCCTACACACTTAGTAAAACCGAGTCAATAGAACCTATCTATGTCAATGCAGTAAAACAACATGTCATCTACCCATAACACATCATAATCAAAGTCAAATGTTTTAATAGCATAATAATCCGGATCACTTGCGAGCAAGTGTCCTCAAAGAATAAGTTTGTTGAGTGCGACAGAGCAAGATGTTACATACACCCCCTCTTGGTCTAAACTTCATCCTAAAGTTTCACATTGTAGATGCCAAAATAAGTGTATCACAGTATCATATGTCTATCTATCAAAAAAAATGGAAACTGATGGCGCATATCATATGCATCCCCCTAGGTCGTCGAGTGTGGACTATAATTGTCCCACTAGACCTTGACCTGATCTACCATTTGACGTCGTAGCTGTCGAATGTGATGATCCAAGATGCGGACTGACTCAGCTGTGAGCACTCCCTGGTCCAATACCTGGAAGGAACTCATTTCAATAACATGTGTAGGATCACTAATATAATGTCTCAGAATGGATACATGAAAAACATCGTGCATATGCCTCAAGGAATCACACAAGGCTAGTCGATAGGCCACGGGACCCTTTCTCTCCACAATATCGAAAGGTCCCATGAACCTAGGAGAGATTTTATCTCCCCTCCCAAAATTGATCTAACTCTTATGTGGTTTAACCTGCAAGAAGACTCAATCACCGACCTCGTAACTACAGTCGACATGGTGCACATCGACATAACGCTTCTGTCGATCCTGCGCTTCTTTAATCCTTTGTCTTATGGTTTGAATTTTCTCTTCCATTTCTTGGATCACTTATGGTCCCACCAGGACCCTATCCTCAAGCTGATCCCAACTCAAGGGCGTATGACATGGTCGCCCGTAAAGAAACTCGAAAGGTGCCATCTTAATGGTGTTTTGGTAACTGTTGTTGTAAGCGAACTCCACTAGAGGAAAGAATTCTTCCCAATGCTTTTGATGGTCCATCACGTACATACGTAACATGTCCTCCAAGGTTTGGTTCGCTTGTTTGGTTTGTCCGTCACTCTCTGGGTGATACGTAGTACTAAATTTAAGTTGAGTTCCCAAGGCCTCTTGGAAGCTCGTCCAAAATCATCTAGTAAACACCGATCCTCGATCATATATAATCTTCTTTGGCATGCCATGTAGCCTCATAATCTTACTAATGAAAACTCTAGCTATGTTAGGCACTTGATATGTCATATGCACAGGAATAAAGTGAGCACTCTTCGTTATAGTGTCTACTACTACAGAAATCAAGTCATGTCTCCTTGCTATCAGTGGCAATCCAATAATAAAATCCATCAAAATAACCTCCCATTTCGATTACGGAATATCATGTGGTTGTAGTAATCCTGCTGGGTGTCTATGTTCATCCTTTACCTGCTGACATTCTATACATCTGGCCACATAGTTGACTATGTTGGCCTTCATTCCCTTCCAGAAGAATAAGGGTTTAAGGGCTTACCTCATCTTTGTGACTCCCAAATGAGGCATGTATACTGCTCTATGAGCCTCGCTTAGGATCAACTTCCTCAACTTGTCATTTGGAAGCACATAAATCTGACCTTTAAACCTCAATAAACCATAGCCATCAAATGAAAATCCCTCATATCATGGTACCATCATTGTGTTTTGTCTGATAAAACCCTCGACCTCTTTGTACCAGTCATCATCACGCTGTAAAGTTAGAATTTTTTCACGTAGATTGATCTGAAGAGGCAACACCAAAAAGATGTCTGGTCTCCGACTCAAAGCATATGCCACTCGATTCACTGTTCCCTTTATGTAAGTAATCTCAAAGTCATATTCACTAGGCAGTTCCAACCAACATCGTTGTCATGCGTTCAAGTCCAAACAAACTTGTCATGCCTCTGAAATGCTTCTGTGCATTTCTCGGTCCAAACAAACGTCTTGTTTTTCTCCTGCAATTCCGTGATCGGATTTTCTACCTTCGAAAATCCTTTGAAAAATCATCGATAGTATCTTGCCAAACCCATGAAGCTACGCACTTCTGTGACATTCGTAGGCATAGGCCATTCCATAATAGCCTCGACCTTGGTCGAATCCACAACTATGCCTTCACTAGGGATGACATGCACTAAGTAGTGAATCTTCGATTGATAAAATGAGCATTTGGACAACTTCCCATACAATTTGTGCTCTCGTAGACACTATAGTACCAAGCGCAAGTGATCGTCATGCTCCTCTATTGTCCGAGAGTAGATCAAAATATCATCAATGAATACTTGGACAAACTTGTCGAAGTACTCGTGGAACAACCCATTCATCAAACTCATAAATACCCCTGGGGAATTTGTCAATCCAAATGGTGAAACAATAAACTCGTAATGTCCAAACCTCATCTTAAAGGAGGTCTTTGGGACGTCATCCTCCTTGATCTATAACTAGTGATACCCTGATCACAAGTCGATCTTGGAGAACACCGCTGCACCCTTAATTTGATCAAACAGATCATCAATTCTCGGCAATGGATATTGATTCTTGATCGTAGCCTTGTTCAGTTGACGGTAGTCAATGAAAATCGTCCATGATCCTTCCTTATTTTGTATGAAAATAGCAGGTTCACCCCATGGTGACACACTAGGATGTATCATTCCCAGGTCCAGCAACTCCTTCATTTGCATTTTCAACTCTTGTAACTCCGAGGTTGACATCTGAGAAGGCGTTCTTGCTATCGGTTCAGTCCCCATTTTTAGGTCTATAGTAAACTCCAACTCCCTCTCCAGCGACATCCCGGGTAACTCCTATGGAAATACATTTGCAAACTCTCTTACCACCGGAAGGTGTTCTAGACCTTCCGGTACTTCCTTCTTGTTTAACGCAAGCATCGCATAAATCTTGCACCCCTTGCGCATACTCTTCCGTAACTATAAGAAAGAGATGAACCTCAGGGAAACTCCCTGGTTCCATCCTACAATTACATGTCTCTATCCTTCGTCATCGACCAAGCTTAACCATTTTGTCTTATAGTTGATTATTGCCTCATGCGATTCCAACCAATCCATACCAATCACAACATCATAAGATCCTAGGATCGTGACATATAGGTTGGTCCTTGTGACAAACTCTCCTAGGTTAAGGGCACAACCCGTAACCTTTCCTCCAACCTTCTGTTTGTCTCCTGAAGCCATCTCTACGAAGCTAAACTCGTCCTGTTTGATTTCCTTTACCTTCGTCCTTTTTAACACTGCACCGGAAATGAAACTCTCGGTAGCACTGGGATCTATTAAAATACTAGGGTCTGGTAAGCGACAATACCTATCATCTCGAGCATAGTCGATTGATACTCTGCCTGGAAGTTATTCACTGTGGCATGAATTCAATGGGCCTTACACATATCTCCCACGGTAGTTGGTCCGACTAATGTGGACAAGCTGGTCCTCTCCACAGGACAATCGCACTGGTAGTCTGGCTCCCCACACATCCAACACCCCTTCTTTGGCCCAGTAGTCCTGGTACCCAAAGTAGAAGATGATGACCCACCAGCCTAGAACCTTGGTATGTTCTACTGAACATGCCTAAACTGTTGCTACTATAGGTGACACTGTTGTTGATGTTGTGGTCCCCGATAAGGTGTCCGTTGCTGAGGCAACGGTTGTCAAGGTGTAGTGAATGTGGATCCCCTCTGGAAGCCACGATATCTCGACATGTGTCTCACAGGTGTCTGGTACTGCTGGGTTCCAGATGAAACCTACCCTGTTGGTCTTGCTAGAGTCCTAGTCTGAACTCCATTGACAAGATCCTCCTCTACTATGAGGGCCTTCTGGATGACATCGTGGAAGGTTTGAAGCATAAAAATCCTAACATTTGCACGCAAGCTTCCATTAAGGCCGAATATGAACTTGTTGACCTTAAGTTTCTTTCTGTTAAGGTGTAGATCATACCGGAGTAGCTCCATAAAACGTGCCTCGTACTCGGGCACCGTACGACCTCCCTTTCATAAGTCATTGAACGCATTGAGTTGATGCTCAATGAATTCCTCTAAAAGGTACTTTTCTCTGAACAATTCCTCGTACAGTTCCCATGAGTCGTCTTCAACGGCTATGTTCAAATGCGGTAGGAGTGTCTTCCACCATAGAAGAGAGCGCCCCTTCAGTTGAAATACCTCCATGCGGACCTTCATGTTGGAGGTATAATCACGAAGTGCGAAGCACATCTCCATGTTCTCCAACCATGACTTGGTTTCTGCACCATCTTGGACACCAAAGAACTCGAGAAATTTGACCTTCTCAAGTTCACGGTGAATGCTACCATTACCAACTAGAGGGTGCGGTGGAACCTCAGTGGGTGCCGACGTTCTAGCCTCATCTCTGTCCAAACGGATGATCAGTGCCTCGGACATGCACTGAAAATATCTCATCATTCTGACTACATCACTAACTGCTATCTTCTCCTGTCTGAGAACCTGCTCGTCTCCCTGGGGGTTCAACCTCTTAGGTGTGGAATTCTACTAGAGGAGTCGCGCCTCCTCCCCTTGCACCCTGTTGTCTGCCTCCGCAGCGTCCTCTAACCATGATTACCTGTGGGCACACAATCAACTCGATTAGAAAGAGTATAATCAAATCATGTCAACGAAATCCGTAGCGATCCCAAGTCGCGGGTTGAACCCTCTCTGATACCATATGTAAAGGTCCTCCTCATTACGACAAGAACCTCTTATAACAAGTGCATTTATTTATTTTTTTGTTTTTTTTTTGTGTGTGTGCATGTGTACAAGGATAATAAATACATTCGACTCAGAGTTTCGATAGGACGATGAACATGGCACATGCAACTGCAACAATAACATACGATCTAAGATGCACATTAATCATCTGCAAGCAATGAACGAAAATCAACCAACAATAAATAAGACTGACTACCCGCCCGTCCTACCCTGCAATGGTTAGGACTTCCAAGACACATAAGCAACGCTCAAGCCCAGGTTCCCATCAATTTTAACCATTTAAGGTCTCAGGGCTGGCGATTGTTCTGAGGAACATGGAGGTGTCTACATCCCGCCTGACACAAACCAGACCAAGCTAAATATGCTGAATCAACCAACACCAAGGATGATCACTACACAATAAAGTTCTATAAACCTATCACATATCACATACATTCCATGGGCAAGACAACTTGATTTACTAAATCCATCATATCATGACATAAGTTGTGCACAACGTAATCATCTTTATTTTAATTCAAGGTGCCATGGTAGTCATCTACTCTACTTCAAGGTGTGAGATTAAACATTCATTAAATTCAACTGTAGCTAACATTTTTAGTGGAAGAGAAGTGACTACACCCATGTCTGTCCATACCTATCATGGTGCCAAATAATATTAATTAATTCATGGATCAGGGTAGTCAATTTACGTAATAAATCTCACACCCTAAAACTTCATGGGGTACAAATTCTATTATAAACTTACAATTCGATCAACCTCAGCATCTCCTAAAGGCGCAGGAGTGACCTACTTGATTTTTAAAAGTGCTAAGAGAACAATTACTTCATCAACCATGCTTCTCATTTATTCAATACTCAATATCATTATCAAATTAATGCAAGGTGCAAGTGAAATTAGAGCTACATAACCATGACTCTGACCATTCTCCAATCATTTTTTTTTTCATTTGGATAATATTCTTAATATGGTGCGCAATTGATCTACGACAAAATTTAAGGTAGCTATACATTAAATCTGGACCAGTTTCTAAACATATAGATTCTTTCCTTTCATTTAGTTTGTCTTGGCATAAATCTCAATTATAATTTAGCGGAGGTGTTGTAATTATACTAAATTTGATAACCTTAATTATGAATTGTAAATTGCAGAACAATAAACTCTATATAAAAATGTAAAACAAATTGTAACTAGTAAAAATTTATTTAAGTTGTAAAGCAATAAAATTTATCTAAATTAAAAAGGTATTTTTAAATTGTAAAACAATAAAATTTATATATATGAAAAGAATGTAAAACAAATTCAACTACGGTAGAATTTTTTTTGAACGATTAAAGTTGTTACCCAATTTAACTGCTACAGTGGTTATAAACACAAACAAGTGGGTACGCTAGTTAATTTAAATGCAGCTGTAGTTCCAACCCCCATTGATAAAGTAGTAAACTGATATATAACAAAAATGGTTAGGCATCTGTTGCTCAGGAATTTCAGAGACCAACAAGGAAACCGCACTGCCAATTGTTGCTTCCATTTTGAAATCTCTAATGTAACCATTGCTTCCACTCCATGGTAGAGGAAAGTGCTATTCGAGAGGTTGAAGACAGTGATATTACCACAATTCCATCCTGATCCATTCACAATTATCAATTAAATTTTTTCCAGGATAGGAGGAATGCGGGTCGGTGTCCCAGTCGCAAAATACAGGTGGGGGAAAGGAAGAGAGGAAGCAACCAAATTAGGGGGGGAGTGACCACAATGGCATGTGGTAAGGAAGGTAAGTCATCATAATCTATAGGGGGAGAGGTCAGAGCCTGTGCACATTCGACCAAGAAGAAATTTAAGTAATTACGCCAAGAAGAAAAACAAAACCACAATTCCATAGAAGATCACATCAAAAAGATTAATAGGCAAGAAAAGGTGGGTTCAAGCTCATTGGGACACAGGAAGATGGAGAAAACCTCCAGGAAAAGAAGAAAGCAGTACGCTATGAGAAAAATTAAAATCGTCAATCAAGGACTGTCACCACAGTAGTGGTTGGGTGCACTGGCTTAGCCTAACCCTGCCTGAAATTCACAACCACAAGATCACTCGAATAAAGCTCAAGAGCCTTTTCACTTAAATTACGTGGATAGCATGGCTATTAAGTCATCCGACGGATAACCTAATTATTCTCTATCCACTTAAGGTTGTGAATACTTTAGATCATTGCAGCGTACAAAAAACCAATTTATGTGTCTCTCTCCAGATTCGTTTCAGTAGTTGCAACTCCGATATGCTTGAACAGAGAAAGCGATATAGTGGTTTGCGCTGTGTTACGGTAGTAATAATAAAAACTTACTGCAGGTAAAATAAATTACCGTGAGTATGCCTTAGGAAACATTATTCCCTCACTGCCTAATGATGAGGCACTAAACTTTCTCTTCTGAAACCCATGTATTCATGGATGCTCTACTATGGCCTAAGGCTGGTGGGAAAGATATCCAGGATAATTCCTGAGCTAAATATGTGCATTCAACATACACTAAGGGTGACTCCAATTAAAACTATAATGCCCCCTAGGTTTGCGCAACAGTAAAAAGAAACCCCAAGAAAATTTAACGCCACAAGAGTCAAGTATAACAGTAATATTCTAACAGTCGCAACTATCACAGCGCTACCACATAATAGGAAGCATGCAGACCGTCGAAAATAAGAAACAACACCGAAGGGTCTAGAAAAATTAAATCGAGGAAGGAAAAGAGAGAAGAAAAGAAAATCGAGAAGGTAATGAGATATCAAATGCCGATTCAAGAAAACTTCGTCATCACTCAAACTTGCAGGGTTGGTTCGATGCATCGAGGCGCAAGTAAAAAATCATCTAGCTAAGCTAAGGAATGTTCTACTCACCAATAAAAGACATCAATTTACCTTTCCACTAATTAAACATATTCAGGTAGAATTCCTAATACATTCTACCATACAAAAATGAAAAGCATATCGTTGCCTATTCGCCTGCTCCGTGTGTCGTCCGCGCGCTCCGTGCAACTCCTGCTCACCGACCATCAAGACTACACCGATACCTACCAGCCAACGCAAGGGGTACTCTTCTTCCCCCTTAGCCCCTCGAGCCACAAAGGGGCCACACACTATCCAAATGGTACGTCTAGCTCCCATCTCACCTTGCAAGGCCGAGCTACCACTCCTCTCCGAGCTGGGAAATCCCAACTCCCAGAAGTAAATTAGTCAAGTCACTAATCCAGTAGCATAAAGTTACACTAATAGCCTATCCCCTTCTTCCTTCTCCTCCCTCTCTTTTATATAGTTTTAGAACTTCCATTCTTTCCCTAAATCTCATTTAATTTAAGTTTTAATAAAAATCTTCTAAAAAATCTCCTTCGTACAAGTGTCATCCATCCCGCACTTTCCTCCAATAATTATTTTATTTAATTTATTAATTGTCTCATTTCCCTCACCCACCTAGGATTACTCCTAAAATCACTCCTAGGTGTCCCTAGATTCCCTTACATGTTTTAAAAGCTTTCCCTAAAATGAAATTGCTAAATTAGTTTAAAATTAGAGGGTTCTTAAATTGCAGATTCTTTACTAGGTCGGTTTCTCTGTTTTTACCATGAGTTCCCGTCCTTCCCTCTTTAAGTTACCTCCTTTCCCTAAATTCCTAATTTTTTTATTTCCCTGACTCCCTTTTCATCAGAGCTAAAAATGACAGATGTGCAATTAACCTCTTTTCCTTTTATGATTAATTTATTATCGTTTCTTTTTTTTTTAAACTATCAAAAGTTAAAATAATTAAATTTCTTCTTTACATTTATATCCACAGATTTTATTTAATTTCTTACAATCTTCATTTTACCCCAAAAAATTATGAAGACCAAGATTATTAATTAAGTGGTTTTTATTTCAAATTTTATTATTTTATTTTTATATGGATATTTTCTTAAGGTAGACAAAATTTTACCCCTAGTGAAGTTTTAGACTTAGAACTTAGGTTCTGAACTGGGCGACATTTAATTAGGGAAGTTGTTTTTTTTTTTTTAATTTCTTAATGTGTTGTTTGTCTTAGGGCCATCTAGGTTCATCCCTCTATCATCATCAATGTAACGAGCCCTTCAGGACGCACTAGGTTCTCCAAGGGTGCCACTCGCCTCATCTATTCCTTTGTGCGATGTGCCCTTTAGGATGCACTACGTGCTCCAAGGGTGCCACTCGCCTCTTTTGTTTCTTTTGAGCGACGTTCCCTTTAGGATGCACCACGTGCTCCAAGGGTGCCACTCACCTCTTGTCTGATTGGTAGACATCAATAACCCCTGGAGTCAACAATCCACCAGGTGAATTTGTGGGAGACTAAGGGATTCAAAGGAATAAGGGCCCCACCTTATTGAGCGCCCCTTAGAATCATTATGAGTGACTGTCGCAACCTGCCCTCACGACATCATGGGTCCTGTCGAACTAGATGATCATTAACCTATAGTTCGAGCAATGGTGGGAGTGCTAGTAGGATGTGACAGGGCTATTGTCCACACCTCTCCCTTAACCCCTCTGGTAGTCATGTGTGACCCCTTTACTCCATATGTGAGTCTGGTCGATAATCTATCATCAGCCTACATCATCAACAAATCATGTCAGAACATATCCACATCATATCATTTAATCAAATGTACCAAAATCACAGTAAAACAATCAAACCCCAATGGCACACTCCCTAACTCAATCTGGAGTCCAAGGGATTCCATCAATGCCTTTGCATCCTCAAGGTCCAAACCCTGCACACTCAGTAAAACTGAGCCAATAACACTTGTCTATGTCAATGCAGTAAAACAACATGTCATCTACCCATAACGCATCATAATCAAAGTCAAATGTTTTAATAGCATAATAATTCGGATCACTTGCGAGCAAGTGTCCTCAAAGAATTAGTTTGTTGAGTGCGACAGAGCGGGATGTTACATACACCCCCTCTTGGTCTAAACTTCATCCTGAAGTTTCACAGTATAGATGCTGAAATAAGTGTATCACAATATCATATGTCTATCTATCAAACAAAAATGGAAACTACTGGTGCATATCATATGCGTCCTCCTAGGTCGTCGAGTGTGGACTATAATTGTCCCACTAGACCTTGACTTGATCTACCGTTCAACATCGTAGCTGTCGAATGCGATGATCGAAGATGCGGATAGGCTCAGCTGTTAACACTCCCTCGTCCGATACCTGCAAGGAACTCATTTCAATAACATGTGTATGATAAATAATATAATGCCTCGGAATGGATACATGAAAAACATTGTGCATACGCCTTAAGGAATCACGCAAGGCTAGTCGATAGGCCATAGGCCCCTTTCTCTCCACAATCTCAAAAGTTCCCATGAACTTGGGAGAGATTTTATCTCCCCTCCCAAACTTGATCAAACTCTTATGTGGTTTAACTCGTAAGAAGACTCGATTGATGACCTCGTAACTACCGTCGACATGGTGCGCATTGGCATAACTCTTGTGTTGATCCTGTGCTTCTTTAATCCTTTCTCTGATGGTTTACATTTTCTCTTCCATTTCTTGGATAACTTCTGGTCCCACCAAGACCCTATCCTCAAGCCAATCCCAACTCAAGGGCGTCCGACACGGTCGCCCGTAAAGAAACTATAAAGGCTCCATCTTAATGGTGCTTTGGTAACTGTTGTTGTAAGCGAACTCCACTATAGGAAAGAATTCTTCCCAATGCGTTTTTTGGTCCATCACATACATGCGTAACATGTCCTCCAAGGTTTGGTTCATTTGTTGGGTTTGTCCGTCAGTCTCCGGGTGATACACAGTACTAAAGTTAAGTTGAGTTCCCAAGGCCTCTTCGAAGCTTGTCCAAAATCATCCAGTAAACACCGATCCTCGATCAAATATAATCTTCTTCGCTCCACCATGCAGCCTCACAATCTCACTGATGAAAACTCTAGCTATGTCAAGCACCTGATATGTCGTAAGCATAGAAATAAAGTGAGAACTCTTTGTTACAGTGTCTACTACTACGGAAATCAAGTCATGTCTCCTTTCCATCAGTGGCAATCCAACAATAAAATCCATCGAAATAACCTCCCATTTTGATTTTGGAATAGAATGTGGTTGTAGTAATCCTATTGGGTGTCTATGTTCATCCTTTACCTTCTGACATTCTTGACATCTAGCCACATAGTTGACTATGTCGGCCTTCATTCCCTTCCAGAAGAATAAGGGTTTAAGGTCTGCCCTCATCTTCGTGACTCCCGGATGAGCCATGTATACTGCTCTATGAGCCTCTCTTAGGATCAACTTCCTCAACTTGTCGTTTGGTGGCACGTAAGTCTGACCTTTAAACCTCAATAAGCCATCGCCATTAAATGAAAATCCCTCAAATCGTGGTACCATCATTGTGTTTTGTCCGATAAAACCATCGACCTCTTTGTACTAGTCATCATCACACTGTAAAGTTAGAATCTTTTCACGTAGATTCGTCTGAAGAGGAAACACTGAAAATATGCATGGTCTCCAACTCAAAGCATCCGCCACTCAATTCACTATTCCCTTTATGTAAGTAATCTCAAAGTCGTACTCGCTAAGCAGTTCCAACAAATTTCGTTGTCATGCGTTCAAGTCACTTTGCGTAAAAATGTGTTGTAGTCCACAATGGTGAGTCTTTAGTTCAAATTTTCATCCAACAAGGTAGTGTCTCCAAACCTTCAAGGCATATATGATGGATAATAACTCCAAATCATGCATCGTGTAGTTCTCCTCATGCCTTCTTAGTTTCCTTGAAATGTAAGAAATTACTCATCCATCTTACATCAAGACTCCACCTAAACCTTCCTTGGATGCATCTATGCACACCAAGAAGTCCACATCCATTTCAGGGACCTTTAGTATCGGTGCTATTGTCAACAATTCTTTGAGCTTATGAAATGCTTCCGTGCATTTCTCGATCCAAACAAACTTCCTATTTTTCTTCTGCAATTCTGTGATTGGATTTGCTACCTTCGAAAATCCCTCGACGAATCGTCGATAGTATCCTGCCAAACCCATGAAGCTACGCACTTCCATGAAATTCATAGGGACAGGCCATTCCATAATAGCCTCAACCTTGGCCAGATCCATAGTGATGCCTTCATCAGAGATGACATTCCCTAAGTAGTGAATCTTTGATTGATAGAATGAGCATTTGGACAACTTCCCATACAATTTGTGCTCTCATAGACACTGTAGTACCAAGCACAAGTGCTCATCATGTTCCTCCATCGTCTGAGAGTAGATAAAAATATCGTCAATGAATACTTGGACAAATTTGTCCAAGTACTCATAGAACAGGCCATTCATCAAACTCATAAATACCCCTAGAGCGTTTGTCAATCCAAAATGTAAAACAATAAAATTGTAATGTCCAAACCTCATTTTAAAGGTAGTATTTGGGAAGTCATCCTCCTCGATCCGTAACTAGTGATACCCTGATCACAAATCAATCTTGGAGAACATCATTGCACCCTTAATTTGATCGAGCAGATCATCAATTCTCGGCAATGGATACTGATTCTTAATCGTAGCCTTGTTCAGTTGACGGTAATCAATGCAAAGCCTCCATGATATGTCCTTCTTTTGTATGAAAATAATAGGTGCACCCCACCATGACACACTAGGACGTATCAGTCCCAGGTCCAACAACTCCTTCAGTTTCATTTTCAACTCTTTTAACTCCGGGGTCGACATCTGATAAGGCATTCTTACTATCGGTTCAGTCCCCAGTTTTAGGTCTATACTAAAATCCAACTCCCTCTCCAGCGACATCCCAGGTAACTCCTATGGAAATATGTCTGCAAACTCTCTTACCACGAGAAGGTGTTCTATAACTTCCACTACTCCCTTCTTGTTTAATGCAAAGATCGCATAAATCTTGCACCCCTTGCACATACTCTTCCATAAATGTAAGGAAGAGATGAACCTTAGGGAAACTCCCTGGTTCCGTCCTACAATTAAATGTCTCTTTCCTTCATCATCGACCAAGCTCAACCGTTTTGTCTTACAGTTGATTATTGCCTCATGTGATTCCAACCAATCCATACCAATCACGACATCATATGATCCTAGGATCGTGACATATAGGTTGGCCTTTGTGACAAACTCTCCCAGGTTAAGGGCACGGCCCATAACCTTTCCTCTAACCTTTTGTTTGGCTCCCGAGGCCATCTCTACGAAGCTAAAATCGTCCTGTTCGACTACCTTTACCTTCATCCTTTTTAGTGTTGCACCAGAAATGAAACTCTCGATAGCACTGGGATCTATCAAAATACTAAGGGTCTGGTCAGCGACAATACCTATCATCTCGAGCACAGTCGACTGATGCTCTTCCTGGCAGTTATTCACTGTGGCATGAATCCAATGGGCCTTGCCCATATCTCCGACAGTAGTGGGTCTAGCTGATCTAGATGCTCTGGTCCTCTCCATAGGACAGTTGCGCTAGTAGTGTGGCTCCCCACATGTCCAACACCCCTTCTTTGACCTAGTAGTCCTAGTACCCAAAGTAGAAGATGACGATCCACGGGCCTGGAACCTTGGTCTGTTCTGCTGAACAGGCTTATACTGTTGTTGTTGTGGGTGACGCTGCTGCTGATGTTGTGGTCCCCAATAAGGTGTCCATTGCTGAGGTGGTGGTCACTGAGGTGTAGTGAATGTGGATCCCCTCTGGAAGCCACGATAACCCCTCATGTGTCTCACAGGTGTTTGGTGCTGCTGGGTTCCAAATGAAACCTACCCTGCTAGTCTTACTGGAGTCCTAGTTTGACCCCCATTGATAAGCTCCTCCTCTGCTATGAGGGCATTCTATACAACATCGTGCAAGGTTTGAAGCATAAAAATCCTAACCTTTGCACGCAGGCTTCCGTTAAGGTCGAATATAAACCTGTTAACCTTAAGTTTCTCGGTGTTAAGGTGCAGAGCATACGAGAGCAACTCCATAAAACGTGCCTCATACTCGAGCACCGTATGACCTCCCTATCATAAGGCATTGAACTCATTGAATTGATGCTCAATGAATTCCTCTGAAATGTACCTTTCTTTAAATCATTCCTCAAACAGTTCCCATGACACATATTCAATGGCCATGTTCAACTGTGGTAGGAGCATCTTCCACCATAAAAGAGTGATCCCCTTCAGTGGAAACACCACCATACAGACCTTCATGTTGGAGGTATAATCGCAAAGTGAGAAGCACATCGCCATGTTCTCCAACCATGCCTCGGCGGCTGTGCCATCTGGGGCGCCAAAGAACTCAGGAAATTTGACCTTCTCAAGTTCACGGTTAATGCTACTAGTACCAACCGGAGCGCGCAGTGGAACGCCAGTGGGTGTCGGTGCTCAGGCCTCATCTTTGTCCAAACGGCTGATCAGTGCCTCGGACATGCGCTGAAAATATCTCATCATTCCGACTACATCACTAACTGCTATCTTCTCATGTCTGAGAACTTGCTCATCTCCCTGGGGGTTTGACCCCTCAGGCGTGGAATGCTATTGGAGGAGTCACGCCTCCTCCCCTTGCATCCCATTGTCTACCTCCGCGACGTCCTCTAACCATGATTACATGTACACACACAATCAATTTGATTAGCAAGAGTATAATCAAATCATGTCAATGAAATCCATAGTGATCTGAGGTCGCGGGTTGAACTTTCTCTGATACCATATGTAAAGGTCCTCCTTGTTACGACAACAACCTCTTATAACAAGTGCATTTCCCCCCCCCCTTTTTTTTGTGTGTGCACATGTGTAAAAGGATAATAAATACATTCGACTCAGAGTTTCCATACGACGACAAACATGGCGCATGCAACTGCAACAACAACATACGTTCTAAGACACACATCAATCATCTACAAGTAATGAACGACAATCAACCGACAATAAATAAGACTGACTACCTGCCTGTCCTACCCTGCAATGGTTAGGACCTCCAAGACACATAAGCAATGCTCAAGCCCAGGTTCCCATCGATTTTAACCATTTAAGGTCTCAGGGCTGGCGACTGTTCTGAGGAACATGGAGGTGTCTACATCCTACCCGACACAAACTAGACCAATCTAAATACCCTAAATCAACCAACACCAAGGACGATCGCTGCATGATAAAGTTCTATAAACCTATCACGTATCACATACATTCCATGGGAAAGACAACTTGATTTACTAAATCCATCATATCATGACATAAGTTGTGCACAATGTAATCATCTTTATTTTAATTCAAGGTGCCATGGTAGTCATCTACTCTACTTAAAGGTGAGAGATTAAACATTCATTAAATTCAATTGTAGATAACATTTTTAGTGGCAGAGAAGTGACTACACCCATGTCCGTCCATACCTATCATGGTCCCAAATAATATTAATTAATTCATGGAGTAGGGTAGTCAATTTACATAATAAATCTCACACCCTAAAACTTCATGGGGTACAAATTCTATTATAAACTTACAATTCGATCAACCTCATCATTTCCTAAAGGCGCAAGAGTGACCTACTTGATTTTTAAAAGTGCTAAGAGAACAATTAATTCATCAACCATGCTTCTCATTTATTCAAGACTCAATACAACTATCAAATTAATGCAAGGCGCAAGTGAAATTAGAGCTACATAACCATGACTCCAACCATTCTCCAATCATTTTTTTTTCCATTTGGATAATATTCTTAATATGGTGTGTAATTGATCTATGACAAAATTTAAGGTAGCTATACATTAAATCTAGACCAGTTTCTAAACATACAGATTCTTTCCTTTCATTTAGTTTGTCTTGGCATAAATCTCAATTATAATTTAGTGTAGGTGTTGTAATTATACTAAATTTGATCACCTTAATTATGAATTGTAAATTGTAGAACAATAAACTCTATATAAAAATGTAAAACAAATTGTAACCAGTAAAAATTTATTGAAGTTGTAAAGCAATAAAATTTATCTAAATTAAAAAGGTATTTTTAAATTGTAAAATAATAAAATTTATATATATGAAAAGAATGTAAAACAAATTCAACTATGGTAGAATTTTTTTTGAATGATTAAATTTGTTACCCAATTTAACTGCTACAGTGGTTATAAATGCAAACAGGTGGGTACGCTGGTTAATTTAAATACAACTGTAGTCCCAACCCCGATTGATAAAGTAGTAAACTGATATATAACAAAAATGGCCACACATCTGTTGCTCAGGAATTTCAAAGACCAACAAGTAAACCACACTGCCAATTATTGCTTCTGTTCTGACATATCTACCGTAAACATCGCTTCCACTCCATGGTAGAGGAAAGTGTTATTCAGAAGGTTGAAGACAGTGATAATACCACAATTCTGTCCCAAGCCATTCACAATTATCAATTAAATTTATGCCATGATCGGAGGAATGTGGGTCGGCGTCCCAGTCGCAAAATACAGGTGGGGGAAAGGCAGAGAGGTAGCGGCCCAATTGGAGGGGGGGGGCAACTACAATGACGTGAGTTAAGGAAGGTAAGTCGTCATAATTTACAAGGGGAGAGGTTGGAGCCTATGCACGTTCGGCCAAGAAGAAGTTTAAGTAATTACGCCAAGAAGAAAAACAAAAACGCAATTCCATAGAGGATCACATCAAAAAGATCAATAGGCAGAAAAAGGTGGGTTCCAGCTCATTGGGCCATAGGAAGATGGAGAAAACCTCCAGGAAAAGAAGAAAGCAGTACGCTATGAGAAAAAATAAAATTGCCAATCAAGGTTTGTCAACACAGTCATGGTTGGGTGCCTTGGCTTAGCCTAACCCTGCCTGAAATTCATAACCACTGGATCACTCGAATAAAGATCAAGATCCTTTTCACTTACCTTATGTGGATAGCATGCCTATTAAGTTAGCCGATGGATAACCTGATTATTCTCTATCCACTTAAGGTTGCGAATACTTCAGATCGTTGCAACGTACATACAACCAATTTATGTGTCTCTCTCCAGATTCATTTTAGTAGCTGCAACTCCGATTTTCTTGAATGGAGAAAGAGACATAGTAGTTTGCACTATGTTATGGTAGTAATAATAAAAACTTACTATAGGTAAAATAAATTACCATGAGTATGGCTAAGGAAATGCTATTCCCTCACTGCCTAATGATGAGGCACTAAACTTTATCTTTCGGAACCCATGTATTCATGGATGCTCTACTGTGGCCTAAGGCTGGTGGGCAAGATCTCCAGGAGAATTCCTGAGCTAAATATGCGCATTCAACATACACTAAGGCTGACTCCAATTAAAACTATAATGCCCCCCAGGTTTGTGCAACAGTTAAAAAAAAACCCAAGAAAATTTAACGCCACAAGAATCAGGTACAACAGTAATATACTAACAGTCACAACTATCACAGCGCTACCACATAATAGGAAGCATGTAGACCATTGGAAATAAGAACCAACACCGAAGGGTCTAGAAAAATTAAATCGAGGAAGGAAAAGAGAGAAGAAAAGAAAATTGAGAAGGTAATGAGATATCAAATGTTGATTCAAGAAAACTTCATCATCACTCAACCTTACAGGGTTGGTTCAATGCATCGAGGCGCAAGTCAACAATCATCTATCTAAGCTAAGGAAGGTTCCAGTCACCAATAAAAGATATCAATTTACCTTTCCACTAACTAAACATATTCAAGCAGAAGTCCTAATACATTCTACCATACAAAAATGAAAAGTGTATCGTTGCCTATTCGCCTGCTCCGTGTGTCATCCGCGCACTCCGTGCAACTCCCGCTCACCGACCATCAAGACTACACCGGTACCTCCCAGCCAATGTTCAGGGTACTCGTCTTCCCCCTTAGCCCCCCGAGCTACAAAGGGGCCACACACTATCCAGATGGTACATCTATCTCCCAGCTCGCCTCGCATGGCCGAGCTACCACTCCTCTCCGAGTTGGAAAATCCCAACTCCCACAAGTAAATCAACGAAGTCACTAATCCGGTAGTGTAACGTTACGCTAACAACCTATCCCCTTATTCCTTCTCCTGCCTCTTTTTTATAGAGTTTTAGAACTTCCATTCTTTCCCTAAATCTCATTTAATTTAAGTTTTAATAAAAATCTTCTAAAAATTCTCCTTCGTACAAGTGTCATCCATCCCCCACTTTCCTCCAATAATTATTTTCTTTAACTTATTAATTGTCTCATTTCCCTCACCCACCTAGGATTACTCCTAAAATCACTCCTAGGTGTCCCTAGATTCCCTTACAGATTTTAAAAGCTTTCCCTAAAATGAAATTGTTAAATTAGTTTAAAATTAGAAGGTTCTTAAATTGTAGATTCTTTACTAATTTGGTTTCTTGCTTCTTACCATGAGTTACCCTCCTTCCCTCTTTAAGTTACCTCCTTTCCTTAAATTCCTAATTTTTATATTTCCCTCACTCCCTTTTCATCAGAGCTAAAAACGACAGTTGTGCAATTAACCTCTTTTCCTTTTATGATTAATTTAGTATCTTTTATTTTATTTTTTAACTATCAAAAGTTAAAATAATTAAATTTTTTCTTTACATTTATATCCACAGATTTTATTTAATTTCTTACTCTCTTCATTTTACCCCAAAAATTTATGAAGGCCAAAATTATTACTTAAGTGGTTTTTATTTCAAATTTTATTATTTTATTTTTATATGGATATTTTCTTAAGGTAGACAAAATTTTACCCCTAGCGAAGTTTTAGACTTAGAACTTAGCTTCTGAACTGGGTGACATTTAATTAGGGAAGTTGTTTTTTTACAATTTCTTAATGTGTTATTTGTCTTAGGGCCATCTAGGTTCATACCTCTATCATCATCAATGCGATGTGCCCTTCAGGACACACTAGGTGCTCCAAGGGTTCCACTCACCTCATTTGTTCCTTTGCATGACGTGCCCTTCAGGATGCACTACGTTCTTTAAGGGTGGCACTCACCTCTTTTGTTTATTTTGTGAGACATGCCCTTTAGGACACACCACGTGCTCCAAGGGTGCCACTCGCCTCTTGACTGATTAGTAGACATCAATAACCCCTGGAGTCAACACTCCGCCAAGTGAACTTGTGGGAGACTAAGAGCTTCTAAGGAATAAGGCCCCCGCCTTATTGCACACCCCTTAGAATCATTGTAAGTGACTATCGCAATCTGCCCTCACAACATCATGGGTCCTCTCGAACTAGGTAATCGTTAACCTATGGTTCAAGCCATGGCGGGAGTGCTTGTAGGCTGTGGTAGGGCTGCTGTCCACACCTCTCCCTCAACCTCTCTGGTAGTCATGTGTGACCCCTTTACTCCATATGTGTGTCTGGTCGGCAAACTATCGTTAGCTTGCATCATCAACAAATCATGTCAAAACATATCCACATCATATCATCTAATCAAATGTACCAACATCACAGTAAAACAATAAAACCCTAATGACACACTCCCTAACTCGATCCAGAGTCCAAGGGGTTCCATCGATGCCTCTTCATCCTCAAGGTCCAAACCCTGTACAAGTTCACCTGGTGGAGTATTGACTCCAGGGGTTTTTGATGTCTACTAAGTTAGTCAAGAGGCTAGTGGCAACCTTGGAGCACATAGTGCGTCCTGAAGGGCACATCACATTGTTGATGATAGATGAATGAATCTAGGCGACCTTAGGATGAATAACATGTGAAGAATTAAAAAAAAAAAAAAAAAAA
>ML778517.1:1421626-1435165 GCA_009831015.1 Picea engelmannii
ATATATATATATATATATATATATATATATATATATATATATATATATATATATATATATATATATATCATAATTTTGGAATTCAAAATAAAAAATTTTGTCTCATATTCAATTTCTCATATTTCTCGTAATTGATAGTAAAAAAGTGACAAAGTTAACTTGTTATGAACAAATTTTTTTCCATGTATTTAAATTTTTCATTTTATGTTTACTGTGTACTTTCGAAAATATGAAAAATACATGATTCTATTGTCAAATAATGTTTTGTATATTCTCCTTTTTACAATGCATTTTAAATTAAGCATCAAAGTCTTAAATATTTTTCTGCTATGTATTAATTTAAATGTTTGATTTTATGTTCACTGTGTATTGTCAAAAATCTGATTATATTGTCAAAAGGTGGAATGGAAAAGTTATTAATTTAAATGTTTGATTTTATGTTCACTGTGTCTTGTCAAAAATTTAATTATATTGTCAAAAGGTGGAATGGAAAAGTTAATTGGGGGTGCGGCATAAATGAGAGAAGTGGATTCTCTTTTTTATAATGCATTTTAAATTAAGCAACAAACTCTTAAACACTTTTCTGCTATGTATTAATTTAAATGTTTTATTTTATGTTGACTATGTACTATCAAAAAATGATTCTATTGTCAAAAAGTGGCAAAGTTAACTAGTAATAAAATGTTCAAAATGATGTGACAAATTGGCAAAAGTGACAAAGTTAGTGATAAAATAAAATTCTCAAAATGATGTGACAAAAAAATAAATCCTTAAAATGGAAGAGATGATCAACTCTTCTTTAATTTTATCATGTAGTCATTAAAAAAATGTTAAAGTTATAAGAGATATTCACCTAAAGATTCATATACCCTTAAACCTAATGCAATATTATTAATATAAAATAGAAAAAAATACTATTGAAAAAAGTAAGGGTCAATCGAAATGGTGTTTAACAATTTTTCATTCTTTATATCACTATACCACTATCTTACTACTTCAAGTCAATATACTTGGAATAGAATTCACCAAATAGTTTGAGTGTTATACTTCTCCAACACTAATAATTGGTTTTACTACATGACATTAAATTTGTGTATAAACTTTTATTTTACTCTACATGAAATTAAATTTCTGTATAAATTAATATGGTAAATATAAAATTCATGTTTTTTTTATAAAGTAATATTGTAAATATAAAATTCATGTTTTCACTTTGGAAGTCATGGTGAAAACTAAAGAAGAATGTTATATATCTCCATACACCTTAAAAATCAAATGGTTAAGGGATAATCTCTTCTCCTATAAACAACATAATCTCCTACACAAATATCATGACCTTAAAAATAAATTATTATCATATAAAATAATAACAATCAAATGGTTAAAGGAGAATCTCTTATCCTATAAACAACAAAATCTCCTACATAAATATCATGACCTTAAAAATAAATTATTATCATATAAAATAATTGCGACACTTAAAATATTTATAAAGCATTACATCTATATTAAATTTTTTGTTAAATTAAATATAAATTAACATTGTGAATAATTAAATATATAATAATTGTGAAACATAAAATGTTTATATCAAAAAACAATTCAGTTAAAAAAAATACTTTAAAAATTGTTATTTTTTAATTAGATGTAGAGGTTAAATTTGATATTGAATCCTTTGTATATATTAGAAGAGGTTACATTAATGGTTCTATGAATGTAATTGGGTTTCATAAAGATGTAATTTTAATGCACATACTTGACAAAGGGTTAGTTCCATTTAGAAGTTAGAAGTGATTATCTTGGTGATCCATCACTAGAATTTGCTAGAATATCGAAAATCCAACCATGCGTAAGATGTGAAGGAACTTCTCTTTAAATAAAGAGTTTCTAGATCATCCTTTTACAATAAAAAATAATATTCCTTGTGTTCTAGAAGGTACTAAAAATGTATAACTCCTCGAAGTGATCAATTGGCTTTGATAAGTGAACTTCATGATACTCCATGGGTATGAACCTTATGCAATACAAAGAGATTTAATGTTACTTCAAAAAAGAATGACGCCCAATCAATTTGAATAGTCAATGGAATAGAATGAGCCACGAGGAAGAGTCACTCAATGGGTGCGGCTCCATTCCTAGCATGTGAGTTTATATGGCCACTTGTATTACCACTTGAGGACCCACAACTTTTTATCATTTAACATGTAGCAAGGCGGCTCCAAAGTAAATCGAATCCATCAAACATGTGAAAAGGTGTACATGAAGTCTTACGACTTCATGTGAGAGGGACCCCTTTGTAATTAACATGACTTAATCACCCTACATATAATATTATATGCTTTCTCAACGTGTGCCCCTTTATGAACATGGGGAAAATCAAAGAGTATGGTTGGAAATTATGGGTTTGAAGGGGATGGCTCCATAATACATATATGGGAATGGGTTCAAACATTCTAAATAAAGTAAACCCCATCAAATGAACTTCATTAAAATATATTTTACTTGTCTTAACATGTGAGCCATTTCCAATCAAAAGATGGAATGAGAATTTGATATCATAAATCTGCCCTAATACTATGCTTTCGTTAAAAAAGATTAGTCTCATCCAAATGTTAGAAGGGGGCATGCTTAGAAGGATATATGATGATGGGTATATTAGTTGGATCAGGTACTTAAAGATGTCTTGTAAATATGCCTAGTAGTGAGCATGCCTAAGTTAGGATTAGTTTCATCCCTTGCGCCTAAGGATACCTCACTTCTTGACTTGAAAAAAGAATGTGTATTATATAAAATGCATGTCCCTAAAAGATTAAGTTCTCCTCTATCCTATATTAAAGTTAGGGTGCACCCCAAGCAATTCTCGGTTCTTTCACTCTTATACAAATTCGGGTTATAACATACTTGGGCATAAATTTCCAAGTGATTCCCTCATTCATATCCTAATTAGAGTGGAATTCCCCAAGAACATACTTTTGGGTATTAATGGGGGTGTCATAATTTGTAAGTACTTCTCTTACTCTTATTCAAATAGGGTGTACCACAAGTGGTTCCCTTGTTATTATATTAATTCTTGTTTAAATCACAAGAACATAATTTTAGCACTAATTAAGATGCAAATTCATTAAGTTGTTGTCTCACTCCTATATATGTAAATTAAGGTGTGCCCCGAGCATGTGTTTTAGTTCTATACTAATTAGGGTGAAATTCCCCAATGACATACTTTTGGGTATCGATAGGGGTATAAGTTACCAAATGGTTCTTTCACTTCCATACAAATTAGTAGTTCGCTAAATCCTATACTAATTAGGTTGTAAGTATTAACAATATACTTTTAGGTACTAATTGGGGTGCAGTTCCCAAGTGAGTTTTTTATACATAATACCCTTATTATAAATATGATAATTGGAAATATGTTTGAAGATAGTCAAAACAAGTTATCAAAATCTAGAATGTACTTTCAATGCAAAATTTAAAATTCTGGAATGTACACATGTGCCAAGTTTGTTTAAAAACAACGTAATGGTATTCCATCTTCAATTATTCCTTCATGATCGACTTTGGACATTTTCCATTTTCTAATTTTTTTTTTTTTTTAATTCAACTTCTATTCACTTTATGTGCATTGCACTACCAAATGACTATATTGACAACTTGTGACATCTGACTGATAGTCTTGAAAGTGAACATGAGTATCAATTTGATGGGTTTCTTGAAAAAAATATCCTTTCAATACAATGGATCCTCTTTCATATATAAAATTGTTATCATCAAAATCTTCTAATAGCCTCATCTATTGTTCCGTGCATCGCATCAAATAATATTTCACATTTTCAAATTATGTGTCCTCTATGCAAACTGAACAAAAACAAGAGTCATTTCATCTATCAAATGCAAACCCATAATTTTTGTTTTAACTGAATGTATTTTTCTTGTCCCAGGTATTGTACTGGCGTCATATGGGATTGATCTATCTACATCTTCGATTCCAACATACCAAAAATACCTGCACGAGACAAGAACTTGTTAACTTGAAAGCTCTCAAGAAAATGATTGAAGATTGAATATAAATTTGAACACGTTCAAATTTATATATCATGTGTACATACATGTAACATTTATATATAGACACAATTGCGCACATCCTTTGACGGATTGTATTCATGGCATAGTGCCATGTTCACCATTCAACAACTTGTTCAACGGATTCAAATCTATCGGCATGAGGGTTCAGCTAATACCTTTGAAGTGGTCGTTTTATACATGCCCATGCACCATCGTGCTCTCCTTTTCCATGACCAGTCTCAAAAAAATTGCAACAATGTGTAATATTTAATTTTTTATGAAGATGACATAACCAATATAGTGATTGTGTAGATTTGAACCGACCCGCACACCCATCGGACCATATCCAATGTCAATCGAATCTGATTTCGCATTTTTTCAATGAATCATAAAATTTATCAAAACAATGTTGTACATAATGTGTGTCGTGTGCTCGATCATCACTTATATAAAAGTGATATTCTTTAATAACATGTCAATTGTCATTGGTTCTTTATATGTTTGGAAGACTCCATTGAGTATGTCTATATAGAACATGGACAAATATCGTGACTCGATTAGAATGATAATATTCGCTCTCTATTTCTTTTTGTGCAGCCAATGTGTAATTATCTACAAAATCAACTACAGACAAAATTATCCCTGTTGGAAACAGTTCACGGGATTGTTTGAATTGTAGATCTTGCCATCAATTTCTATGTGAATGCTTGGTGTATTTATAGATTTCTTCCTCAACCTTCTTCAAAAATTCTATCACGCTGATTTTATCTACCTTCAAACCAATCCTTTTGGAAATAACATTTAAAGAATGTGGAGCCATGCTGCTCATATATTCATATCTCTTCCAATTGACTCTTATATTAGAAAATGATTGATCATTCATATCAATATGATACTTTGAATGAAAAAAACTTAGATTTCCACAACGATCACATTTCTTTCCACCAACACAATATTTTTTGTAAAATAAACCATCATCTTCTCTTTCACATAGAATTTCAGATATAAAAACACGGAATGTGGAAGGAGGAGGTGAACCTGACCATAAAGTTTTACCAAAATCCAAAAAAGTGTCGTAATACAACTCAAACTCCACATGATAATGACAACAACATGTGTCACAGGCATTGATGGGTCTAACAAACCATGGTTTTTGTTCCACAAATGTATTGATGAAATTTTTAACTTCTTTGTGCTCTTCTTTGAACTTATTAAACAACTCTATTTGTTTCATTGATAATATATGTTTTAGATGTTCTTCATATTTATTTCATGCTATTCTTCATCGCAACACATCCCTTGTATGTGGTGAAACATGAGATTCTTCCAACCAACATTTACGGGCCAATTATTTAACATTTTCTGCAAGTCTATCATTGTAGGGTTGTCTAGAAATCACTATCCAACAAGCCAATTCATCATTTACATCTATTTGGAAACAAAATTTTCTATGTTTGTGCAATGTTTTTCTTGACGTTCCCATCATTTTTCCATGTATCATTTCAAACGATCTTTTAATGTGTCGTGTCACCTTTGTATCCTTTGTCAACTTTTGAATACCCAATAATGATGTAGCTTCTTTTAACTTTCTTGACTTCATTAGCAAAGTAAAATTTGAGCTTGCACTGTTACTGATTCATCTTTGAAAAAAATATTATACATATTCTTAGTTTGATATCTTATATAATGTTTAGTTTTTTTATTCCCAAATTTGTCATTATCAACATTTTCTAATATTTCATCATCAATGTTGATAGATTCTCTTGCATATTTCAATTTAAAGTTTATATTAAAAAACATAACCCAAACAGAAATTCTCTAAATTATATATACTTGAGTGTTCATCTTGTATTATCTAAATTTATGTACATACCTATAGTTGATTCGTCTTTTGCTTCAATTTCGGTTCCAACGTCTCCTTCAATTTTGGTTTCAACATCTTCTTTGACATTATGAGGCAAATATTTTTTGAAAAACATCAAATTGTAATTACAATCAATTATATTAAATTTACAATATTTTAAATTTGAATTCGATACTTTGAATTATGCACTTTCTGAATACAGTCCCAATGTGTGTCATGTGCTCGAACATCATATGTGCATGAATACCTGGTTGAACTTCTTCCTGTCGAAAATCTCTATTGACATTATCATCATTTCTTTCTTCAATATTTGCACATTCTTGTTTCTTTTTCCGATAAATCTCTGTCCTTTGTTCGATTTGGCGAGTGTCATCTTGAGTGCGATCATATTTTCTCTTTCGAAAACTTTTGTTTCCCATGAATTTTATAGTTATTTGTAAAATATATGTTCAACAAAGACTTCACCTTGAAAAAAATCTCAACATTTATCTTTCAACATATTAATTGTTATTCCAATAAAAACTTGAACAAACATCAATTACCTTATTCAACAAAAACGAAAAAGATGATTCGAAACTTTGTTTAAGTTCTCTAGAAAACCACCATGTATCGATATCAATCCTCTGATTAAGCCTATGGAACAGAGGGAAGAAATAAAGAAAGAAAAAAATATAGCTGCAATCAGTAATAGAAATGATTTGAAATCCTTATCCCCAAGCTTATATTTATCTGTCCATTTGATGAATTGTGTTAAATGTGTTCAATCAAAATCCTATTTATACAATTTGGCGTGAAATGAAACGATACATGTATTTTCATTTTTTTCGACCGACAGAATTCACTCAACATCCTTTCGGCCGAAAGAATGTTTTTTCGGCTGAAAACCTTGGAAACCGTTCAATTTTGATGCTTTTCGTTAGATTTTAGCCTTTCGGCCGAAATATTAGTTTTTCGGTCGAAAACATGAAATTGAGACTAAAAATAAAAACCAGATAATTTCCCCAAGATTACCTAAACTTCGAAGGTTGCGGACTCCTACAAATACTAAGAATTTGGTTTCGAAAATGACACCATCATTTACAAAATTGAATTTACTTTCAATTCCTATAATTTGTTTTCATTTTCTTTATTTTTATCTAATTTTATTTATTTTTTTAAAAAAATCACTACATTATATTTTCAGCAGACATTATGATTCGGTGAAATGAAATATCGGTATCTCTAAAAATATACAGTGAAAAATTTGGAAACAAATATATTCATAATCCTTAAACTGTTCTTTTCAAAAGAGTATATTTAGATTATAGTTTTAAGTAAAAATTAAGATAGATACAAAGTGTAGAAAAACATGTGTTTAAAATCTGCAATGTTTTCAGCTTGGTCAACTTAAAAAAATTCTAGAAATTATAATATTCATCCGTTAGATTCAAAATTATAGTCATAATAAAATAGAGTCTCTTTAAATTGTTGCAGTATATTTTATTTCTTAAAAAAATAAGTTTAATAATAGATACAATGTTGTATAAATAAGTAACTCATTATCATTCATTTCATGTTTAAGGAACATACTGTTAAACAATTGTCAAATTGACATATCAAATCATGATAAAAATAATTTGAAAAATAGTCATTGGAAAGGTAGCACAGTTCTTCACAAGTTTTGTTTTTACTGTAAAGTGAAATTCTAAGTAAAAAAAATACTTTTGTATGTCGGAAGTTGAAGAACTTGTAAAAATACCATTTTTTTTTCATAAAATAGGCATAAGTGTAACCCATCTTCATGATTTCACCCTATATATTCTCTTATGAAACTATTTTTTAATAATTTTATTTGATCACTAGGTTAGTGGATTAGTTTGAGTGGTTGAATGTTGTGAATCAAAAGCATAAGGTCTCAGAGTCAAGTTCCTGAGATAGATTCCTTCGTCATATTCTTGATTGTTGTGGGTCTCACTCAATGTCGCTATCAAATTAGGAAAAAAATAGTCTGCGCTACTTTATTTACAATAGGTGTTATCCTTAGAATGAGCGGAAGCATATGGAGGTTTACCAAAGATCTACTTTCCAAGGGAAATTTTTTAATTGACTACTAAATTATTAAATTGATTTTTTTTCAACTATAAAACTTTTAATAAACATATTTTTAAATATTATGTCACTTCCTTACATTCACTTATCTCAACTACAACATCCCTGTATACATAGGATGATGAGGATAGCCATGTTTGATGACAACCATGAACAACTTTGATGATCTTTGGTCTATTGGACCTTAAGAATGATGACAATGATGATGACCAACTTTGGTATATTGAACCTTAGGAGAAATGGTAGGAGTTGATGTTGAACATGACCCATTAAGACCAATTTTCTTATATCACTAAGACCAAGTTTGGTCTATTGGACCTTGAGAAAAAATGGTAAGGAATTGTTGGATAACCTTAGAATTGTATTTCTAATGATGAGGATCATTGTTAATTCCCAATGAGATGAGATTTGGTCTAATAGACCTTAATAAACAAAAGGTAAATAATTACTTGCATTGTTTTTTACTTTTGTTTTTGCCCTCAAAGAGATTTAAGAAAAAACTACAAGGAATTACTTGGATTTCTTTATAATTTTATTCCCATGTTAAAATAAAATAAAAATAAAAACACATTTAAAAGGTTAAGAAGGTCAATATTGTTAAAATATTTTGAAATTGAGGTTTAATGTGGGCATACATAGGACTTTTTAAGTGAACATGGTTTTCATCCTCCACCTCTTAGTACTGCAAAGATGACAAAATTATTTTATTCCACCTAGGATTTGTCCAACATACTATGCACTTTAGAGAGTTCATTCTTATTTTAACAATGCTGATTTTATGTTTTTGGTTAGTGATAATAAAAATATACTTTTAATCTTCTAAGTTAGGGTTGATAACCTCCTTAAAATATCTTATTTTTTTCTTTTTCCATAATTCTTTATTACATCACAATCTTTATAAATTTGAATACAATAGCATTTTTAATGATATCAATATTTTATAAAATGAAAATAATAAACATAGAAAATAAAAATAAAATAATTCTTGTCAATTGAAAAAGAAGAATTGTCAATTCTAGCCAACCTACTATTAACCACTCGATTAGAAATACTAAACTACAACAATGTTAATGTGATAATAGTCCACGGAAAAAGTACATGTAATTATTTAAATTTTAGACTTAATTTTGAGTCAAAGAAGAATATGAACAATGATAATAACACTCTAATAAAATAATAATCCTCAAAACAAACCACATTGCATCATCTCACATTCAATAAAGATAAGAAATTTCCGAGGAAAAGATAAATTATAAGAAATATTGATAACTTGTGGAATGGTTTGTATCATCTCACATTCAATAAAGATAAGAAATTTCCCAAGAAAAGATAAATTATAAGAAATATTGATAACTTGTGGAATGGTTTGTAGTATATAAAACATTATGTATAGTACATTACATGCTTTTCCAAATCCAAAATAATCCATGATTAATTGAAAGAAAGATTGACTTCACAATATGCATAAATAATTCTTATAAATGTTTGTATTGAAAAATCCCTTTTCTGATCTTTCTTTCCAGTATATCTCTCATAATGACCCCCCTCCCATCCTCAATGATAGTTAGTTATAAAATTAATTTCATATTCAAAACCTTGATTACTTGAGTGGTACTTGGGAAAATCTTTTTCCAATTTTTTTCATTTTTCAAATAGCTTAATTTTTTACATAATTTGATATCGGAAAAAATATGTTGATTGAGTGGGGTCCACAAAGTAGATAATCTCTTAGAGATTAATGCAAGTTAATGATATCTCTTTTGACATGTTAGATGCAATAAAAATCTAGAAACAATAGACATCCCTTGTTTGAAAGTATATTTTGAGATACCTACACAATGACTCTTGATTTTTCATAAGAATAAGAAATGTAGCATAGTGAATAAATTTTGAGAGTATATCTAATTTTTATTTATTGAAATATTTCATAACTTTATGAATTTTTTATTTTTTAACATTCACATTTTTTGTTTGGAAGAGTATAATTTATATGTTTATGTTGGTGCAACTGTAACATCCCGCTCTTGCGAACACATGTTATCAACTTATTCTTTGAGGACATTTGCGTGTAAGCGATCCAATTATAGTACATGGTTATTTATTTAGATTATGGATTTTTATGATAATGTTGATGGGTTCTTATTTAGTGTCATTTGATATATGTATCGACATATGTTATTGATGATTTTACATGAGCGTCCATGACACATGCTAGATTGTGGATGCTGATGGCATCAATGAACTTCTTTACGCTCCAAATTATGCCAGGGAGTGGATTGTGTTTTGGTTGAGTATTTCATTTTACGCATTTATGTCATATGATTGATTTAGTATGGTTATGTATATGGATCAATGACAATGTTTTTTCAATGGATGTAAGATGATGATTCTTGCTAATCTAACTCACATAAGGAGTAAAGGGACCATGCACAAAAACCATATATTGAGGGAGAGATGTGACAACTTCCCTGTCACAGCCTAATAGCACTCTCATTGTGGCTTAAATTGTGGGTTAATTATTACCTTTTTCGAGAGGTCTACGATGTCGTGAGGGCAGACTGAGACAGTCCCTCAAAAATATTCTAAGGGGTGTGCAATAAGGCATATTCCTTATTCCTTAAAATCCCTTAGTCTCTCACAAGGTCGTCTGAATAGAGTGTTGACTCCAAGGTTTGGACAACTACCAAAACCAGTAGAGGGCGAGTGGCACCCTTGGAGCACAAAGGTGTGTCTTGAATCTAGGTGGCCTAGAAAACCTTGAAAGAATAATTATAAACCTTGAAAGTCATTATGCCTTGCCGGATTTAAATAATTAATTAAAGAATGAATTTATTAATTATAAATCCCAATAAAAGTCTAAGCCTATTAAAAAAAAATTAATCCTAAGTCTAAGTTTTTGTAAGGAGACTAAACTAAATTATTAATTAAATTAAAAAAAAAATGAGTTAAATCAATTTAAGAGTTAAGAAAAATGAAATAAATCTAAAGATTTGATTTAATACACATGTTTGCAAGAAAATACCAAAATTGAATTTTAAAATAAGAAAAGAATAAAGAATTAGAGAATAGGTGTACACATAGAACGATATCTACAGTCTAGCTACCACTAGTCTAACTAGAAGAAGGCTCATAATTTAACTCTAACTCCGATTTAGTAAGGAGTCAATCATTAAATGAGAACTTGGGGAATAAACAGACAACTAGGAGCAATTTAAGGAGCTCATTTGAAAAATGTGAGTGAAATTGACTTTTAATTAAAATAAAATATGTAATTACTTATGCAACTTGGGGAGAGGGTTGGGGAGAGGGTGTGTGAGGAGGAATGATCCTAATTTATTGAATTAAAAAACAAATTGATTGTGCATGTGGGCATGTGTCATAAAGAAATTCCTATAAAGAAAATGGTCTAGATGGGAAATGGATCACATTGCTTATGGGTAAAGTTATGGTGCCAAAAACATTTTGACTGGTTTTACTTGTGATAGTTGGGATACTAAGCTTGAGATAGAGTGGTGGTTTTACCTTACTAGGTAAGCTTGGAGCTAGAGTATTTTTAATTTTGTGCGCATGACCTCTTTGGGGTTCGGGGGCTAAAGGAGAAGAAGATTACCCCTACCGTTGGCTAGGAGGTATTGGTGAAGTCTTTACAACTAGCAAGCCAGAGGTTGGAAGGAACACTAGTTGCCTAATTCCAATTCCAGCTTCGTCAATGACAGTATTCTCATTTGTGATAAGATTGGATTATATATATATAGTTGTAATTGTAAATATAAAAAGAACCATGATATCTGAATTCTCAAGTTATTAACAGTTGTGTAATATGTAACGAAAATCTTCTAGCATTGCTACCATTCATTTTTATCTACATACATGGAAGTTATATCCACTATCTTCTTGTAATCCATTTGATTCCATTTATTTATATTCGCTGCTAATACATACTGTGACAAGATAGCGCTTTATTTCTACCATTGTTTAGATCCACTCTTAACATGCTTTACTAGATGATCAAAATTTAACAACTACAACGAATAGGAACCCTTCGAAAAGAATTCGCTATGCAAATTCCTAATCATTTGGGATTGATTTTGTGGTAGCTATGCTACTTTCGAATTGATACGACCAGATAGCGCTTTATTTCTACCATTGTTTAGATCCACTCTTAACATGCTTTCCTAGATGATCAAAATTTAACAACTACAACGAATAGGAACCCTTCGAAAAGAATTCACTATGTAAATTCCTAATCATTTTGGATTGATTTCGTGGTAGCTATGCTAGTTTCGAATTGATACGCTTCTGCGTCAAAAGAGAAAATCAATTACTGTGTTGGTCCGTCGCCAATGGCTGTGTAATTTTGATAACTTGGATCGAATGGCTTCAAGGAAATTGTAGAACCGACCCTTGATTTCTGAACTCGCTGTCACTTTAAAATTTAAACCAGATTTCGTTTTCTTCTTCACTTTTGTAAAATGAGTGTTGTGGGGAGGGGTTTAGCTTTTGCGATAAATTCCTTAAACTGTAGGGAGAACTCTCTTGCGCAGAGGAATAGATGTTTTTTGTTCCTGTTGAACTAAACCTCCGCTTCAGTTTCTAAAAAAATCAAGGGTTGATTGTTGCGCAGTGCACAATCATTAGCATTGTGTTCTCCCTCCTCGTAGCCTGTTGGCTTGGCGCTTGTGTGTTGGTGCTTTCATGATGATTATGTCGTTGGTTGGTTGGTAGTTTTTCCTTTTTTTCGAATTCAAAATTGAGAATTAGACTCTGTTACCCAATCGATGAATTTAATTCGAGAGTGTACATTTCTACTTGTGTTCAATGGGATGATTGAAAGTTGGAATGCGTTGCTAGCTTTCCTCTTGTTGCCTAGGGTGTGGACGCGGCCTTGTGACCGTTGTCCCATCTTGATTTACCCAAAGTTTCAAATTGAAGAAAAGCATATCCGTTACTGAATGCACTTTGCTTTCTGTTGAGTCAAATTTCCGTTTTGGATTGTGAGAAGATTGGTGGTTTAAATTTGTTAAATATACCTTCCATGTAAGAAATTTTTCTCCTTGAACTCAGTCCCTGTAAATGAGAATTGTTTACCTTAAGAATATCACATGGTTGATTTTTGCTGTTCTTTTGTTTCTTACATTGAAGAGGTGAATTAGTACTTGTATCATTTGTTGTATTGATAAATAAATTGGGTCTTTCCTAAATCCTTTAAAATAAAACTGAGGTTAAACTTGAGTTATTATATCATTGTTAATTAGCTTGGCTTCTTCTTTAACTCTTGAAATGGAATTAAGTGAACAATGAGCCCTTTATTTAATTATTATATATATGACTGAGATCTTCTTAAAAAACTTTAATGGGTATAATGTATAATGGGTATATAAGAATGATCCAGGTGGATATCGGTGGCCACCCACCTTCTCCAACTGGCCCAAAACATGTTTCTGGCAATTTTGGTAATTTACTATTTTTAGCAGTTTTTAACTTCCGGGGCCATTTTGAGGCCTTAAACGACGTTTTTTGGGAAA
>ML778517.1:1446115-1480973 GCA_009831015.1 Picea engelmannii
AACTCTGTTAATACCCAAATTTATATAAATTTAAATATAATATTTTGTTTTTATAATTTTAATATTGTACAAGTTAAAAATAATAAATATAAAAACATTATTCCTTAAATTTTGAAAAATTAAAAAAAAAACTTTATAAATTTTTTCACTAATTTTTTTAATTTATAACATATTTTATTTAAAAACAAAACATTAAAAAAACAATAAAATAATCTTTAAAACAATTTTTTTTTTTTAATAATTTTTTAACTCTTTAACATGAGAAATGCAAATTTAAAAATAATAAAAGATAAAATTTAATACTCTTAAAATTTTAAAGATAAAGATTTACAAGACAAAAAAAAATATATAAATTATAATTTTATTTTTTCTTTTTTATTCTCAGCATAAAAAATATAACCCTAAAAACATATAAAAATATATATTTTTTTAAATTAATAAATAATATGTAACAATAATATTTTAGTTTTTAATATTTTTTTCACATTACCATATTAAATACAACTTTACAATTTTTTTTCCACATTAACATCTAAATTCTAAATATAAATTATATAATAATTTTTTTTTAATATTTTTCTCATATTAAATACAACTTTACAACTTTTTTCGAGATTAACATATTAAATATATTTTTACAAATTTCAATGTTTTAAAAAAAACATACATTTTATAAATAAATACAAATTTCATTTGTTATTGATAACCTATAACATTATTACATCCATGGAAAACAATGACATTAATTATGACATTATTGCTGCCACTATATATTTTTTTCATTTGGAATATTGAAATTTGTTATACTTAAATATTTTTCCAATATTTTTGAAAAATTTTAAATTATCAATATTATGTAAACGATGTATTAGTTTAGTTTTTTAAAATTAAAACTATGCATTTTGTTAGAAATTTCCTACTAAACCATCAATATTTTAACATTTTGGTATAGAATAAAAAACAAACATTCACACACATTTAAAAATTTTAATATTAAAAATTTGATTTAATTTCTCACATGAGTGCAAATATCTCATCAAGTTATTTCCAAGTGTCCATTTTTCTCCCAAAAGGATGTTAGTATACACAATTTATGCATTTGTTTTCCTAAAAGGAGGTTAGTATACACAATTTATGGACCTAGGAAATGACATTCAAGCTCAACTAATAAAAATATTAAATAATTAACATGCTTATTAGAATAGTCATATTCATTGTTGAATAAAAATGCATGTTAATCATAACTAAAATATTATTTTGTTTTCCATAAGTTAATAATAATATAATGGATTTTTTTTATTAAGGAAAATAATGGTAAAAATTAAAATATTTTTTTATTCCTAACTTAAAAATTTAATACATTCACATAACATAATATTAAAATAAATCTAAATCAGTTTACAACACCATGTGTATTTGTCACCATCTACTCTCTTGAAATTTCAAAAAATTAAAAATATTTTATTTCTCAACAAAAGACTTCTCCATATAATAAAATTTTCCCCTTTTCATTTTTATTTATTATTTTCAACTTTTTTCTTGAATTTAAATTTTCTTTTGAAATTTCAAAAAATTAAAAATACTTTATTTCTCAACAAAAACCTTTCCATACACTAAATTTTGTCCCTTTTCATTTTCTTTTATTATTTTCAACTTTCTTCTTTCAACTTTCTTCTTGAACTTAAACTTTTTCTTTTCATTCTCTTTTATTATTTTCAACTTTCTTCTTTATTATTTTCAATTTTATTCGTGAACATAATTTTTTTTTTGAAATTTCAAAAAATTAAAAATACTTTATTTTTCCAAAACAAAAACCCTCCATACACTAAAATTTGTCCCTTTCTCATTCTCTTTTATTATTTTCAACTTTCTTCTTTAACCTAATTTTTCTCTCTCAAAAAAGGTATTGATAGGGAAAATTATTGCCATAAGGGTTTAACCCAAAAAAGGGGCCTAATTAAAATGTACTTTTATATGATATGGTAAAACCCCTTGAATTAATGACCTACCAATATTTCAACGAGATTTAAGATCTAAATTTTTTTTTTTAAATAAAAAAATAAATTATCAATTTTAACTAGCCTACTATTAACAACTAAATTAAAAATATTATAATACTAGCATGCTAATGTTCTTAATAGAAAAACAAGAATTTAAGATTGAATATAAATTTATTTATTTTTTAATTTTAACAATAATTTTATATATAAAAAAAAAATTAATAGTTACAATAAAATTTTAATAAAAAACAAACCTCTAATAAAACCACATTGCATAGTGAAATTTGATAAAAGCTAGAAGTTTCTAAGAAAAAAAATTTAATACGAAATATCGATAACTTGTGAGTAATGTGTACAATATCAAACATTCTATACAATACATCACATTTTCTTTAGAAATTTTAATACATTCCATTTTCTTCATAAATTGGTCGAACACAAATGGCTTCTTAGTATTAACCATAAGTAGTAATTCTTATAAAAGTGTTGCATTGAAAAAACTATTCTCTCATCTTTCTTTCTACTACTTATACATGACAATAGTTAGTTATAAAACTAATTTCATATTCAAAAAAATTAAGAACTAATTTCATATTCAAAAAATTAACTTCTTAATGAATTAGGTGAGTGGTCTTTGGGAAAGTCTTTTTTAAGTTTTTCCTAATCTTTATAGAGTTTAACATAATTTGAACATAATTTGATATGGGAGAAAACATGTTGATTGAGTGAGGTTCACAAAATACATAATCTCTTAAGGGTTAGTGCAAGCTAATGATTGTCTTTTATTAGAAATTTGAAAAAATATATATCCCTTGCAAGGATATTTTAAGATACCCATACATTGAATCTTAATTTTTGACAAGAAGATAAAATATAGCAAATTGAATAAATTTTCAAAATATATGGATTTTATTTATTGAATTTTTTCATAACAATATCAATTTTTATTTTTCTAACATTATTATTTTTGGGGGGAGAGTATAAGCTATGTGTCTGTGTTGGTGCAAAGTGTGAGTACCTAAATGATAGAACCAATATATAAAAATTTGTAAATATGTAGAGGAAAAATATTACTATTGTAAGGCAATTTTTCCAAAAAAAACATTAAGACTCCATTACATTTTTTAAAAATTAATAAAATTAGCATATAGGGAAATTAAATTTCTTACTCTAAAATTAAATTGAAGTAGATATATAAGATTAGAGATGACACATAATAAGAGACACGGATAGTTTAAGTGTTAATAAATGCAAGTACATTTCTTTGAATTTCAAACTTGCCACCTATAATATTATCCCTCCTACACTTTGAATTTTGTTTGAAAATAATGCACACAATATTTTACTTAATAAAAACACGTGCATGATATTGAAATATTAAAATATGGAAATATTATCCAATGCTAAACCAACTTGGCTATATTGGTGAACTAATAATTTAACCAAAGAGGTGTAATTCAAAATGTTGAATGAAAAGAATCATGGAGCGAAGTGTTATTATTATCATTACACCCAATTTGAGGTATTGCATGATCAGAATGACATATGTTTTGCATGGGAACCTTGTTTTTATGGTTATGTACCATTGAGTTGGAAATTCCAGTTGAAACAACTAATCCAAATTGTATTTTTTTATGTCGATAATATGAGGATGCATAATACATTCCTCAGCATGGTACTTTTCCACATAGTTTTCGAAATATATATGGCTTCCAAATGCACCAGAACCTCAAGTTCCAAGTGAAAATTTCACCATGGACTCGATTCTATTCAATATAATCATTTCTATAATTTACATGATGAAATTTTGATGACATACATATAAGATTTCACTATTCAGCAGTCAACAACATTCCTCCATTATGGAAAATGGAAAAATATGATGTCACATAAATCAATTCTATTCAATATAATCCTCTCTATCATTCAATAGTCAACCACATTCTCCCATTATGGAAAATGGAAAGATATGATGTCACATGAATCAATTCTATTCAATATAATCATTTCTATTATTCACAGGATGAAATTTGGATTGCATACATATAACATCTAACTATTCAACAGTTAACAACATTCCCCCATTTTGGAAAATGGAAAGATATGATGTCACATGAATGTTTTCATCATTTCAATTAGATATCAAAATAAAATTATTATATTTATTCTATGGATAAAAATATAGTTAAAAAATTATATATTGAATGAACACTCATAAAATATTTTTCTTCCACCTACCTTCGAAATATTATGCCAATCATGGAATATGGTGCCACTAGCTTCCCATTGGTAGTACATAATTTCTTTATATATAGGTTTAACTTATCCTTCCCAAAGGAATATTGAAAAAATAGAATTACTATATTTATTCTATGGATAAATATATAGTTAAACAATTATATATTGAATGAACACTCATAAAATATTTTTCTTCCACCTACCTTCAAAATATTATGCCAATCATGGAATATGATGCCACTAGCTTCGCATTGGTAGTACATAATTTATTACATGAAGTTTATATATAGGTTTAACTTATCCTTCTTAAAGGAATATTGAAAAGGTTTGGTTTAATGTTTTAACTAGTCACTCGAGGTCATAAGATTCGATATAACCTTTCCTTCCTATGTTTTCATAAAATAAATTCAATTTTCAATAATTAAATGGGTGGATTTATATGATGAATTGCAGCATTCCTCTCATTCGTCACGACATCAACCTCTCATAACAAGTGAAAATAATTTATTTTTTTTTGTGTGCGTGTGTGTAAGGTAATAAAGACAATATACTCTCCATCGCAACACGATGATGATTCATGACACATGCAAATGTGATGACAACATAAAGATCTAAGACGCACATCAAGCCTCTGCAAGCAATGAACGACAATCAACTGACAAAATAATAAGACTGACTACCCGTCCATCCTACCCTGCAATGGTTAGGACCTCCAAGACACATAAGCAACGCTCAAGCCCAGGTTCCCATCGATTTTAACCATTTAAGGTCTCAAGGCTGGCGACTGTTCTGAGGAACAAGGAGGTGTCTACATCCCGCCCAAGACAACAAGTCCAAGCTTACTAAGCTAAAGACCATAACATAACCATCAATATCGCAATTAACAAAGTGATCTACATTAAGGCAAATTTCAATAGTGAATCATTATTAACTCATTAAATTACACACTACTATTACCATATTGCATTGGAAGTGTACTTTTAATCAATTTACAAGATATTGACAATTAATAAAGAAAGTAAGGCATTTATCATGATATTAATATAACCCTTAATATAACAGTTAACATGGTAATCTACATTAAGGAAAGTCATTAGTGAGACATTATTAACTCCTTAACTCATTAAATTACTCGCTACTTAAAAGTATTTAAGAAGTTACTATTCTCCTTTCTTATACCAATTTAATGAGATATTAAATTCCCAAAGGTAAATCTAGCCACAATCCTTTTCTATTATTATTATATATACATCCCAAGGGTTTATCCTATCACTAGCTGAAGTTGAATAGATATCGTTCTCGAAAAATTAGTCGTTGACAATAAGATATTAATGCTTATATCTAATAAAATTGAAATAAACAAATTATTTACATAATTTATAACAACAACAAAACAACTATATATATAAAATTAGAATTCTGGTTAGTATAGAAATAATTGAAATTCAAGACGACTAATATAAGGTCAATGCTAAACTCAAAGTTATAGTACTCCTACACTACTAATAACAATATTGGTAATGAACTCTAGTAACTACACAGCTTATAATACAGGATATAAATTTATAACCAAAAATTAATAACTCTCAACTATGAATTTTTTTATCAATGAAATTCACACTTTGGAGCCAAATCACATTAACTTAGAAGTAAACCTTAACATACCCACTTTGTTTAAACTTAATTAGAACAAAATTAACAATACAAACATTTAAACTATTCCTATATAAAAACATATTCGATGGAACATCGTTCCATTCTGTCTGGGTGTTTTCCCAATCGTAAGGGCCAGTAAACATATATAAAAACATATACTTCATCTGTGTATTTTCTAGATCCTAAGGGCCAGCAAACATATATAAAAACATATGCTCAGTTGGTGTCTAGATCATAAGGGCCAGTAAATTCGTTGTCAGGTAAGGTGAGGAAGGGAAATGCCTGGGCAACTGACAGCTTCAAAAATGAGTTTTTAGAGAGTAAATAAAAAAATGCAAAGGTAATAGTAAAAAGACAATTTGCTTGCAATTCTCATCAGAAGGTAATTTAAGTTGTTGTCAGTGAGTAATGACAGATTCGTTGTACCTAACAATCATTGTCATCAACACATTCACTCATGAAGTCGCATGAAAAAAGGGAAAAAAATGCCCAAGAATAAAGTCTCTCAGGAAAAAGAAGCTCAACTATACCCAATAAATAAATTGCAATGAAAACACCCTGGTGAATTCGCCAAAGAATTTGCTCAGGTAAGATCCTGAATGTGTACAAAATTGGAAAGATCATCGTGGCCAAAGTTTAATGAATTCCAAATATCCTCAAAATAGGATTGTATTTAGGATCATCACGAAAAATTTTATAGGTAAGAAGATGTAGGTGTTGCTTTATGTTCAAATTTAAATTGTAATGAGATGGTTGTAGCAGGTTTTCTAAAGTTTGGATTGGTTGAGGGTGTCACCATATTCAACTAATCTTGGTCATCTATTAAGGAAAAAAAAAGAATGCAGTAAAACTTATGCAGACTGATGAAGAAGAGCTCTATGTGATGAATTTAATGGAACACTTCCACTATTTGACCTCACCAACATCAGAGAAATATCAAATCGCATTGTCAATTGAATGCACATACTTTCCAGGTGGGTGCATGCTTTCAATCCCGTATTCATCTCTATCACAGTTAACAGTTTACCCACACCCGAAAAATTACAGTGGAGCAATGTGGTAGTTGTAACATCCCTCTCTGGCGCACTGAGAAAACTTATTCTTTGAGGACACTTGCTCGCAAGTGATCTGGACTTTTATGATGTTAAACCATTTATCCTTGATTATGATGTGTTATGATAGATGACACGATGTTTTACTGCTTTGACATAGACATGTGCTATTGATTCAGTTTTATTGAGTGTGCAGGGTTTTGGACCTTGAGGATGCAAAGGCATCAGTGGAACCCCTTGGACTCTGGATTGTGTCAGGGAGTGTGGTATTTGGGTTGATTTATTTATTGTGATCTTTCATTGATTTGATGATATGATGTTGACATGTTCTGACACGATTGTTGATGATGCAGGATGAAGATAGCTTGCCGACCAGACTCACATATGGAGTAAAGGGGCCACACACGATTCCGTAGAGGTTGAGGGAGAGGGGTGGATAGCAACCTTGCCACAACCTACTAGCACTCCCGCCATGGCTCGAACTGTAGGTTAATGATTACCTATTTCGAGAGGATCCACGATGTCATGAGGGCAGACTGCGACAGTCACTCACGATGATTCTAAGGGGCACACAATAAGGCGGGGGACTTATTCCTTAGAGCCCTTAGTCTCCCACAAGTTCACCTGGCGTAGTGTCGACTCCAGGGGTTATAGATGTCTACCAATCAGTCAAGTTGGTGAGTGGCACCCTTGGAGCACGTGGTGCATCCTGAAGAGCACGTCGTGCAAAAGAAACACAAATCGATGAGTAGCACCCTTAGAGCACGTGGTGCATCCTGAAGGGCACATCACGCGAAAGAAAGACAAGTTAGCGAGTGGCACCCTTGGAACATGTGGTGCATCCTGAAGGGCACGTCGTAGAAGAGAAACAACCGGGGCGAGTGACACCCTTGGAGCACGTTGTGCGTCCTGAAGGGAACATCGCATTGATGTTGAGGAAGGAACAAACCTAGATGGCTCTAAGATATTTAACACCTTAAGAAATTCTTAAAACAACTTCCCTAAATAATTGTCACCCAGTTCAGAATCTAAACCTAAGTCTAAAACTTCTCTAGGGTAAAATTTTGTTTAGCCTTAAGAAAAAGACTCTATAAAAATAAAAATAAAGATATAAACTAAAACCCACTTAAGTAATAGTTTTAGTCTTCTTAAATTTAGAGGGTAAAATGAAGAGAGGAATAATTTAATTAAAATCCGTGGTTTTAAATTTGTAAAGAGGAAATAAATTATTAACTTGCGGAAGTATAAAAAGATTTTAAATTAATAATAAATGGAAAAGAGTAAATAGCGCAACTGTCATTTTGTCTCTAATAAAAAGGGGAAAGAAGGGAATAATAAGAATTAGGAAACTAAGTAATGGAGGAAACAAAATAAAGTAAAGTTGGGAACTTATGGTAAAAAGCGAGGTCAACATAGTAAGGAATCAACAATTAAGAACCTTCTAATTTGAGCTAATTTAGCAACATCATTTTTGGGGAATGTATTTAAAACATGTAAGGGGATCTAGGAACACCTAGGAGTAAATTTAGGAGCAATTCTAGGTGGGTGAGGGAATTGAGGCAATTAATAAATTTAAAGAAAATAATTAATGGAGAAAAGAGGGGGATGGACGACACTTGTGCGATGGAGAATAATTAGAATTATTTTTATTAAAACTTAAATTAATTGTGACTTAGGGAAAGTTTGAGGTTCAAAAAAAAATCTATAAAAGAAAGGGAATATGAGGAAGAAAAGGATCAGTTGTTAGCGTAACGTTACGCTACCAGAATTTTGACTTGACTGATTACTTGTGGAGAGTTGGGATTTTCCAGCTTGGATAGGAGTGGTAGCTCGGCCTTGCGAGGCAAGCTGGGAAGCTAGACGGACCATCTAGATTGTGTGTGGCCCCTTTGTGGCTTGGGGGGCTAAGGGGGAAGCAGAGTACCCCTAGAAATTGGCTGGGAGGTACCGGTGAGGTCCCGACGGTCGACGAGCAGGAGAGGTACGAAGCACGGGACGTCATTCGAGGCAGGCGTGAAGGAAAAGGTACGCTCGTTATTATGTGGAGTAGAATGCACTGGGAATTTGTTCTTAGATCTAATTAAGGATTATAAATGGAATCGGCATGTTACAAAAATAATGTCTCATTTTGATTTCATGTTTATGTCTCGCTCGATTTTTCTGCATATTCCTTCTGGTCTGCATTTTACTACCTTGATATTTAATTAAGGAGAAGCTTTCAACTCTGCATTTCTTTTTGGATGATTAAACCCGCTCGGTGTTGTATCACCTCACTCGCAACTTAACCCTGTGACTATTGAAGGCCCCTTTTTCCTCTACACCCTTGTCTCTACACCGTAATGATGGATGATTGTTCTTGATCCTTTGCCCATCTGTTGAATGCCTGAAATATCTTGGTTTGCGCACTGGTAGGGGTTCAACTTTTCCTTGGTTGGGTTCCTCTCTTTTGTGTGACTCTTTGTGACAGTTTTCTTGGGACTTTTTATTCTGTATTAATCGTGATGTGTAGTTTACAGCCCTTTACTTTCACCGTGATGGATAATGCTCTGTTGTGTGTTCATAGAGGCAATAGTAGGATTAGTTCTGCAATAAAAGTTATATTACCGCTGCCATTTTTAAATAAAGAAAATTCAACTTTGTTGGATGACTAAGGTATTGGCGAATGTGCAAATTTTGGTTGCCAATCCCTGGTAACTAGAAACTGTTGTCGTATGTGTAGGGTAGAGATAAATTTTGTAGGAAGATCCTTGCTGTAGGTTTAAATGTAAATGTTGTGAATCCCATTGATGAATTTTTTTTTTAAACAATCCTGATAGCAGTGGTACTCCGATTGCGACTCAGGAAATGTTTTAACCCTACGTAATGGCTCAACTATGTAAACACTTCAGAGATTCATCCTAGCAATGGAACCGGGGCATTTCTTCTTTAAGTGAATCGGGCCAATGACCCAGCCATTCCCGACCTGCACATTTCTTGGGCATGGGCACGCGTAGTGTATCACATCGCGGGATGCAGTGCGAAATCCTTGCCCAGCTCGACCATGGCCTCTTGGTACTATGTGTACCTCAAGACTTTACCTTCCTACAGTCAAACAAACTAGTATTCTACCCACTAGCCGACCACGATTATGTCTGTAAACGCCTCTTTTTTTTTGGTGTCTTAAACGCCCACAGGTTGCTTGAAAGTGAGATTGAGACCGCTGATTGAAATGCCTATGAATCTACTTAAAAGGTCTACCTGAGGGTGTTGTCTACCCATGTATTTGTAGTAGTGACCCTATTAAAAAATAAACGCCAACGATTTCCTTGTTTAATTGAGAGAACTGGTAGCGCCCCTTTTAGAGAAAAGAAAAAATAAAAAAAAACTTAACATCTTTATTTGAGCGATAGTGTATGACAATGATTGTTACATTTTAGATTCGACAGCACTCCACTACCATCAAAGGCGCTTGTATGGCTAATGCCTTTCTTGACAAGTTAAAAAGAAAAATATATAAAGAAACCCATCTGTCTTGGAGCCTTGACAGCGTTATGCTAGGGGGGTAGTTATTGCAGCGAAATGACTGCTCTGAACCTCCAGATCTTAAAACCACTTTAGCTGCCTGGGTGTCTGGCCTTGTCCAGGATTAACACACATGCAATATCTTACCGTCTGACTCTGAAACTATTTAAAAATCGCCTAAACTCACCCCTGCCAGTTGCATTAAGGTTTTAACCATCCGCCCTATGAAAAATTTGAGTTAAGAATCCTATTTAATTACCTCTACCAAAGCATGATTATGGTTGTGAAGGGATTTCCTCTGACATGGTCAGGGAAAAATCTATGAGTTGAATTCTAGTTCTAGTAGTTGCCTTTTAAATTGCCCTTGCCTCCGACTGGCACTCACAACTTTATCCCTTTTCTAGTTGTCGATTCTTAGCATTGACATCGTGGCTGGGCGGCTAGCTATTAGACAGCGAGATTTAATTGTTTGATGCAAACATGGGGATAGTAACGTGATTTAAAGTGATACAGTATTATAGCATTGTTGTAGTATGTAAGGGTATTGACTTGTAAGTGTTGATTTAGGTAATAGTGATGATCGACACAATATAACTAATTTGTAATGTTAGTGTTAGAAAACAAGATGTAATTTTAGGGTTATTTCATTGCATTGTCAAATACAATATATATTTAAGGGTATGGTTAACTGAGAGTACTGTCACTGAATTTTTTTTGTAATTAATGTCATAAAATGGTTTAACAATATGTAATGGAATGCTACGGTAATGATTTTTTTTGTCTTATTAATTCATTGGCAAGGTTATGGTAATATAAATGTAATGTTGATTTATTTTATGGTAAAGTTATTGTAACTTCATTACATTGGTAGCATACAAGGAGTAATATGATTGGTGATTGATACTTTATTTTCAAGGTTATTATAGCATAAGATGTGATGTTGTTAAGATAATGTTATTGTAATTTTATGGTATATGTAACATATAGGATGTATTGAGATTGTTAATTAATTTCAAGGTTAGTACTATAATTGGAATTGTCCAAACTCACAGTTGTATGATATCAGACTCTTCGATTGATAAAGCTAGTCGCTCTATATAAAGGTCTGTGTGTGTGATTATTTTTGTGTAAAGAATCCAGTGTTGTATCAAGAGTCTCGGGACATTTAAAGGCAGGGTTTCCACTCTTGCAACACATCTCTAAGGTCGTATCAGTAGTCTCGAGCTCTTTAAAGGCAGAGTTCCCACCACTGCGACCTCCTGACAGAGATTACTAGTTTATGCCTGAGCAGTCAGCCAGGAGCCTATCTGGCATTCTCTCTCTCCGGAGCAGAGAACTAAGATTAAATGCCTTGCTTTCCTGTGCAGAAATAGTACAATCTACTACTATGGATTCTTCCATCTGTGTTCGTACTATACATAACACAGTAAGTGTAAAATCCCGCTCTGGTGCACTTACAAAACTTATTCTTTGAGGATACTTGCTCGCAAGTGATCTGGATTTTTATGATGATAAAACACTCATCTTTGATGATGATGCGTTATGATTGATGACAGGATGTTTTACTGTTGTTGTATACAGGTGCTATTGACTCAGTTTATTTGAGTGTGCAGGGTTTTTGACCTGGAGGATGCAGAGGCATCGACGGAACCCTTGGACTCCGGATTGAGTCAGGCAGTGTGATATTTAGTTGATTCATTTACCATGATATTTATTGATTGATGATATGTTGTTGACATGTTCTGACATGATGGTTGATGTTGCAGGCTAACGATAGCTTTCCGACCAAACTCACATATGGAGTAAAGGGGCCATGCACGAGTTCTAGAGAGATTGAGGGAGAGGTGTGGACAACAGCCCTGCCATAGCCTACTAGCACTCCCGTCATGGCTCGAACTGTAGGTTAACGATTACCTAGTTCGAGAGGATCCACGGTGCCATGAGGGCAGACTGAGACAGTCGCTCACGATGATTCTAAGGGGTACGCAATAAGGCAGGGGCCTTATTCCTTAGAGCCCTTAGTCTCCCACAAGTTCACCTGGCGGAGTGTTGACTCCAGGGGTTATAGATGTCTACCAAATAGTCAAGTCGGCGAGTGGCACCCTTGGAGCATGGGCTGCATCCTGAAGGGCACGTCGAGCAAAAGAAACACGAGTTGGTGAGTGGCACCCTTGGAGCACGTGGTGCATCCTGAAGGGCACATCATGCAACATAGGCAAACAAGGCGAGTGGCACCCTTGGAGCACGTAATGCGTCCTAAAGGGCACGTCGCATTGATGATGATGATGAGACAACCTAGATGACCCTGAGACCTTAACGCTTGAAATAATTCTTAAAACGACACCCCTAATTAATTGTCGCCCAGTTCAAATCTAAACCTAAATTTAAAACATCTCTAAGATAAAATTTTGTCAAGCCATAAGAAAATATCCTACAAAAAAAATTAAACATAAGGGCGTAAACTAAAACCCTCCTAGGTGTTAATTAAAGTCTTATTAAAATTAAAAGGGGTAAAGTGAAGAAGGGATTAAATTAATTAAAATACATGGTGTCAAAGGTAAAAAGGAAATTAAGTTTAAAAAAAAAACATGTGAGAGTATAAAAGAAATGAAGTAAAAAAAAATAATAGAAGGGATTAATAAGCTCATGTATCCTTCGGGTTTAAAAATAAAAGAGAGAATTAAATAATAGAAATAGGGAAACTTGTATTAAAGGAAACTTAATAATGGAAAGTAGGGGACATAGGGAAAAAGGAAAAAAGGAATCAGCAATTAAGGAGTTACTAAAAATCAACAACTTCATTTTAGGAAAGTTATTAAAAGATGAGAGGGAATCTAGGAACCCTAGGATCAATTTTAGGAGCGAATTTAGGAGGGGTGAGGGAAATGAGTCTTTTATTTAATTTAAAGAAATTAATTTTAGAGAAACATGGGGGATGAGATACACTTGGACAACAGAGAATTTTTAGAGGATTGTAATTAAAAAATTAAATTAAAAATGATTTAGGGAAAGTAGGTGGGTCTCAAATTCTATAAAAGAAGGGGAAAAGGAGGAAGAATGTGGGGAACAATGAGCGTAACGTTACACTGCCGGATTTTGTCTTGAATGTTTGATTGTGAGGAGTTGGGAATTTCTCAGCTGTATTGGAGTGGTAGCTCAGCCTTGGAGGTGAGCTGAGAAGCTAGTCTTATCTCTGGATCTTGGGTGGCCCCTTTGCGGCTCGGGGGGCTAAGGGGGAAGCAGAGTACCCCTAGCGATTGGTAGGGAGGTACTGGTGAGCTTTCCACGGTCGGCAAGCAGGAGCGGAAAGGAGCGCAGGACATCAATCGAGGCGTGGACTTCAATCAAGGCAGTCGAAAGGGAAAAGGTACGCACACTATTTGGTATTAGAATGCTTGGATGTAATTCTGTTGTAATTCTAGACTGTATAGAATCATTTTGTTGTATTTCTAGACTGTGCAAATGTAAATGATGGTGTGGGAATGTGTAATTTTAATATTTGTTGTTTTGGAAAACTTTTGTTGGTTAAGATGCTCTGAATGTTGGTTCTGGCGATCTCATTGCTGGATATTTTATGGAATTAAAATTTGTAATGGTATTCGCTCTGGCACTTTCGTTGGGCATATTTTTATTTATTTCTCACATCAGTTGATCTGGTGTTGAAGAGTTCATTTTCATGGTGTATAAATTCGTTGGGCGTTTAAAATGACAGTGGGCGTTTTAAACATTTAGCAGTGGGGTTTTTTTTTACATTTGTTGTGGTTGTTTTTAACTTCTGCGGGCGTTTATAAAAGTTTGGGCATTTCATTTTGTATGGGCATTTTTAAATGTGGAAATTCGTGATCTGGCAAATCCTTTTACTATCTGGCAACTTGTTTTACTCGAAATTCGTTTTACTGTCTGGCAAGTCATTTTATTGCCCAATCGTTTTCTGTTCTAACATTTTGTTTTATTCTTGACAAATGTTTCACCTGGCCATTCGTTTTTCTTTTCCTGGAAACTCGTGGTGTCTTCTGGCAATCCATTTTATCTCTGGCATTGGTTTTGTCTTCTGGTAAATCGTTTAACCTGGCAATTCCTTTTAATTCTGGCAATTCATTTTACCCTTTGGCAAACATTTTTACCTGGCATTTCATTTTATTCCTTGGCAAATGTTTAACCCGACCATTCGTTTTTTTTTTTGGCAAATCGTGGAGGCTTCTGGCAATATGTTTACCTTCCGGCAATGCGATTTAATGGGCGTTCTAAATGACCTGTGTTTAATGGCATTTTTGTTTGTATTGCTGGGCGTTTATATTGTTGGGCATTGTATTGTTGGGCGTTCTAATTACTGTGCATTTTTAATGCTGGGCGTTTTAATTCATGCCTTTTAGATAGAGTTGTCCTAGCATTTTTTCCCATGACTGGATGGGATTCTATCTATTGAATCCATTACTTTTAGTGTCTAAAATTTTTGGTAAGGGTCCTACCGGGTGGCGTCATAAATTTTTAAAGTTTATCTAATCATTATTACAGTTTTAAGTTGGCGGGAATTCTAATTCTACCTTGAGGGCAAGAGGCGAATACACCCCTGTTTCCCTTTGATTTCAATCTAATATGATTCCTCATCGATTAATCTATTGCATTGTTTCCGTAATGAAAAGTCCTTTTGGGTTCAGGAACAATGCTAATTCATTACACGACGAACAACACATCAGCCTATTATTAGTTTATTGTTGGTTCATTGTTCTTAAGATAAAAAGTCAATGTTAGTTTTTATGCTTATCCTCAGTTCACTATTAGTTCATTATTGAAATGAAACGCCTTATTTAGTTGGGGTACAATGTTAAATCATTATATGGAGAACAAAAGGTCAGTTTATTATAGTTTAATATTGCTTCATGGGTTGTAAGGAAAAGTCATAATTGTTTATCATTTATATTATTATTTTATTAGCTTATCGTTAGACCATTATTTTGTAAGGAGAAATCTTATTTGTTTGAATTACCGTGCTATGAAAATTCTCTACAATCTGATGTACAATAGGTTTTCCATTGAAGTTAAATTATTACGCTAGAAATAACTACGATGCTTAATAATTTGATAGCCAATCTGAAATTAAATTTCGATGCTTCTCTACCTTAAAAAGTAAATACATGGTTACTAATTGTGTCTCTAATGATAAATTTTCATTCATTAAATGGTTATTCATTAATTGTTTTAATCTATTATAAAAGTAAGCACACGGTTATTATGGTCAAGATTCTGTTAGCTCCATTGTTTTAAGAACAAGCAAAGGTAAAGTCATTTTATTTTAATTGAATGATTTGTGATATAGAAGGCGATGACCTGGATGTGTTATGGTGATGTTAGGGAAATTTCCTTATGCATGATAACGTATGAGTGTGGGATCCTTATTTCTAAGGGCACTCAATCCTTACGATTCAACAAACAGGGATTCAAATTTAATTAAAGTACATCATTTAGGACTGGGTCGGTCACTCGCCGTTTGAATAAAGACAAATTGAGTAGTTGGTCTATGATTTAGGTCAGTGAGCCTCAAAATTTGGGTGGGTCGATGTCGAAATCCTTATGACTTGCATCTCCCGTAGAGGTTGTGGTTTTTCGTGATTTTGTAGTACTTGGTTGTCTTGTTTTGCGTGGTTTTCTTGTGTCGGGCGGGATATAGACACCCCTAGTAGCCTAAGGAGACATGTTTGTGTGTGTGATTTTTTTTTCGTGTAAGGAATCCCATGCCGTATCAAGAGTCTCGGGCCCTTTAAAGGCAGGGTTTCCACTCTTGCGACACACCTGATAGAGATTACTAGTTTCTTCCTGAGCAGTCGGCCAGGAGCCTATCTAATCTTCTTTCGAGAAGACATAAGACTAAAAGCCATGCTTTTCTGTGTAGAAATAGTAAACTCTACTGTTGGATTCTTCCTTCTGTAACTGTATTGTACTTAACACCCGGTGTCGTTTTCTTCTTACAATAGCTAGTTGTACGCCTTATGTCTAGGGGCGTTTATTGCTTGTTGTCACTGTGATATGTCGGGATCATCTTGTTGTGCTCATCTTGCTTGCATCTTGTTCTAGGTTGGGTCACTAGTTTCTGCCTGAGAAGTCGGCCAGGAGCCTATATAATCTTATTTTGAGAAGACATAAGACTAAACGCCCTGATTTCCTCTGTAGAAGTAGTAACCCTAACACCATGGATTCTTCCCTCTATGTTCTTACTATGCGCCCCCAGGATGTCTTATTGTTTGTGTTGTGCGCCTTGTTCCTATGGTCATATATTGTTGTCGTCGCTCGTTGGGTTCCTTCAGTCTTCTTGTCCTGAACATCGTGGTTGCATCTTGTTGGTTGTCAAGTGGTGTCGTACAGTTAAGTGTGTTTGTTACTTCTCCACACGCACACACACCTTAAAAAAAAAAAAAATTGCACCTGTTTCAGAGTTGTTGCCGTAACGAGGAGGCCGTTACATATGGTATCAGAGCGGGTTTGGCCCGCGACTTGGGATTCGATACAGCTTTCGTTGACGTGATTGGATTTATTATACTACTGCTAATCAATTTGATTGTGTGCGTGCAGGTAATCATGGTTAGAGGACATCGTGGAGGCAGACGACGGGGTGCTAGGGGAGGAGGTGTGACGCCTGTAGCAGCATCCACGCCTGAGGGGTCTAACCCCCAGGGAGGCGAGTGGGTTCTCAGAAAGGAGCAGATCGTAGTTGTCGATGTCGTGGGGATGATGAGATCTTTTCAGCGCATGTCTGAGGCGCTGATCAGCCGATTGGACAGAGATGAGGCCAGGGCGCCAGCAGCTGCTAAGGTTCCACCACGTGCACTGGCCGTTACTGGTAGCATTCACCATGAACTCGAGAAGGTGAAATTTCTTGAGTTCTTTGGTGCCCCGGATGGCACAGCCGCTGAGGCATGGTTGGAGAATATGGCGATGTGCTTCGCACTTTGCGATTATACCTCCAACATGAAGGTCCGCATGGTGGTCCTTCAACTATAGGGGAGTGCTCTTTTATGGTGAAAGACGCTCCTGCCACAACTGAACATGGTTGTCGAAGACGTGTCATGGGAACTGTTTGAGGAACGGTTCAGAGAGAGGTATCTTTCATAGGAATTCATTGAGCGTCATCTCAATGAGTTCAATGCATTACGATGGGGAGGTCGTACGGTGCCCAAGTACGAGGCACGTTTTATGGAGCTGCTTTGGTATGCTCTGCACCTGAACACTAAGAAGCTCAAGGTCAACCGGTTCGTGTTTGGCATTAACGACAGCCTGTGTGCAAAGGTTAGGATCTTGATGCCTCAAACCTTGCACGACGCTGTCCAAAAGGCCCTCATAGCAGAAGAGGAGCTTATCAGCGGAGGTCAGACTAAGACTCCATCGAGACCAGTAGGGAAGGGTTCCACTGGTACACCGCAGCATCAGACACCGGTGAGACATACACCTGGATATCATGGTTTCCCGAGGGGATCCACGTTCACCACACCTTGACGACCACTGCCTCAGCAGTGGACACCTTATCGAAGACCACAACACCAGCAGCAGTGTCACCCATAGCAGCAGCAGTTTAGGCCTGTTCAGAAGAACAGACTGGGTTTCCAGGCCCGTGGGATGTCATCCTCTACTTCGAGTACCAGGACTACTGGGCCGAAGAAGCGGTGTTGGACGTGTGAGGAGCCACACTACCAGCGTGACTTACCTGTGGAGAGGACCAGAGCGTTTGGATTAGCCAGACCCACTATAGTGGGAGATATGGGCAAGGCCCATCGGATTCACACAGCAGTGAATAACCGCCAAGCAGAGCACCAGTTGATTGTGCTCGAGACGACCGGTGCTGTCGCTAACTAGACCCTTAGTATTTTGATAAACCTAGGAGCTACTGAGAGTTTCATTTCTAGTGCGGCTCTAAAAAGGATTAAGGTCAAGGCAGTCGAACAGGATGAGTTTATCTTTGTAGAGATGGCTTCGGGAGCCAAACAGAAGGTTGGAAGAAAGGTTACGGGCTGTGCCCTTAACCTGGGAGAGTTTGGCACAAGGGTCAACTTGTACGTCATGATCTTAGGATCTTATGACGTCATGATTGGAATGGATTGGTTGGAATCGCATGAGGCGATACTCAACTGTAAGACGAAATGGTTGAGCTTAGTCGATGATGAAGGACAGAGATGTGTGATAGTAGGACGGAACCAGGGAGTATCCCTGAGGTTCGTCTCTTCCTTACAATTACAGAAGAGTATGCGCAAGAGGTGAAAGCTTTATGCGATCCTTGCGCTAAACGAAAAGAAAGTGGCAGAAGGTCTAGAACACCTTTCGGTGGTGAAGGAGTTTGCAGACGTATTTCCAGAGGAGTTGCCTGGGATGCCGCTAGAGAGAGAATTGGAGTTTACTATAGACCTGAAATCGGGGACCGAACCGATAGCAAGAAATCCTTATCGGATGTCGACCCCGGAGTTGCAAGAGTTGAAAATGCAACTGAAAGAGTTGCTGGACCTGGGGCTGATACGTCCTAGTGTGTCATCATGGGGTGCACCGGTTATTTTTATTCGAAAGAAGGACAGATCTTGGAGGCTTTGCATTGACTAGTATCAAATGAACAAGGCTACGATCAAGAATCAATATCCCTTACCAAGAATTGACGACCTATTTGATCAAATGAAGGGTGCGACGGTGTTCTCCAAGATTGATTTGCGTTCAGGGTATCACCAGTTACGGATCAATGAGGATGACGTCCCTAAGACCGCTTTTAAGACCAGATTTGGACATTACGTTTACTATTTTCCGTTTGGATTGACAAATGCCCCGGGGGTATTCATGAGTTTGATGAACTAGGTGTTCCACGAGTACTTGGACAACTTCGTCCAAGTATTCATTGACGACATTTTGATTTACTCTCGGACGACGAAGGAGCATGACGAGCACTTGCGCTTGTTACTACAGTTTTTGCGAGAGCACAAATTGTATGGGAAGTTTTCCAAATGCTCCTTTTATCAATCGATGATTCACTACTTAGGGCACGTCATCTCCGACGAAGGTATCACCGTGGATCCCGCCAAGGTTGAGGCTATTATGGAATGGCCTGCACCGACGAATGTCACAGAAGTGCATAGTTTTATGGGTTTAACATGATACTATTGACAGTTTGTCGAAGGATTTTCAAAGATAGCAAATCCGATCACGGAATTGCAGAAGAAAAACAAGAAGTTTGTTTGGACAGAGAAATGTGTAGAATAATTTAGGAGGCTTAAAGAGTTGTTGACAACAATGTTGATACTAAAGGTCCATGACATGGACCCAGACTTCTTGTTATGCACTGACACATCCAAGGAAGGTTTAGGCGGAGTCTTGATGCAAGACGGACGAGTGATTGCTTACATTTCGAGAAAACTGAGAAGGCATGAGGAGAATTATGCGATGCACTATTTGGAGTTGTTAGCCATTGTTTATGCCTTGAAAGTTTGGAGACACTACCTTGTTGGACAAAAATTTGAATTAAAGACTGATCATTGTGGACTACAACACATTTTCACGCAAAGCGAGCTGAACACGCGACAACGACATTGGTTAGAATTGCTTAGCGAGTACGACATCGAGATTACTTACATAAAGGGAACAGTGAACCGAGTGGCAGATGCTTTGAGTCAGAGGCCAAGCATCTTTTCGGTGTTACCTATTCATATGAATCGACGTGTGAAAATTCTCACTTTACAGCGTGACGATGACTGGTATAAAGAAGTCGAGGATTTTATCGGAAAAAACACTATGATGGTACCATGATATGAGGGATTTACTTTTGACAGCGATGGGTTATTGAGGTTTAGAGGTTGGATTTACGTACTTCCAAATGACGAGTTGAGGATGTTGATCCTGAGCGAGGCTCATAGAACAGTTTACATGGCTCACCCAGGAGTCACGAAGATGAGGGCAGACCTTAAGCCCTTATTCTTCTGGAAGGGATTGAAGGACAACATAGTCAACTTTGTGGCTAGATGTCTCAAGTGTCAGCAGGTAAAGGCTGAACATAGACGCTCGACAAGATTACTTCAACCGCATGATATTCTAGAATCGAAATGGGAAGTTATTTCGATGGATTTTATTGTTGGATTGCCACTGACGACTAGGAGACATGACTCGATTTTTGTAGTAGTAGACACTCTGACGAAGAGTGCTCACTTTATTCCGGTGCATATGATGTATCAGGCACCTAACATAACGAGAGTTTTTATCAGTGAGATTGTGAGGCTGCATGGCGTGCCTAAGAAGATTATATCTGATCGAGGAGCGGTGTTTACCGGACGATTTTGGACGAGTCTCCAAGAGGCCTTGGGAACCCAACTTAATTTTAGTACTGCGTATCACCCAGAGATGGACGGACAGATAAAACGTATGAACCAAACCTTGGAAGACATGTTGCGCATGTACATGATGGACAAACAAAAGAGTTGGGAGGAATTCTTTCCACTAGTAGAATTCGCTTATAACAACAGTTACCAGAGCACCATTAAGATGGCACCTTTTGAGTTTCTTTATTGGCGATCGTGTCGGATTCCCTTGAGTTGGGATCGTCTTGAGGATAGGGTCCTGGTGGGACCAGAAGCGATCCAAGAAATGGAAGAGCAAATGCAAACCATAAGACAAAGGATAAAAGAAGCGCAGGATCGACAAAAGAGTTATGCCGATGCGCATCGAGTCGATCGTAGTTACGAGGTTGACGATCGAGTCTTCTTACGGGTTAAACCGCATAAGAGTTTGATCAAGTTTGGAAAGGGAGATAAACTCTCTCCTAGGTTCGTGGGACCTTTCTAGATTGTGAAGAGAAAGGGGCCCGTAGCCTATCGACTAGCCTTGCCTAATTCTTTGAGGCGTATGCACGATGTTTTTCATGTTTCTGTTTTGAGACATTATGTTAGTGATCCTACACACATGATTGACATGAGTTCTGTGCAGGTATCGGACGAGGGTGCGCTCGTGGCTGAGCCAATCCGCATTTTAGATCATCGCGTTCGACAGTTACGACGTTGAATGGTAGATCAGGTCAAGGTCCGGTGGGACAGTTATAGTCCTCACTCGGCGACCTGGGAGGATGCATATGATATGCACCAGCAGTTTTCGTTTTTGTTTGATAGATAGACTTATGATACAGTGGTACTTATGATATTGTGGTACTTTTATTTCGTCATTTATACTGAGAAACTTCAGGACGAAGTTTAGACCAAGAGGGGGTGTATGTAACATCCCACTCTGGTGCACTTACAAAACTTATTCTTTGAGCACAATTGCTCGCAAGTGATCTAGATTTTTATGATCATAAAACACTTATCCTTGATGATGATGTGTTATGATTGATGACAGGATGTTTTACTATTGTTGTATACAGGTGCTATTGACTCAGTTTATCTGAGTGTGCAGGGTTTTTGACCTGGAGGATGCAGAGGCATCGACGGAACCCTTGGACTTCGGATTGAGTCAGGGAGTGTGATATTTAGTTGATTCATTTACCATGATATTTATTGATTGATGATATGTTGTTGACATGTTCTGACATGATGGTTGATGTTGCAGGCTGACGATAGCTTGCCAACCAGACTCACATATGGAGTAAAGGGGCCATGCACGAGTTCTAGAGAGATTGAGGGAGAGGTGTGGACAACAGCCCTTCCACAGCCTACTAGCACTCCCGTCATGGCTCGAACTGTAGGTTAACGATTACCTAGTTTGAGAGGATCCACGATGCCGTGAGGGCAGACTGAGACAATCGCTCACGATGATTCAAAGGGGCGCTTAATAAGGCGGGGGCCTTATTCCTTAGAGAACTTAGTCTCCCACAAGTTCACCTGGCAGAGTGTTGACTCCAAGGGTTATATATGTCTACCAAACAATCAAGTCGGCGAGTGGCACCCTTGGAGCACGGGATGCATCCTGAAGGGCACGTTGTGCAAAAGAAACACAAGTTGGCGAGTGGCACCCTTGGAGCACGTGGTGCATCCTGAAGGGCATGTCGCGCAACATAGGCAAACGAGGCGAGTGGAAACCTTGGAGCACATAGTGTGTCCTAAAGGGCACGTCGCATTGATGATGATGATGAGACAACCTAGATGACCCTGAGACCTTAACGCCTAATGAAATTCTTAAAACGACACCCCTAATTAATTGTCGCCCAGTTCAAATCTAAACCTAATTTAAAACATCTTTAAGATAAAATTTTGTCAAGCCATAAGAAAAGATCCTACAAAAAAAAATAAACATAAGGGCGTAAACTAAAACCCTCCTAGGTGTTAATTAAAGTCTTCTTAAAATTAAAAGGGGTAAAGTGAAGAAGGGATTAAATTAATTAAAATATGTGGTGTTAAACGAAAAACGAAATTAAGTTGATCTGGTGTTGAAGAGATCATTTTCATGTTGTATAAATTCGTTGGGTGTTTAAAATGACAGTGGGAGTTTTAAACATTCAGCCGTGGGGTTTTCTTTTACATTTGTTGTGGCCGTTTTTAACATCTGTGGGCGTTTATAAAAGTTTGGGCATTTCATTTTGTATGGGCGTTTTTAAATGTGGAAATTCGTGATCTGGCAACTTGTTTTACTCAAAATCCATTTTACTGTCTGGCAAGTCGTTTTATTGGCCAATCGTTTTCTATTCTTACATTTCATTTTATTCTTGGCAAATGTTTAACCTGGCCATTCGTTTTTATTTTTCTGGCAATCCATTTTATCTCTAGCATTGGTTTTGTCTTCTGGTAAATCATTTAACCTGGCAATTCCTTTTAATTCTGGCAATTCGTTTTACCCTTTGGCAAACATTTTAACCTGGCATTTCGTTTTATTCCTTGGAAAATGTTTAACCTGGCAATTCCTTTTTTTTTCTGGCAAATCGTGGAGGCTTCTGGCAATACGTTTACCTTCCAGCAATGCAATTTAATGGGTGTTCCAATTGACCTGTGTTTAATGGCGTTTTCCTCTGTATTGCTGGGCGTTTATATTGTTGGTCGTTGTATTGATGGGCATACTAATTACTGTGCATTTTTAATGCTGGGCATTTTCTTGTTGGGCGTTTTAATTCATGCCTTTTAGACAGAGTTGTCCCAGCATTTTCCCCCATGACTGGATGGGATTCCAGCTATTGAATCCATTACTTTTAGTGTCTAAAATTTGTGGTAAGGGTCCTACCGGGTGGCGTCATAAATTTTTAAATTTTATCTAACGATTATTACATTTTTAAGTTGGCGGATTTTCTAATTCTACCTTGAGGGAAAGAGGTGAATACACCCATGTTTCCCTTTGATTCCAATCTAATATGATTCCTCATCGATTAATCTATTGCATTGTTTCCGTAATGAAAAGTCATTTTGGGTTCAGGAACAATGCTAATTCATTACACGACGAACAACACATCAGCCTATTATTAGTTTATTGTTGGTTCATTGTTCTTAAAATAAAAAGTCAATGTTAGTTTTTATGCTTATCCTCAGTTCACTATTAGTTCATTATTGAAATGAAACACCTTATTTAGTTGGGGTACAATGCTAAATCATTATACAAAGAACAGAACGTCAGTTTATTATAGTTTAATATTGATTCATGGGTTGTAAGGAAAAGTCATAATTGTTTATCATGTATATTATTGATTATTTTATTAGCTTATCATTAGACCATTATTTTGTAAGGAGAAATCTTATTTGCTTGAATTACCGTGCTATGAAAATTCTCTACAATCTGATGTACAGTAGGTTTTACATTGAAGTTAAATTATTATGCTAGAAATAACTACGATGCTTAATAATCTGATAGCCAATCTGAAATTGAATTCCGATGCTTCTCTACCTTAAAAAGTAAATACATGGTTACTAATTGCGTCTCTAATGATAAATTTTCATTCATTAAATGGTTATTCATTAATTGTTTTAATCTATTATAAAAGTAAGCACACGGTTATTATGGTCAAAATTTTGTTAGCTCCATTGTTTTAAGGACAAGCAAAGGTAAAGTCATTTTATTTTAATTGAATGATTTGTGATATAGAAGGCGATGACTTGGATGTGTTATGGTGATGCTAGGGAAATTTCCTTATGCATGATAATGTATGAGTGTGGGATCCTTATTTCTAAGGGCACTCAATCCTTACGATTCAACAAATAGGGATTCAAATTTAATTAAAGTACATCATTTAGGACTGGGTCGGACACTCATCGTTTAAAGAAAGACAAATGGAGTAGTTGGTCTATGATTTAGGTCAGTGAGCCTCAAAAGTTGGGTGGGTCGATGTCGAAATCCTTATGACTTGCGCCTCCCGTAGAGGTCGTGGTTTTCCGTGATTTTGCAGTACTTGGTTGTCTTGTTTTGCGTGGTCTTCTTGTGTCAGGTGGGATATAGACACCCCTGGTAGCCTTAGGAGACATGTCTGTGTGTGTGATTTTTTTTTCGTGTAAGGAATCCAGTGCCCTATCAAGAGTCTCGGGCCCTTTAAAGGTAGGGTTTCCACTCTTGCGACACACATGACAGAGATTACTAGTTTCTGCATGAGCAGTCGGCCATGAGCCTGTCTAATCTTCTTTCGAGAAGACATAAGACTAAAAGCCCTGCTTTTCTGTGCAGAAATAGTAAACTCTACTATTGGATTCTTCCTTCTGTAACTGTACTGTACTTAACACCAGGTGTCGTTTTCTGCTTAAAGTAGCTAGTTGTATGCCTTATGTCTAGGGGCGTTTATTGCTTGTTGTCACTATGATATGTCGGGATTGTCTTGTTGTGCTCGTCTTGCTTGTGTCTTGTTCTAGGTCGGGTCACTAGTTTCTGCTTGAGCAGTCGACCAGGATCCTGTCTAATCTTATTTCGAGAAGACATAAGACTAAATGCCCTGCTTTCCTGTGCATAAATAGTAATCCTAACACCATGGATTCTTCCCTCTGTGTTCTTATTGTGCGCCCCCAGGATGTCTTATTGTTTGTGTTGTGCGCCTTATGCCTATGGTCGTATATTGTTTCCGTTACTCATTGGGTGCCTTCAGTCTTCTTGTGCTAAACATCGTGGTTGCATCTTGTTGGTTATCGAGTGGTGTCGTACAGTTAAGTGTGTTTGTTACTTCTCCACACGCGCACACACCTTATCAAAAAAAAAAAATTGCACCTGTTTCAGAGTTGTTGTCGTAACAAGGAGGCTGTTATAGTAAGTCATTTAATGCTTGTAGTTACCTGTTGTGTACCTTATGTATTCTTTTTGTGATCATCGGGGTTGCGTCTTGTTAGTCGTCAGGTGGCGACGTAGAGTCAAGTGTGTCTGTTCCTTTTTACACACACGCACACACCTTAAAAAAAAAAAATTGCACCTGTTAAAGAGTTATTGTTGTAACGACGAGGATGTCACATATGGTATCAGAGCCAGGTTCGACCCATGACTTGGGATTCGCTACAGCTTTCGTTGACATGATTAGATTGATTATATTATTGTTGATTGAGTTGATTGTGTGCGTGTAGGTAATCATTGTTAGAGGACGTCGTGGAGGTAGACAACGGTGTGCTGGGGGAGGAGGCATGATGCCTCTAGTAGAATCCATGCCTGAGGGGTCTAACCCCCAGGAAGGAAAGCAGGTTCTCGAACAGAAGAAGATAGCAGTTGGCGATGTTGTTGGGATGATGAGATCTTTTCAGTGCATGTCTGAGGCACTGATCAACCGATTGGACAGAGACAAGGCCAGGGCGCTGGCACCTGCTGAGGTTCCGCCGCACACACCAGTCGTTACAGGTAGCTTTCACCATGAACTCGAGAAGGTAGTTGAACAGGATGAATTTAGCTTCGTAGAGATGGCTTTAGGAGCCAAACAGAAGGTTGGAGGAAAGGTTACGGGTTGTGCCCTTAACCTGGGAGAGTTTTTCATGAGGGTCAACTTATATGTCACGATCTTAGGATCTTATGACGTCGTGATTGGTATGGATTGGTTGGAATTGCATGAGGCGATACTCAACTGTAAGATGAAATGATTGAGCTTGGTTTATGATGAAGGACATAGGCATGTGATTGTAGGATGGAACTAGGGAGTATCCCTGGGGTTTGTCTCCTCCTTATAGTTACGAAAGCATATGCACAAGGGTTGAAAACTTTATGCGATCCTCGCACTAAATTTAAAGGGAGTAGCGGAAGGTCTAGAACACCTTCTGGTGGTGAAGGAGTTTGCAGATGTATTTCTAGAGGAGTTGCCTAGGATGCCACCAGAAAGGGAACTAGAGTTTACCATAGACCTAAAACCGAGGACCGAACTGATAGCAAGAATGCCTTATCGGATATCGACCCCGGAGTTGCGAGAGCTGAAAATGCAACTGAAGGAGTTGTTGGACCTGGGACTGATACGCCCTAGTGTGTCACCGTGGGGTGCACCAGTTATTTTCATACAAAATAAGGACAGATCATGGAGGCTTTGCATTGACTACTGTCAACTGAACAAGGCTATGATCAAGAATCAATATCTCTCACCAAGAATTGATGATCTGTTCAATCAAATGAAGGGTGCAATGGTGTTCTCCAAGATCGATTTGCGATCAGGGTATCACATATAAAGGAGGATGACGTCCCTAAGACTGCCTTTAAGATGATATTTGGACATTACAAGTTTACTATTTTACCGTTTGGACTGACAAACGCCCCAAGGGTATTCATGAGTTTGATGAACGGGGTGTTCTGCGAGTACTTGGACAAGTTCGTCCAAGTACTCATTGATGATATCTTGATCTACTCTCGGACAACGGAGGAGCATGACGAGCACTTGTGCTTGGTACTACAGTGTCTACAAGAGAACAAATTGTATGGAAAGTTGTCCAAATGCTCTTTTTATCAATCGAGGATTCACTACTTAGGGCATGTCATCTCCGGCGAAGGTATCGTCGTGGATCTAGCCAAGGTTGAGGTTATTATGGAATGGCCTATGCCGACGAATGTCATAGAAGTGCATAGTTTTATGGGTTTCGTAGGATACTATCGATGGTTTGTTGAGGGATTTTCGAAGATAGCAAATCCGATCACAGAATTGCAGAATAAAAACAAGAAGTTTGTTTGGACCGAGAAATGTGCGGAAGCATTTCGGAGGCTTAAGGAGTTGTTGAAAACAATGCCGATACTCAAGGTCCCTGACATGGATGTGGACTTCTTGGTATGCATAGACGCGTCCAAGGAAGGTTTAGGCGGAGTCTTGATGCAAGACAGACGAGTGATTGCTTACATTTCGAGGAAATTAAGAAGGGATGAGGAGAACTACGTGACGCAGGACTTGGAGTTGTTAGCCATCGTATATGCCTTGAAGGTTTGGAGACACTACCGCGTGGGACGAAAATTTGAACTAAGGACTGATCATTCTGGACTGCAACACATTTTTACGCAAAGCGACCTGAACGCGCGACAATGGCGTTGGTCGAAATTGCTTGGCGAGTACGAATTCGAGATTACTTACATAAAGGGAATGGTGAATCAAGTGGCAGATGCTTTGAGTCGAAGGCCACGCATCTTTTTGGTGTTGCCTCTTTAGATGAATATATGTGAGAAGATTCTCACTTTACAGCGTGATGATGACTAGCACAAAGAGGTCGAGGGTTTTTTCAGACAAAACACAATGATGGTACCGAGATATGAGGGATTTTCTGTTGATAGCAATGGGTTATTGAAGTTTAGAGGTTGGATTTACATACCGCTATATGTCTAGAGTGTCAGCAGGTAAAGGCTGAACATAGACACCCGACAGGATTACTTCAACCACATGCCATTCCGGAATTGAAATGGGAAGTGATTTCGATGGATTTTATTGTTGGATTTCCACTGACGACAAGGAGACATGACTAGATTTTTGTAGTAGTAGACACTCTGACGAAGAGTGATCACGTTATTCCTGTGCATATGACGTATCCGGCACCTGACATAGCAAGAGTTTTCATCAGTGATATTGTGAGGCTGCATGGCGTGCCTAAGAAGATTATATCCGATCGAGGATTGGTCTTTACTGGACGATTTTGGACGAGTTTCCAAGAGGCCTTAGGAACCCAACTTAATTTTAGTACTACGTATCACCCAGAGACTGACGAACAGACCGAACGAATGAACCAAACCTTGGAAGACATGTTGCGCATGTACGTGATGGATCAACAAAAGCGTTGGGAGGAATTCTTGCCTCTAGTAGAGTTCACTTACAACAACAGTTACCAAAGCACCATTAAGATGGAGCCTTTTGAGTTTATTTATGGGTGACTGTGTCGGACTCCCTTGAGTTGGGATTGGCTTGAGTATAGGGTCCTCGTGGGACCAGAAGTGATCCAAGAAATGGAAGAGAAAATACAAACCATAAGACAAAGGATTAAAGAAGCGCAGGATCCATAGAAGAGTTATGTCGATGCGCACCGAGTCGACCATAGTTACGAGGTCGGCGATCGAGTCTTCTTGCGGGTTAAACCACATAAGAGTTCGATCAAGTTTGGAAAGGGAGATAAACTCTCTCCTAGGTTTGTGGGACCTTTTGAGATTGTGGAGAGAAAGGGGCCCGTGGCCTATCGACTAGCCTTGCCTGATTCTTTAAGGCATATGCATGATGTTTTTCACGTATCTGTTTTGAAACATTATATTAGTGATCCTACACACGTGATTGACATGAGTTCCTTGCAGGTGTCGGATGAGGGAGCACTCACGACTGAGCCGCTCTGCATCTTAGATCATCATGTTCGAAAATTACGATGTTGAATGGTAGATCAGGTCAAGGTCCAGTGGGACAGTTATAGTCCGCACTCGGCAACCTGGGAGGACGCATATGATATGTGCTAGCAGTTCCCATTTTTGTTTGATAGATATACTTATGATACTGTGGTACTTTTATTTTGGCACTTATATTAAGAAACTTCAGGATGAAGTTTAGACCAAGAGGGGGTGTATGTAACATCCTGCTCTGGCGCACTGAGAAAACTTATTCTTTGAGGACACTTGCTCGCAAGTGATCTGGACTTTTATGATGTTAAACCATTTATCCTTCATTATGATGCGTTATGATAGATGACATGATTTTTTACTGCTTTGACGTAGACAGGTGCTATTGACTCAGTTTTATTGAGTGTGTAGGGTTTTGGACCTTGAGGATGTAGAGGCATCGGTGGAACCTCTTGGACTCCGGATTGAGTCAGGGAGTGTGCTATTTGGGTTAATTTATTTGCTGTGATATTTCATTGATTTGATGATATGATGTTGACATGTTCTGACACAATTGTTGATGATGCAGGCCGACGATAGCTTACCGACCAGACTCACATATGGAGTAAAGGGGCCACACACAATTCCGGAGAGGTTGAGGGAGAGGGGTGGACAACAGTCCTGCCACAGCCTACTAGCACTCCTGTTGTGGCTCGAACTGTAGGTTAACGATTACCTAGTTCAAGAGGATCCATGATGTCGTGAGGGAAGACAGCGACATTCACTCACGATGATTCTAAGGGGTGCACAATAAGGAGGGGGCATTTTTCCTTAGAGCCCTTTTTCTCCCACAAGTTCACCTGGCAAAGTGTTGACTCTAGGGGTTATAGATGTCTACCAATCAGTCAACTTGGTGAGTGGCACCCTTGGAGCACGTGGTGCATCCTGAAGGGCACGTCATGCAAAAGAAACACAAGTCAACGAGTGGCACCCTTGGAGTATGTGGTGCATCCTTAAGGGCACGTCACGCGAAAGAAACACAAGTTAGCGAGTGGCACCCTTGGAGCATGTGGTGCATCCTGAATGACACGTCGCACAAGAGAAACAACCGAGGTGAGTGGCACCCTTGGAGCACGTGGTGCATCCTGAAGGGAACGTCACATTGATGTTGAGGAAGGAACAAACCTAGATGGCCCTAATACATTTAACACCTTAAGAAATTCTTAAAACGACTTCCCTAAATAATTGTTGCCCAGTTCAAAATCTAAACCTAAGTCTAAAACTTCTCTAGGGTAAAATTTTGTTTATCCTTAAGACAACAACTCTATAAAAATAAAAATAAAGATATAAACTAAAACACACTTAAGTAATAGTTTTAGTCTTCTTAAATTTAGAGGGTAAAATGAAGAGAGGAATAATTTAATTAAAATCCTTGATTTTAAATTTGTGAGGAAATAAATTATTAACTTGTGGAAGTATACAAATATTTTAAATTAATAATAAAGAGAAAAGAGTAAATAGCACAACTTCCATTTTGGCTCTAATAAAAAGGGGAAAGAAGGGAATAATAAGAATTAGGAAACTAAGTAATGGAGGAATCAGAATAAAGGAAAGTTGGGAACTTATGGTAAAAAGTGAGGTCAACATCGTAAGAAATCAACAATTAAGAACCTTCTAATTTGAGCTAATTTAGAAGCATCATTTTTGGGGAAAGTATTTAAAACATGTAAGGGGATCTAGGAATACCTAGGAGTAAATTTAGGAGCAATTCTAGGTGGGTGAGGGAATTGAGGCAATTAATAAATTTAAAGAAAATAATTAATGAAGAAAAGAGGGGGATGGACGACACTTGTGTGATGGAGAATAATTAGAATTATTTTTATTAAAACTTAAATTAATTGTGACTTAAGGAAAGTTTGAGGTTAAAAAAAAACTCTATAAAAGAAAGGGAAGATGAGGAAGAAAAGGATCCGTTGTTAGCGTAACGTTATGCTGCCAGAATTCTGACTTGACTGATTACTTGTGGAGAGTTGGGATTTTCCATCTTGGATAGGAGTGGCAGCTCGGCCTTGCGAGGCGAGCTGGGAAGCTAGACAGACCATCTGGATTGTGTGTGGCCCCTTTGCAGCTCGGGGGGCTAAGGGGGAAGTAGAGTACCCCTAGCAATTGGCTGGGAGGTACCAGTGAGGTCTCAACGATCGGTGAGCGGGAGCGGCACAGAGAACGAGACATCATTCGAGGCAGGAGTGAAGGCAAAGGTATGTTCATTATTATGTGCAGTAGAATGCACTAGGAATTTATGCCTAGATATGATTAAGGATTATAAATGAAATCGGCATGTTACACAAATAATGTCTCATTTTGATTTCATGTTTATGTCTCACTGGAATTTTCTGCATATTCCTTCTGGTCTGCGTTTTACTACCTTGATATTTAATTAAGCCGAATCTTTTAACTCTGCATTTATTTTTGGATGATTAAACCTGCTTGGTGTTGTATCACCTCACTCGCAACTTAACCCTGTGACTGTTGAAGGCCCCTTTTTCCTCTGCACCCTTGTCTCTACAACGTAATGATAGATGATTGGTCTTAAGCCTTTGCCCATCCGTTGAATGCCTACAATATCTTGGTCTGCGCACTGGTAGGGGTTGAACTTTTCCTTGGTTGGGTTCCTCTCTTCTGCGTGACTCTTCGTGACAGTTTTCTTGGGACTTTTTATTCTGTATTAATCTTGATGTGTATTTTCCAACCCTTGAATTTCACCGTGACAGATAATTCTCTGTTGTGTGTTCATAGAGGCAATAGTAGGATTAGTTCTGCAATAAAAGTTATATTACCACTGTCATAATTAAATAAAGAAAATCCGACTGTGTTGGATGACTGAGGTATTGGCGAATGTGCAAATTTTGGTTGGAAATCCCTGGTAACTAGAAACTGTTTCCATATGTGCAGGGCAGAGATAAATTTTGTAGCAAGATCCTTGTTATAGGTTTAAATGTAAACGTCGTGAATCTCGTTGATGAATTTTTTTTTTAAACAACTTGATAGCAGTGGTACTCTGATTGCGACTCAGGAAATGTTTTAACCCTGCGTAATGGCTCAACTATGTAAACACTTCAGAGATTCATCCTGGCAATGGCACTGGGGCATTTCTTCTTTAAGTGAATCGGGCCAGCGACCTAGCCATTCCCGACCTGCACATTTCTTGGGCATGGGCACACGTAGTGTAGCACACCGCAGGATGCAGTGAGAAATACTTGCCTAGCTCGACCATGGCGTCTCGGTACTACGTGTACCTCGGGCCTTTACCTTCCTGCAGTCAAACGAACTAGTATTCTACCACTAGCCAACCACGATTCTGTCTGTAAACGCTTCTTTTTTTTGGTGTCTTAAATGCCCACAGGTTGCTTGAAAGTGAGACTAAGACCGCTGATTGAAACGCCAATGAATCTACTTAATAGGTCTACTTGAGCATGCTGTCTACCCACGGATTTGCAGCAGCGACCCCATTAAAAACAAAACGCCAACGATTTCCTTGTTTAATTGAGAGAACTGGCAGCGCCCCTTTTAGAGAAAAAAAAAAAAAAAAAAAACTTAACTTCTTTATTTGAGCGATAGTGTATGACAGCGATTGTTACATTTTAGATTCGGCAACACTCCACTACCATCGGAGGTGCTTGTAAAACTAAGGCCTTGCTTGACAAGTTAAAAAAAAATATATATAAAGAAACTCGTCTGTCTTGGAGCCTTGACAGCGTTATGCTAGGGGGGTATTTATTGCAGTGAAATGACTGCTCTAAACCTCCAGATCTTAAAACCGCTTTAGTTGCCTGGGTGTCTGGCCTTGTCCAGGATTAACACGTGTGCAATAGCTTACCATCTGACTCTAAAACTATTTAAAAATTGCCTAAACCCGCTCTTGCCAACTGCGTTAAGGTTTTAACCATCTGCCCTGCGAAAAATCTGAGTTAAGAATCCTATTTAATTACCTCTGCCAGAGCATGATTATGGTTGTGAAGGGATTTCCTCTGACACGGTCAGGGAAAAATCTATGAGTTGAATTCTAGTTCTGGCAGTTGCCTTGTAAATTTCCCTTGCCTCCGACTGACACTCGCAACTTTACCCCTTTTCTAGTTGTCGATTCTTAGCATTGATATCGTGGCTGGGCGGCTAGCTATTGGGCAACTAGATTTAATTGTTTGATGCAAACATGGGGATAGTAACATGATTTAAAGTGATAGGGTATTATAGCGTTGTTGTAGTATGTAAGGGTATTGACTTGTAAGTGTTGATTTAGGTAATAGTGATGATCGACACAATATAACTAATTTGTAATGTTAGTGTTAGAAAACAAGATGTAATTTTAGGGTTATTTCATTGCATTGTCAAATACAATATACATTTAAGGGTATGGTTATCTGACAGTACTATCACTAAAAACCTTTTGTAATTAATGTCATAAGATGGTTTAACAATATGTAATGGAATGCTACGGTAATGATTTTTTTTGTATTATTAATTCATTGGCAAGGTTATGGTAATATAAATGTAATGTTGGTTTATTTTATGGTAAAGTTATTGTAACTTCATTACATTGGTAGCATACAAGGAGTAATGTGATTGGTGATTCATACTTTATTTGCAAGGTTATTATAACATAAGATGTGATGTTCTTAAGATAATGTTATTGTAATTTTATGGTATATGTAACATATAGGATGTATTGAGATTGTTAATTAATTTCAGGGTTAGTACTATAATTGGAATTGTCCAAACTCATAGTTGTATGATATCAGACTCTTCGATTGATAAAGCTAGTCGCTCTATATAAATGTCTGTGTGTGTGATTATTTTTGTGTAAAGAATCGAGTGTCGTATCAAGAGTCTCGGGCCCTTTAAAGGTAGGGTTTCCACTCTTGTGACACACCTCTAAGGTCGTATCAGTAGTCTCAGGCTCTTTAAAGGTAGAGTTCCCACCACTGCGACCTCATGACAGAGATTACTAGTTTCTACCTGAGCAGTCGGCCAGGAGCCTATCTGACATTCTCTCTCTCCGGAGCAGAGAACTAAGATTAAACGCCCTACTTTCCTGTGAAGAAATAGTACAATCTACTACTATGGATTCTTTAATCTGTGTTCGTACTGTACATAACACAGTAAGTCATTTTGTGCACCTTATGTCTTCTTTTTTTGATCATCGGGGTTGCTTCTTGTTAGTCATCGGGTGGCGACGTAGAGTCAAGTGTGTCTGCTCCTTTTTACACGCGCGCACACATATTAAACAAAAAAAAGATTTTCACTTGTTAAAGAGTTGTTGTCGTAACGAGGATGATGTCACATATGGTATCAGAGCCAGGTTCGACCCGCGACTTGGGATTCCCTACGGCTGCTGTTGACATGATTAGATTGATTATACTGTTATTGATTGAGTTGATTGTGTGCGTGTAGGTAATCATGGTTAGAGGATGCCGCGGAGGCAAACAACGGGGTGCTAGGGGAGGAGGTGTGACGCCTCCAGTAGCATCCAAGCCTGAGGGGTCTAACCCCCAAGGAGGAGAGCAGGTTCTTGGACAGGAGAAGATAGCAGTTGGTGATGTTGTTGGGATGATGAGATATTTTCAGTGCATGTCCAAGGCACTGATCAGTCGAGTGGACAGAGACGAGGCCAGGGCGCTTCCACCCACTGAGGTTCCACCGCGCACACCTGCCATTACCGGTAGCATTCACCATGAACTCGAGAAGAAAGTCGAACAGGATGAGTTTATCTTCATA
>ML778517.1:1492218-1503675 GCA_009831015.1 Picea engelmannii
TCTTGGACTTGAACATTTAAGTGGGGTAAAAGGAGGTTGCCCCCTCGAAGAGGCTTATTATCTGAAATTATCTCTTTTTCAAGGCGTTGAGTACTTTTTCTGAGGTTTTTCTATGCTATATTGATATTTGGTTCTTAACAATGCACTAGGAATTTATGCTTAGATATGATTAAGGATTATAAATGAAATCGACATGTTACACAAATAATGTCTCGTTTTGATTTCATGTTTATGTCTCACTGGATTTTTCTGCATATTCCTTTTGGTCTGCGTTTTACTACCTTTATATTTAATTAAGGTGAAGCTTTTAACTCTGCATTTCTTTTCGGATGATTAAACCCGCTCGGTGTTGTATCAACTCACTCGCAACTTAACCCTGTGATTGTTGAAGGCCCATTTTTCCTCTGCACCCTTGTCTCTACACCGTAATGATGGATGATTGGTCTTGAGCCTTTGCCCATCCATTGAATGCCTGAAATATCTTGGTGTGCGCACTGGTAGGGGTTCAACTTTTCCTTGGTTGGGTTCCTCTCTTCTACGTGACTCTTCGTGACAGTTTTCTTGGGAATTTTTATTCTGTATTAATATTGATGTGTAGTTTATGGCCCTTGACTTTCACCATGACGGATAATGCTCTGTTGTGTGTTCATAGAGGCAATAGTAGGATTAGTTCTGCAATAAAAGTTATATTACCGCTGTCATTTTTAAATAAAGAAAATTCGACTGTGTTGGATGACTGAGGTATTGACGAATGTGAAAATTTTTGTTGGCAATCCCTGGTAACTGGATACTGTTTCCATATGTGTAGGGAAGATATAAATTTTGTAGCAAGATCCTTGTTGTAGGTTTAAATGTAAACGCTGTGAATCCCGTTGATGAATTTTTTTTTTAAACAATCCTGATCGCAGTGGTACTCCGATTGCGAATCAGGAAATGTTTTAACCCTGCATAATGGATCAACTGTGTAAACACTTCAGAGATTCATCCTAGCAATGGCACCAGGGCATTTCTTCTTTAAGTGAATCGGGCTAGCGACCCATCCATTCACGACCTGCACATTTTTTGGGCATGGGCACGCGTAGTGTAGCACACCGCGGGATTCAGTGCGAAATCCTTACCCAACTCAACCATGGTGTCTCAGTACTATGTGTACCTTGGGCCTTTACCTTCCTGTAGTCAAACAAACTAGTATTCTACCCACTGGCCGACAACGATTCTGTCTGTAAACACCTCTTTTTTTTTGGTGTCTTAAACGCCCACGGGTTGCTTGAAAGTGAGGCTGCGATCGCTGATTGAAACACCTATTAATATACTTAAGAGGTATGCCTGAGCGTGTTGTATACCCATGGATTTGCAGCAGCGACCCCATTAAAAAAAAATGCCAACGATTTCCTTGTTTAATTGAGAGAACTGGCAACGCCCCTTTTAGAGAAAAAAAAAAAAAACTTAACAACTTTATTTGAGCGATAGTGTATGACAACGATTGTTACATTTTAGATTCAGCAGCACTCCACTAGCACCAGAGGCGCTTGTACAGCTAAGTCCTTGCTTGCCAAGTTAAAAAGAAAAATATATAAAGAAACCCATCTGTCTTGGAGCCTTGACAACGTTATGTTGGGGGGGTAGTTATTGCAGCGAAATGACTGCTCTGAACGTCCATATATTAAAACCGCTTTAGTTGCCTGGGTGTTTGGCCTTGTCCAGGATTAACATGCGTGCAATAGCTTACCATCTAACTCTGAAACTATTTAAAAATAGCCTAAACTCGCCCCTGCCAACTGCGTTAAGGTTTTAACCATCCTCCCTGCGAAAAATTTGAGTTAAGAATCCTATTTAATTACCTCTGCCAGAGCATGATTATTGTTGTGAAGGGATTTCCTCTGACACGGTCAGGGAAAAATCTATGAGTTGAATTCTGGTTCTGGCAGTTGCCTTGTAAATTTCCCTTGCCTCCGAATGGCACTCACATCTTTACCCCTTTTATAGTTGTCGATTCTTAGCATTGACATCATGGTTGGGCGGCTAGCTATTGGGTAGCTAGCTTTAATTGTTTGATGCAAACATGGGGATAGTAATGTGATTTAAAGTGATACGGTATTATAGCGTTGTTGTAGTATGTAAGGGTATTGACTTGTAAGTGTTGATTTAGGTAATAGTGATGATCGACACAATATAACTAATTTGTAATGTTAGTGTTAGAAAACAAGTTGTAATTTTAGGGTTATTTCATTGCATTGTCAAATACAATATACATTTAAGGGTATGGTTATCTGATAGTACTGTCACTGAATTTTTGTTGTAATTAATGTCATAAAATGGTTTAACAATATGTAATGGAATGCTACGGTGATGATTTTTTTTGTATTATTAAGTCATTGGGAAGGTTATGGTAATGTAAATGTAATGTTGATTTATTTTATGGTAAAGTTATTGTAACTTCATTACATTGGTAGCATACAAGGAGTAATGTGATTGGTGATTGATACTTTATTTGCAAGGTTATTATAACATAAGATGTGATGTTGTTAAGATAATGTTATTGTAATTTTATGGTATATGTAACATATAGGATGTATTGAGATTGTTAATTAATTTCGAGTTAGTACTATAATTGGAATTGTCCAAACTCACAGTTGTATGATATTAGACTCTTCGATTGATAAAGCTAGTCGCTCTATATAAAGGTCTGTGTGTGTGATTATTTTTGTGTAAAGAATCCAATGTCGTATGAAGAGTCTCGGGCCCTTTAAAGGCAGGGTTTCCACTCTTGCGACACACCTCTAAATTCGTATCAGTAGTCTCGAGCTCTTTAAAGGCAGATTTCCCACCACTGCTACCTCCTGATAGAGATTACTAGTTTATGCCTGAGCAGTCGGCCAGGAGCCTATTTGGCATTCTCTCTCTCTGGAGCATAGAACTAAGATTAAACACCCTTCTTTCCTGTGCAGAAATAGTACAATCTACTACTATGGATTCTTCCATCTGTGTTCGTACTGTACATAACACAATAAGTCATTTAATGCTTGCAGTTACTTGTTGTGCACCTTATGTCTTCTTTTTGTGATCATTGGGGTTGCGTCTTGTTAGTCGTCGAGTGGCGACGTAGAGTCAAGTGTGTCCGTTCCTTTTTACACACGTGCACACACCTTAAACAAAAAAAAAATTGCACCTGTTAAAGAGTTGTTGTCGTAACTAGGAGGATGTCACAGTAGTGTAGAAGAAATCATAAAATGTTAAAATTAGAATTTGTAAATTGACCCTTGTGCATTCAGTGAAATCATGCAGGGTATATTGTCAAAAGTAAAATTTCAGAGGACAAGAAATTCATTGCTCATCAAGATTGCGAGCGCAGAGCTAAGATATCTCTTCATGCATAAAAACACAGACAAATATAAAAACGTAAGGCACAGTAGGAGAACGCATAGAACTAAGGAAGGTCATTGAAATCCTAAATCATAAATCCAAATCATAAATCCTGCAATCATTCTATCATTCAATGAAGAAGCGTACCTGGCATGTTCACGTGCTCAGATTGTCTTCCGCGCGCTCCGTGCAACTCCTGCTCACCGACTGTTGAGACTTCACCAGTACCTCTCAGCCAACGCTAGGGGTACTCTTCTTCCCCCTTAGCCCCCCGAGCCGCAAAGGGGTGACACACACTATCCAGAGGTTTATTTTAGCACCCAGCTCACCTCGCAAGGCTGAGCTACCACTCCTCTCCGAGCTGGGAAATCAAACTCCCACAAGTAATCAGTCAAGTCAATATTCCTGCAACGTAATGTTACGCAAACAGGAGATCCCACTTCATCCTTCTCCTTCCTCTATTTTATAGAGTTTCCAACTTCCTTTCTTTCCCTAAATCTCATTTAATTAAAGTTTTAATAAAAGTTTCCTAAAAATTCTCCTTCGTACAAGTTTCACCAATCCCCCACGTTTCTCCATTAATTATTTTCTTTAATTAAGTAATTGTCTTATTTCCCTCACCCAGCTAGATTTACTCCTAAAATCACTCCTAGGTGTCCCTAGATTCCCTTAAAGGTTTTAAAGGCTTTCCTTAAAATGAAATTGCTAAATCAGTTTAAAATTAGAAGGTTCTTAAATGCAGATTCTTTACTACGTTGGTTTCCCGCTTTTTACCATGAGTTCCCCTATTTCCCTCTTTAGGTTACCTCCTTTCCCTAATTTCATAATTTTTATAATTCCCTCTTTCCCCTTTTTATTTGAGCTAGAAATGACAGTTGTGCAAAATAACCTCTTTTTACTTTTATTATTAATTTAATACCTTTTTAAATTATCAAAAATTTAAAATAAATTAATTTGCCTCCTTACATTTTATATCCACATGTTTTTATTTAATTTCTTACTCTCTTCATGTTACTAGAAATTTTAAGAAGGCCAAAATTATTACTTAAGTGGTTTTAAATTTTATTATTTTATTTTTTATATATATGATTTTTTTTTCAAAGGTAGACAAAATTTAACTCCTAGTGAAATTTTAGACTTAGAACTTAGATTATGAACTGGGTGACATTTAATTAGGGAAGTTTTTTTTAAATTTCTTAACGTGTTAATTGTCTTAGCTCCTTCTAGGTTCATACCTCTATCATCATCAATGTGATGTGCCCTTCAAGACGCACTAGGTGCTCCAAGGGTGCCACTCGCCTCATATGTTCTCTTGCGCGACGTGCCCTTCAGGACGCACTATGTGCTCCAAGGGTGACACTCACCTCTTGATTGATTGGTAGACATCAATAGCCCCTAGAGTCAACACTCTTCCAGGTGAACTTGTGGGATACTAAGGGCTTCTAAGGAATAAGGCCCCTGCCTTATTGCATGCCCTTTATAATCATCGTGAGCGACTGCCACTGTCTGCCCTCATGGCATCGCGATTCCTCTTGAACTAGGTAATCGTTAACCTACATCTCGAGCCATGATGAGAGTGCTAGTAGGCTGTGGTAGGGCTACCATCCACACCTCTCCCTCAACCTCTCTGGTAGTCATGTGTGACCCCTTTACTCCATATATGAGTCTGGTCGGCAAGCTATCGTCAGCCTGCATCATCAACAAATCATGTCAGAACATATCCACATCATATCATCTAATCATATGTACTAATATCATAGTAAAACAATCAAACCCCAATAGCACACTCCTTGACTCGATCTGGAGTCCAAGGGGTTCCATCGATGCCTCTACATCCTCAAGGTCCAAAACCCTGCACACTCAGTAAAACCAAGTCAATAGCACCTGTCTATGCCAATGCAGTAAAACAACATGTCATCTACCCATAATGCATCATAATCAAAGTCAAATTTTTTAATAGCATAATAATCTGGATCACTTGCGAGCAAGTGTCCTCAAAGAATAAGTTTGCTCAGTGCGCCAGAGCGAGATGTTACATGAATGACCACTAAATTGCATTAATGTTCATTCCTAGATAATTTTAAATCTTAATTATATTTTGTCACTACATATTAGAGACACATATTCTTCTTATGTATTAACCTCTAGATAGTAAGTAGTGTATGTAATCATCCTTTGAAATTTGATAAGTGTGAGTGTGTAGACTAGGGTTAAAGATTATGATGTTGAGAAATTAGCATTTGTCGGGGTTAGGGATAGTATAAATATTTATGTGATGGGGATAAGGGTTATACATGTTTGGTGATAGAGGTGTTAGGGGCAAGGGTGTTATAGTTTTTAAGAGATAGGGTGATAGGGGTTACAAGGGTCATACCTTATGGGGTGTACAACTATAAATGTTAGGGATTAATAGTAATAATAATTATGGATTACAAGTTTTAGGGGTTAGTGGTAATGGATTAGGTGTGATAGGGACTATAGGATAAGGGGTTATAGGTGTTATATGTATTATGTTAAGGGTTATAATTTTTAAGGGTTATATAGGTTAGGAATGATATTATATTTTATATGGGCTATAGTGCATAGGGAATATAATGGTTAGTGTTGATTCGGGTGATAAGGTTTATATGGGACATAGAAGTTTCAATATATGAAGTATAAAGACTTTGAAATTTGTAAATAATATGTGTGTGATTTTACTTAAAATGAATGCATGCATAATTTTACTCAACTAAAACATGTGCACAATATAAAAATATTGACATATGGAAATACTATTCCAATGCTAAACTATCCTATCTATATTCAAAAATAATTATTTAAGAAAGAAGGTGCTACAGAAAAATCAAAATGGAACCAATAATATTTATCATAAATAGTGTCATCCATGTTCAAAACCCAACAATGTATTCATTAACTAGATGTTGAGGTCATCTTGATTGATGGTTAAAATTGAGCACCATTTGGATGTTTTGAGTGATAGGAATGTTTCTCGAGGCCATATACATGGTGGTGGGAGAAAAAAATTACCTTACACCCTAGAAGAGGATCGAGGGAATCTAAGGACAACAAAAATACTCAAACCATAACCTTGAAGTTAAACCTTGTTTGAAGGTCAAAATGGCACACCATTTCTATGTTTTGAGTGCTAGGCATGGATATCAACGTTGTACGTTTGGTCATGAGAGTAATAGTTTCATTACTCCATACAATAGGGCTGTAGTCATGCAAGGATATTCACAACTTCTCAACCCATGACATATGACCTCTTGACGAAGTTCTTGTTAGTGCCTAGAAATAGTAATGATGCTATGGGGTGACTAGCATGGGCCATCATCACTAATTGGAATCATTAGGACCTAAATCATTTTATTTTACTCCTAATCATTCTTACCCAAGGTACATTAATAATTTGATTAATTCTCATATACCACTCATAGGTACAATTAAATTCCCCCCGATAGTGTTGTTGTTGTTGTTTATCGGGTCTTTGTTGTTTTTTAGGACCCCATGCATGAGACATGATCCCTAGAAGAATATGTATTAGGGATTATGTCTCTAGGATTTGGTCCTAAACCATGGGATAAACCATAAGAGCCATTATTTCTACAAAAGATGTCAAAATCCTAGCTATATCCCAATTGTGTTTTGAGTACTATGTATTGTTCTCAAGGTAGTAGAAATGGTTGTAGGAGGAAATAATTTCCTTAGGTCCTACAAGATGGTTGTAGGAATATAAGGAAAATCACAACTCCTCAAACCACCACACATGACCTATTAATAGTATTCAATTCACCTAGAAATAGTAATGACGACATGGGGACCTTGTATGCACCATGGACTTACATAGAAATATTAGGACATAGGTCCTTGGATGCTACTCCAAAAGAAATTCACCCAATATCCATGTAAATCAGATTATTTATTCCCATATACTACTCATACATACAAATAAATTCCCTCGATTGGGAATAAATTATTTATTAAGACCTCTTGTATGATACCAAATCCTTAGACAAAGAGGTCGTAGGGCCCGTGTCTCTAGGTTTTGGTAATAAACCATTACCTAGACCTCAATACCCATCATTTCTACATAATACTTAAATTTTTTAGATATATCCTAATAATATGTTTTGAGCACTACACACAATTCTCAAATCCATATATATGGTTGTGAGAATAAATACTTTCCTTGGGCCCTATAGGAGGCTCATAGGAATCCAAGGATAATTGGAACACCATTTAGATGTTTAGAGTGATAGTCATGGTTTTCAAGACCATACACATGGTCATATGAGGAAATAGTTTCCTTAGGCCCTACTACAAGGTTGTAGGGATCCAAGCATAGTCACAACTCCTTAAACCACCACACGTGACCTCTTAAAGATCTTCTAGTCAATGTGTAGAAATAATGATGATGCTATGGGGCCCCTTACATGGACTATGATCCTTAATTGGAACCATTAGTCCCTAAGACATTATATATTAATTCTAAATAGAATAATCCAAGTTACAATGATCATCTAAGTTATTGCCATATACCACTCATAGATAGAAATAATTTTCCTTCAGTAGGGACTTTGTTGTTTTTTAGGACCTCATGCATGAGACATGATACCTATAGGAATCACTTTTAGGGATTATGTGTCTATATTTCATCCTAAACAATGGCATAGACCACAAGACCCATCCTATGTACACAAGATGTCAAAATCCTAGATAGATTCTAACTGGATGCTTTGAACACCATGTATGGCTCTTGGGGACATAAACATGGTCATTAGAGGAAATAGTTTCCTTAGACCGTATAAGAGGTTTTTAGGCATAAAATGATAGTCACAACTCCTTAAACCACCAACATGATCTCTTAACCATCATCTAGTCAAATATAAATAGTAATAATGATATGTGACCCCTTACATGGACCATGATCCTTACTTGGAACAATTAGGAATTGATTCATTGGATCTTACTACTAAATAGAGTCACTAAAGGTACATCAATGATTTGAGTTATTCCCATATAACACTCTTAGATACAAATAAATTTACCTTAACAAGGACTTTATTGCTTTTTATAACCTTATACATGAGATATGAGCCATAAATAAATAGTTATTAGGGCATGTTTATCTAGGTTTTGCTCCTAAACCATTTTTTATACCACGATACCCATCTATTTTACTCAAGATATCAAGCTCCTATATATGTCATAATTGGATGTTTTAAGCACTAGATATGGTTCATGAGTCCATAGACATTGCCATGAGATGAAACAACTAACTTAGGCCCTAAAATAGGGTTGTATGCATCCAAGGACAATCATAACTCTTCAAACCAACACACATGACGTCTTAATGACCTTCTAGTAATATTGGAACAATAAAGATGTTATGGAACCCCTTACATTTACCATAATCCTTATTTGGAACCCTTAGGGTGTAATTCATTGGCTTGTACTCCTAAACAGACTCACCCAGGTAAACCAATCATGCATGTTATTCCCATATACCACACATAGGTAATCAAGCAATAAGACGAGTGAGAGAAAAGAAGCCTATAGAAATCATTGAAGATATTAAAGAGAAAGCAAGGTTAGACATGGAAAATTAGAGGCATTCAATGAGAATTACTTCAATTCCAATAAAAACTAGTGCCAAAATTATTCCTATCAATTCACAATAGGAAAAGCATACACATTCAAGAGAAGGGGCCTCATTTTCTACAACAATGAATGAAATAAACACCTCATAGCCCTACTTGAAAAGTGAAGCATAGTTTCTCATTAGGGGTTGTTTAAATTATGATATCAAGTCAACCTTAAACCAATATGTCACCATGTAACTATGAAGTTGTAACATACCCATAATTATGAAGACACAAACTATATTAGTTTCTAGCTACTCGCATAGAAATAATTGTTGATGGGGAAATAAAAGATAAATATTGTATCAAAAGAATCTCTACATGGGATAAAGAACGTTAATACATATATAAATATAAACATATGAAAAAAAATTGTATAGGCAAAAATCCTATGTAGAAAATAACATACTTCTCATTCCATCGAAATTCATCACAAATACTGAAAAAATGAACATGATGACAACATATAGTAAATAAATTTAATTGTGGGATGGAAAATTACAAAATTAATTGTAGCAATAGTTTCCCCATATGGGGTGTTAGTGCAGGCTTAATGAGTTTCCACGCGCAAATGGAACACTCTTCCACCTAGGAATCTCATTCCCTAGTAGGATGCATGGATGGTTACAATATCATCTCCTCCACCTTGAAATTAATGGTGATCAATTGTTTGAAGTGTCAGGTGTTAGCTCAAGGTACAGGTGATGAGATGGGAAATGATACTCAAAGTATTTGGACAGTTAAAATCCCTACAATGTATTTGTGATTCAACTTCTCCAAGATGATGAGGATGAGATATGACAAGCAACTATTAATATGGTTTCTCCCTGGATGCTTGATGTTGTTACAAGATTTTTCCCTTGTGACCTTGGGTCATGTCACAGCAGAGCGATACCATATATAAAATATAGAACCTACCCTCTCACACAAGAATGATATGATAAAATAATTACTTTGAGGAGAGAAACATAGAGAGAGAAGGAGAGGCCTCACACTTTGTATCCTATGTTTGATGTCTATCCTTTCTCTCCACCTTTGATGTTGCTCTTGATCTCCACTAGTATCGACCTACAAAAGAAAACCAATTATGTGATGCAACAAGGTAGTTATAAATTCAAATCATACATATAATGTGCAAATATTCAAGTACATGAAGAAAAATAATATATATCAATAGATTGAAATCAATTACACATGTATGGAGGAAAAGAGAACTCTTTTATTGAAAATGGTAAAAGTGGGTAGTTACAACTTGACTTGAACCACCAACACTACCTCGAAGCCAATCACCCAGGTTCCTCCACTGGTCCTTCAAACATTAACTCATAAATATGACCCTTCTCCGTATGACCCAAAAGGGATAGGAACATACCCTATGGTCATATAAGGAAAAATAATGCATATTGGAAAACAAGTTCTAGAACAAAGGGATGCTACTCAAAGGATTAAGGGAAATAAGGAAGCTTGAAAATTTGCTAGCATAATCATGTACCTAGGTTCTCCTCCTCATCCATGCACCCAAGGGTGCCTTTATACCATACTCAATGGGTTGAAGTGGTTTAATTCCACTGTGCAGGGATTAGGGGAGGTTAGGAATGGGCCCAACCCAAAAATTCCACCCAAAAAAGTGGAATTATTTTATTTTTCACATTTTTTGAGCGCATCCACGAGTTGAAAACTAGAAAGGTGTAGGAATCCATGTTTTTCACAAGGGTGATTCATGATGGACACAAAAGTGTTGTTTTTAAAGTAATTTTGATGAGGGAATTTGGGATTTAAATTTGCAAGCCATGGATAAGGACTAAGCCATATCACAAGTGAAAATGATGTGGAAAATTCTGGTATAACAGATACCCCCTAATGTATGAGGTAAGAAGGTAAATCGATGGATGAAATACATTATAAGCTCGATAGGTGAGGATGCATCGAATTAAATCCAATGAAGGATTTTGAACAACTGATTCAAGAACAAAAACTGTTAGCAGATGTAAGATCCCGCTCTGGCGCACTGACAAAACTTATTCTTTGAGGACACTTGCTCGCAAGTGATCTGGATTTTTATGATGATGAACCACTTAACCTTGATGATGATGCGTCATGATTGATGACAGGATGTTTTACTATTGCTATATACAGGTGCTATTGACTCAGTTCATTGAGTGTGCAGGGTTTCGGACCTTGAGGATGCAAAGGCATCGGTGGAACTCCCTTGGACCCCGGATTGAGTCAGGGAGTGGGATATTTGAGTTGTTTCATTTACAGTGATATTGTTTTGTTTTGATGAGATGCTATTGATGTTATGATATGTTGTTGACATGATCTGACATGATGTTTGATGATGCAGGCTGACGATAGCTTGCCGACCAGACTCACATATGGAGTAAAGGGGCCACACACGAGTTCCAGAGAGATTGAGGGAGAGGTGTGTCAGCAGCCCTGCCACAGCCTA
>ML778517.1:1512500-1528062 GCA_009831015.1 Picea engelmannii
GCACCCTTGGAGCACGTAGTGCATCCTGAAGGGCACGTCGCATGGATGATGATGAGGAGACAACTTAAATGACCCTAAGACCTTAACGCCTGATAAAATTCTTAAAACGACTCCCCTAATTAAATTGTCGCCCTGTTCAAATCGAAAACCTAAATTAAAACATCTCCAAGTTAAATTTGACAAGCCCTAAGAAAAGATGCTACAAAAATAAACCTAGGGCATAAGCTAAAACCCTCCTAGGTGTAAATTAAAGTCTTCCTAAAAGTAAAGGGGGTAAAATAAATGAGGGAATTAAATTAAGTGAAACCCATGGATTTTAAATGATAAAGAATAAATAAAATTTTAAAGTGGGGAAGTATTAAAGGATATAAATCTTTAAATATATTGAAAAGATAAAAACTGCATTTATCTTTCGGTTCAAAAATAAAAATAACAAGAGAGAATTAAATAATAGAATAAAAGAGACTAACAATTAAGGAGTAATCAAGGAGTAAATTAAGGAGAAATTTAAGGAGTAATCAAGGAGTAAATTAAGGAGAAATTTAAGGGGTGATTAAGGAGTAATTTAAGGAGTAATTTAAGGAGCGATTTTGGGGGAGGGAGAGATTTGAGTATTTTAATAATTAAAAAGAAATTAATTTTGGAGAACCAGAGGCATGTGTGACACTTGGACGGCGGAGATTATTAGAGGGTTAGTCATTAAAAACTAATTAATTAATGATTTATGAATTAGGTCAGTCTCAAAATTCTATAAAAGGAGGGGAAAGGAAGGAAGAAGGGAGGGGGAACGGTTAGCGTAATGTTACGCTGCCGAGTTGTGGCTTGACGGATTGCTTGTGAGGAGTTGGGTTTATCTCAGCTGTGTGTGGGAGTGGTAGCTCCGCCGTGGAGGTGAGCTGAGATGCTAGTTTATCTCTGGTGCTTGTGTGTCCCCTTTGCGGCTCGGGGGGATAAGGGGGAAGAAGAGTACCCCTAGCGTTTGGCTGGGAGGTACCGGTGAGCTTTCTTTGGTCGACAAGCAGAAGCGGCACAGCGCGAGGGACGTCTCCGAAGCGGGTGAGTGGCAACGGTATGAATTTAATGGTGAAGTAGAAAGCAGTTTATATTCTGATAATGTGTCACCTTAGTTATGATGTCATGTGTTTTTGCATTGATATGAATTAGGTGATGTTGTTAAATTATTATTTGTTAAAAAGAAAAAAGAAAAAATTCCTATTGAACTTCGCTATTCATAGACATAACGAAGGGGTTGTTACAGCAGAGATCAAGTAAGAGTAATCTCTTCCCAAGTTGAGCATACCCATGCTCAGGAGTAATGTAAGCATGGCCACCAAATAAAGTACATTATGGATCCATGGCATAGATACAATTTTGACCAATTTCCATGGCCACAAACAATACATGGTTGATCTATATGATATATAAAGTAGAATTCATGTCCATGAGGAATACATGGATCCATGCAAACGTAGATCATAGCCACGAATAGATACACAGTGGAGATATATCTAAAAATAAAAAATAGAGGATATGTGGAGTCAATGGAGTGAACAAGCTTATGCTCTGCAAGTACCAATTTATGAGGGGTGGTACAATATGTCAGGTAGGTGCACAAAATATGTGATTCTCTATTAGGAAACAAATATCCAAATAGCATAAAGACATCAGAATAAATATAATTTTACAAATTTCAATGTTATAAAAAAGAATACATTTTATAAATAAATAAATAAATAAATAAATATCCAAATAGAATAAAGACATCAGAAAAAGAGATAATTTCAGATAATAAGCCTCTTCGAGGGGGAAACCTCCTTATACACCACATAAATTAAAAAATACAAGATGATTCCAAACAAAAAGGTGTCCTTCGTATATATAGGAGACTAGGAGGTACAATTACAACTAATGGACCCAAGTCGACATGAATAAAATAACAATACTAATGTAATATTCCCAAATTAAGGGGTAATGTGCCACTATTTAGGGCTTAACATGAACCTCCCCTTCAGAGAAGTGTTGTGTGCAACGCTTGACTAATTATGGTTGCTTCTGTATAAAAGGCTCATCTTCCCAAGTGGGATCTTCAATAGGTAGTTTCTTCCACTTAATGAGATACTCTGAAATAGATCTATTCCTTGACTGGAAAATTATTGTGTCAGTGATATATTTAGGCTCCAATATGATTTTTCCTTCCTCGTCAAGTTCTGGAAATATAGTTTGAATTGGGAATTTGTCACCTATAACCTTCTTTAAGCATGTAACATGGAAAAATGGGTGTGCTCGCGAAGAAGCAAGTAGATCCAATTTGTATGCCATAGTACCAATATTTTTCAACACCTTATAAGGGCCATAGTACTTTGGTAATAATTTTTATCCTTCTTAGTTTTCTTGAGGTTCATATGTTTTTATGGTTGTAGTCTTAAAAATACCCAATCTCGTACTTTAAAATTTATTTCTGTATGATGTTGATTTGCTTGTTGTTTCATGCAATTATGTTCCATGGTAAGGATGTCCTTTAAGAGTTGGAGAACTTGTTGTTGATGCTCGATGTGATTTTCCACTTCTTGGACCTTAGATTTTTCTTTTAGAGAAGAAGTGATAGATGGTGGGTGCTATCCATAGAGACCCATAAATGGTGTCATTTTTGTTGCAGTATGAAAGGAAGTGTTATACCACCATTCTTCCAAGGGTAACCACTTGAACCATTTTTTTTTTTTATCAAACAAAGCAACGAATGTAGCCTTCCATATTTTTTTTCACTATCCTAGTTTGTCCATCAGATTGAGGATGACAAGGTGAGCTATAAACCAATTGAGTATCCAAAAAATAAAAAAATTATGTCCAAAAATGTGTAGTGAATATGTGATCTTTTTTAGTTACAATAATATTTGGGATTCAATGTAGCCTTTGAACTATCTCCATGAATGTGGTGGAAACTGTACTAGCTTTGAGAGGATGAGAGAGTGCACAAAAGTGTGTGTAATTGGTAAGTCTATCAAAAATCACCATGATGACACTTTTTCCTTCAGAATTTAGCAACCTTGTGATGAAATCCATGGAAACCTCCTCCCAACACTGACTTGGGATGGCTAATGGTTTTAAAATACCATAGGTCTTAATTGTTTCCACCTTATTTTGTTGGAAAACCAAACATTCTGCCATAAATATTTGAACAAAAGTTTTAAGGCCATCCCAAAAAAATTCATTTTTGACCTTGTGATAGGTTTTAAAAAATCATGAGTGTCCTCCTACCAGAGAGGTGTGTAATTCCAAAAGTACCTTTTATTTGAGTTGTTTGTTATTAGATACATGTAAGTGATCTTTGTACCATAGTGACTCATTTTTCCATGTAAATGTATCTGATGCAATAGAATATTGTTGCAACCTTTGAATTACATTCCACACTTTTTCATCATTCTTCCATTAATCCCTTTATTTTGTTATCCAATTAGGTTGGATGATAGAGATAGCACATAGAAAGTACTCAACATATTCATCCTTTCTTGAGAGTGCATCTTCCACAACATTTTTCTTCCCTTTTTTGTAGATGATTTCAAAATCATAACCCAACATCTTGGTCACCCATTTTTGTTGTTCTTATGAAGATAGTCTTTGTTCTAAGAAGTATTTAAGACTGTCATGATATGTTTTGACCTTGAAGTGCCTACCTATTAGGTAAGGGTTCCATTGCTTCAATGCATGTAGAATTGCCATAATTTCCTTCTCATAAATGGGTTTGTGTAAGTCCTTTCCCTTGAGTGGTCGAATTTTAAAAGAAAGGTGTTTTCCTTCTTGCATTAGAATATCACCAATTCCATTCGTTGAGGCATCACATTCCATAATAAAGGTTTTTGTGAAGTATGGTGTGTTCAAGATAGGATCTTTGCACATATCCTCTTTAAGTTGTTCAAAAACTTGAGTTGCATCTGGAGTCCATGAAAATGCATCCTTCTTAGTTAATGTCGTTTAAAGTGCTACTATTCTTCCATAGTTCCGAACAAGCTTGTGTTAGTAACCTATCAAATCCAAAAATCCTCTAAGATTGTTCAATGTTTTGGGAATTGGCCAGTCCATCATGGCCTTAATATTGTTAGGGTCTACCTTGAAACCTCCATGAAATACAATATGACCCAAATACTCTACCTCCTTCACCCCAAGGAAACATTTGTATGGTTTGGAATATAGTTGTTGTTTCTTTAGTATTTGTAGCACCCTGTCAACATGTCAAACATGATCCTCCCAAGACTTGTTGTAGATTAGTATATCATCAAAAAATACTAGCACAAATTTTCAAAGAAAGGGATTGAAAATGGAATTCATCAAACCTTGGAATGTGGAAAGTGCATTTGTAAGGCCAAAAGGCATGACCAAAAATTCATAATGGCCTTCATGAGTTCTGAATGTTATTTTTTGAATATCTAATTCCTTCATTCTAATATGATGATACCATGAACAAAGATCCAACTTTGTGAAGTAGATTGCTCCGTGTAGTTCATCTTACAATTCATCAATGATGGTAGTGGGAAAATTATCTTTAATGGCGATCTTGTTGATCTCCCTATAATATGGACGCATACACCATGATCCCTCTTTATTAAGTACCATTTCCATCCATGCAGAGTAATAACTTTGGCTAGGTATAATAATTCCAACCTCTAATGTTTCTTTAACCATATGCTCAATTTCACTCTTCTCGACATAAGGGTATCTATAAGGCTTGATGTTAGTAGGAACACTCCCATGAATTAGGTGAATATCATTATCATGATCGCAAGTGGGTGGAAGACCTCAAGGAATATCTCCAAATACTTTGGAATGATTATCAATAATCCCTTGGAGATCTAAGGGAATACATGGCTTAGATTTTTGAATATACAGTGAGCATAGTTGTACAATTACACCTTGATGCCCCATTTTTAATAATTTGGTCATGCCATTAGAGCTTATCACCTTATTGGGTTTCCTTGTGATGCCCCTTAACTCAATTTCATTTCCTTCCAATGAAAATTTCACGAAAAGTTCTTGAAAATTAAAATCCATTGTTCCCAATGATTGTAACCATTCGACTGCTAGTACGACATCAACACCACCCATGGGTATATAAATCATTAGACTATTCATTACATATTCCTCCATAGTAAGATTGATATTATGGCATTTTCCTGAGAAAATGATAGTTCCTCCATTTTCAATCATGACTTGAAACTCTGGCTCTAGATATATAAAGCAATTGAGAGATTTGGTTAATTTATGGTGAATGAAACTATGATTACTACCATAATCAATTAGGACTACTACCTTTTTATTTTTGATATATCCTTCGATATTGAGGGTTTGAGGAGTATTAATTCCATCCAATGCATTACATTATATGGTGGGAGTCAACTCTTCATAAGAAATATCTTCTACTTTTTCATCTTGAGATGGTTCTTGTTCATCTTCCTCTTCCCAATCTATGTAGAATAATTTCCTCTCACCACACTTATGTCCCTTACTATACTTTCCATGACAATTAAAGCATAAACATTTTGATTTTATTTCCTCCAATTGTTGAGTTTTCAACCTTTTAGGTTTAGGTGGTTTAGAAGAACGAAGATTATTCTCTCAATAGATGTTAGGAGTGTCCCGTCTAGTATCCATAGACATATTTTTACTTTCAACATTTCTTGCCACTCTAAATGCATTCTCCAATGATTTGGGTTCCCAAAGGAGAAACTCATGTTGAATTTTATCCTTTAAATTTCATATGAATACATCAATCAAGTGCTCATCTAGAATATAAGTTACCTTTATATTCAATCTTTGGAAGTTCTCAATGTGCTCTGCAACTGAACCCTTTTACTTGAGATTTATCAATTGGCTAAAGAAGGTATTACTCATTGTATCCTCATAGCGTGCTATCATTTATTTTGTGAAAATGGTCCACATGACAAGTGATTTTACAAAACAAATCCATTGATACCACACAAACAGATTGGGTTCTAAATATAAAGATGCAATTTGTACCTTTTATGTGTGTGGCACATCATGTAGATCAAATAACTGCTTCATATGTAGTATCCATGTGATTGGATCCTTGCCATCAAACTTACTCATATCGATCTTAGTAAAGTGGTTGGTATTCAACCCAAAGTTGGAGTTTCTCCAGTCTTGATTCATCTTCCTTCTGTCCACATCATGAATTTCATGGGATACATTGTCACTTTCAGGTGGCCTCTCTGTTACAAACTTTTTCAATCCTTCCATGATCTCACCTTTTAAACCATCCATCTTAGTATGCATTATCACTTCCATATTATCTTCATTTGAATCCATCATCCCTTGTAGTTCATCCTTTTTTACTGACTTCTTTGGTAAGTAATTTATGTCCCTATGCATTTCTTCACCTTCATCAAGAGTCCAAGTAGGACTATCTGAAGGATTATTTGGTGTATAAGTTCCCTTTTTTGGTGGCATGTTGGGCAAGCATCACTGCAAGGTAGGAATTCCTAATTGGCTTAGGAATAGGTCCTCACATACAAGGGAGTGTCAATTTCTATAGATCTTTGATATACATACAGAGTCCAACAATAATACTTAGCCCAATATCTCATGGAATTAACTAAGGAGGCTTCACCATGCCCTTAGCTATACTATATGACTACCAACATACTAGAGAGTGATCTCCCTAAGTGTTGTTCTCGTTGTACTATAGCAACAAGATGAAAAAAAGGTTTACTCTATAAGTATCAGGATTCTAGGGGGTCTCCCAATATACGCCAAGTACGTGGGAGCTCAAATACGTAGTAGTGTTATCTAATGCACAATTATTCCAAAGGGGATTTTCGATATATTCTGGGTACGTGGAAGAACCACACTATTAGGTGGAAATATTGTCATTTAATTTCGTTGTAGTACTTTCCCAACTATTTAATTTGTCAATCTGAGGTTCGTAGGCTTATAAAGCACACACACTATATATGAAGGACTAAAGTAGAAGTAATCTAATCTAAATTGCTGAAATGAAATTAATCTAGAAAATAATTGAAAGACTAACTAGGAAAGCAAGAAATTAATCTAGGAAATCAATACAACATGTGAAGAGTTGAATAACAAAAGACATATGTAAGATCACACAATATATCAATCTCAAATTATATTACAAGAGTCAAATGAAAAAACATGAAAGAATAACAAAGCTAAGAATCCCCTTCTCCTAATTACAAGACTAAATTATGAATAACATGGTGCTCTCATTCTCCCAATTATGAATAACATGATCCCCCTCATGAAAAGAGAACACTCTCTTATATACATGAGAGTCTTGAAGAGTGTCATAATAACAGATCCACTATTCTCTCAACCATTCTCAACTACTTTTCTATTATTAGAAGATATGATCCATTCAAAGCCTCCACACATCTCTCACATATATTAAATAAGATATTCCATCCAAATTTTCCATGATCTTCTCCTTTGAATATGCTTGAATGATTCTCCCAAATATTCATCAAAGCTTGAAGATGAAATTCGAATTTGAGGCTAGGTGGTAATATTTGACTTTGTTAAAATCTTCCAACCTTGATATATAATGCAAATATGTTATTTTTATAATATTTAATCACAAATTCACTTATAATACTAAAATTAATACAATGGAAAATAATAATGAAAAACCCAAGTATCATTATGGCAATGGTATGATGGAAGGTTAATGGGACGATGAAATGTTAGGAATAGTGAAGGAAAAAGAGGATATAAATGTGACATTTATGAGGCCCAACACACACTATCCTCGGGTCGTAGCACTGACCAGTAACAATAACTCCTACATTTATAGACGTCAGAACACATTTGTACCTAAAAAACCCCTAAGTTTCTCTGAAATTTATATGATACTCCCTTTATACCACTTTATTGTACTTTTTGAATCACCCCAATTGGATCTTCTAGTCAATAGATATGCAAATTTTCCAAAAACAAAAACTCACTTTTTAAACCCTGATTTGGAGGTTGTTCTGCTGGCCGACCTTTCTTCCATTGTATCTTTAAAATTTTGACCCTTCTGTGTCTAAAAAATCGTTTTTTAGTTCTTTTATATTTCCTCTCTGCAATTCCACAGGTCTAATAAAAATTGGGTGTGCCAAGTGGAAGTTATGGTAACTTCCACACACCTTGTTGATTTTTGACATTTTCTAGAGAGCGTACTTGTAAAGCGTTCCAAGTGCACAATATGTGATATATATTTTGAAACTTGCACCAGAAATAATACATAATGTACACTATTCAATTCAACTTGTATCACTTAATTTGTATACTCATTGAAGAATATATGATTGTTTTACCTATAACACATGTTTGAGACTAGTTAATAGGATAATACTGCTACCATATCTTGCACATGGTGTATCACCAAAATTAGGATGACCCAGAAGATTATATTTTGACCACACATAACTTGATAATTCCTATGAATACAATCCACGTTTCACAATATGAATCATCACAAAAAAACATTGATAGTGAAAATTTTGAGATTCCTGAATTCATGATGATTCAAGAACCCAATCTTTCACTGGTTATATCTCTAAAATTATCAATCCCCATAATTTGATATTTTAACCAAAATTACCTTGATTTGTATAAGAAAAATCCCCGAAGGATTTCCTTCAGAAACATCATAGAAAAAAATTATAGCAAAAATCCCAAGGTGTCTCAGATGCAATAGCGAAACCCCAAGACCTTGAGTTCTGATACCAAATGTTAGGGAAAAAATATACAAATAGAATACAAAAATAAGAATAATTACTCCTTTCCTTGAAAAAGAGACAATTTCAGATAATAAGCCTCTTTGAGGGGGAAACCGCCTTATACACCACATAAATTCACAAATACAAGATGATTCCAAATGAAAAGGTCTCCTTGGTATATATAGGAGACTAGGAGGTACAATTAAAACTAATGGATCCAATATGACATGAATAAAATAAAAATACTAGTGTAATATGCCCCCATTAGGGGGTAATGTGACACTATTTATGGCTTAAAATGATCATGCTTCACCCAAAGTCTTCAAAATGATTTTTCATGGTACGAGTCTACACCGTGTAAATAGATGTGTTGGGTTCGAACATAGTGAGACACCATTTGATTACTAGTCATTGACATATACCATTAAAAAACATGAGGCGACCCACTGATGATGATAATGGGTGTCAAGGTACCATGGTACAATATAACACATGTGAATAAATGAGTTGGTGTCAAACACCTGGTAGAATCTATTGAGCAGAGGACATTGCTGTATTCCCACTGACAATAGTAAGGGAAATTGCCACTAATGACTGCAAGCCCCAAGGTACCAAAAATAAATCTAGATCCTTGTATGAGAGAAAGATGTGTTGAATTCGATAGAAAGAGATTCAATGGAAGGAAGGAATTAAGGCATCCTCCATCATCTAGCATGAGGGGTTGCAGAAGGCCAAAGATTTGGAAGGACTTGGACAAATAGATTGTAAGGACCACATTAATGTATGACTACGACATGCACTAGATGGAATAGCAAGCGAAAAAGACAAGGAATCCACCAATGGGGTTATATGGAAACTAAGGTACTGCACGAATCCCTATCTTTGATGATTGTTGTTGACGTCGAACACAAGTGAAACTTCTCATTCAATGATCAATGGTGTTTTTTCATCTACTAAGCACAAGGTCACCTATAAATGATGGAAATAGGAACATGGTGCAACTCTAGGTCATATTCTCAGAGCAATGTGTCAGATTTAATAAGAGTAGACTTTCCAACAAGAAGCCAATGAGGACCTTCTATATCATCATGAGTGAGATACACATATACTTGTGATGATGAGATGTACTTGACTGGCATGGGAAGGTCGAATTGAAAGGTCAGAGACTTTTTGTAGAATGGTCATCTCAGGCCTAAACTTCCCTTGAACAAAATCATGACACATGATGTGACTAAGGAAACATGGATTATAAAATGGGATACATTCCTGACATAAGAGGCATTATCAAATTCTCCATATGGATGGAAGAATAACCAACCTATGGTGATAATATTCAATAGCGCAACAAACTCTCCTAAATCCATACTAAACCCAAAATACTAAGAAACTGACTCAAATATTGTTCTTTGTTCAAAGGAGAGAAGACTGTTGCCAACAAAAGAGATAGACACTTCCCCCCCACTACTTTTTATTTTTTCGAATTTTTTTGTCTTTTTCATGTTATTAAGGACTGGAAAAAGAATAAAAGAAGGGTATAGCACAGTGGAGGAAACGAGAATTGTGGCAAATAAAAATAGTTCCAAAGCACAAGGAACATACCTATGGTCAATGAAAGGAAGAATGTGGAGGAGAAGGACACTTAGGGAAATGTCTCCTCTAGGGATAAAGGTGTCATGTCACAAAGGCATAAATTACAAGGCTAGCAACTAGTAGGAATGCATAAGAAAATGGTTCAATGATGGAAAGCTGAAGCAAAAATTAGGCCTAGGAGAGAGAGTAGTTAATATGAAATGAAATTACAACTCAAAAAAATGTTGCAATCCATGGGGGCTTCACCTTGTTAACCAATATCTTATCACGTTCATTCATAAAAGGGGTTTTGAAATTGTCAAAAATAGGGTCGATATATTGTAGGTATTGGGGGGGTGGGTATTTGGGGTAGTAGGCGATAATTTATTGGTATTATGAGGTATACACTCAGTATATCTAGTAAAAATAAGGGTTTTTAAATTGGAAATATGTATTGGGAGGGGGGTTCATCAAAAGGATTTTAGGAGGTATTTATCAATATCTAGTGAAATTAGAGGTATTATTTAATATCCCATGAATGCACGAGCTATGTCACAAATTCACTAAGTGGATATGTTGTGTTGGAAGCCCCATTGGTGAATTAGCCAAAAATATATTGAGAGGAAGTCATGAGGATTCAACACAAAGACATGGTGGGACTACACAAGGATTTTGAGTCTACAAAAATATTGGATCATGGGTGTCAAAAGGCCAGTGAGGTACTATCTAGGAAACCCATGGAGAGGTAAGCTCTACCATCCGTAAGAGAAACATTTAAAGTAGCTTGAGGGTACGATGTTGTGAAAAGATGGGGTGGACCCTATGGAAGATATGTGAGAGATATGTATAAATTTACTATGCAGGAGAAATGGAACCTACTCTATATGCCAATAAAGAACACAATACCTGTTAAAATATATGAAGAAATGAAAACATAATTGGCATATATAATGAGAGGGATTCTTGTGGGTAATGGACAAAAAAATATTGAGAATAATATATGCAACTTCAACAAAAAATTGTGGAGGGACTAAACATGACTCCCGAGCCTAGTAGAAAACTTGTATCATAAGCACCATACAAAGAATTTCTAAACTGGGATGCCCATGGAAGATAGGTTCTACCACATGAATTATGACACCTCTAAACAACAAAGAAGGTTTCGTGTCGCAACTCAGTGGGGTTGATCCTAAGGAAAAATAAAATAGGAAATGGATAATGAAAAAACACATAAAGGGGAAACACTAACCTATATGCCAGTTTCAAGATAATTACCTGTTAGAATGGATTGACATGGAATGAAAAAGTACCAAAGAAATTGTCTCCAAAGTCCTATATATAAGACCAAAAAAACTCACCCAGAAGTTAATAAGTCCAATATAGAAACCACTAATATAAACAAGTTCTATGGGATACGAAACTTGAAAATAAGAAACCCTAAAAGTACCATATGTACAGAGGACTGCACAAGCTTGTGGCTTATGCACAGTAGTTCTCCAGGTAGATCCCATTGCTAGGCTTGGGCCAAGGGACTATTTGGAAACCAACTTGTAAATATTCTAGTTCAATAGAAGGTTGAATATCCATAATCATATCTTCAAGGATGGACTCATCTGAAGGAAACTCAACATTCATGAAAATGGGGCTTGACAACACAAAAATACCAGGGCTCAAAGTCTCAGAAAAATTGAGATCCAACTCAAAAGGAAACACTAGATTACTTGGACCAAGAGAGGAAAGAAAAGGCTTGCATGCCCCTATTGGATAAAAAACCTGACCAATTGTCGATAGCTTGTCTTGAGAATGTGAACAAAATTATAAATATCCTTTCTCAGAAGTAATTGAACATCGAGGATAAGACACCACACAATTTACCCGTGGTGGGAAAGAGTCTACTCGAACACTAGGAAAATACAAACGATAATGTTGGGATAAATTCAAACTAGGATGGTTATTATTAGATGAAATTTGATCAATATCAATAATGATTCCATTGTGAGGGAAATACATCACAGGAAAGAGAGTAGACACCAAAACCTTCATAGAATAAACATAATCATGCCCAAGAAGCATGTTAAATTCTAAAAGGCCTAACACCACAAACAGATTGACCAAAAAAGTCTTGCCACCTAATGTGATAGGCAACTAAGGAATAATCCCCAAACATTTACTAGGTTTTCTATCGAAATCCAACAACTCACTAGTAGATGAGACAATCTTGGGACAACCCAATGCTTTCCAAGCCAAGGAGGATAAAATACTTGCAGAGGATCCTTCATGTACAACACATCAATGAATTCCTTTCAACATAGATTCAACTAGAACCATTATCTACAAAGGTGTAGAATAATGAAGGCGAGGCTCCCCAAGATCATTCCAATCAAATAAAAACATCCTAGGACTTGGAGGGAGTGTACTCGAGGTAAGTGGAATTACCCCTTGTTCAGAAGGTACTAAACTACAAATTCTAAATATGTAGTCGAAAAAAGTATCACTCCCTAAAAGAAGAGTGGTATTAACCGAATATTGCATTGGCTCGACCACTTTGGAAGACTGGTGATTGTCTAAGAGAAGAGTGGGATCGACCGAATATTGCATCAGCGTGGACACTTCCTCAACCATTGGTTAAATACAATGTTAGGCAACATGGTCAATAGACACATCACCCCCCAAAATGAGAGTGGTATTGGATGAATATGGGATTGAAATGATCACTTCATCAACCGACTATTGAATAGATTGTTGGGAAACCAAAGATGACTCAAAACTAGAAGGGCCTCTAGACAAGGACCACACTCTTCATACCATGACAATAGAAAGGCACAAATGATTAAGTTGATCTCATTTTCAAAGATTATAAGGGAAATTGGGATTACATCCTATACGTCTAGGATTATCAACAATATCAATTCCGCCAGCATGGATTGCATCGGTCGGTGACATGATCCTGACATGACTTTCATAGTCTAGAAGATAATATCCATCATGACTTGTAGAGTTTGGTGATTTTTTTCCAATATGAATAACAGTTACTAGACGTATGCCCTCAACATGACTTTCAATAACTGGTTTCTTTTCCTCAACATGAATTGTAGAGGTTATTAACCTATATCCAACATGACTCACAGAGGTTGGTGAACTAATTCTAGTATGACTTGTAGTTACTAGACTCATGCTTCTAGCATGACTCGCAACAATTGGTTTCTTTCCCCCAACATGAATTGCAGAGGCTCACAAATTCTTCTTCTTACTCTTCCTTTCCTATTCCTTTTAGACTTTTGGTTACTAGTAGCTATACTTTCACTAGAAGAGGGAGAAGGAGAAGGATTATACTTCGTGGATCCAAAAGGTGAAGGATCAACATCCATATGATTCCCATGACATAAAGTGCTTATATGAGAAGCATCAAGAGAATTCAGGACATTCATAGTGGTCCACAACCAAACTGACAGTCCTACATTCAACCTAGTAATGTTCAAAGTGGCCATTATGGGGCACCAATGTTTCCAAAGAATGGAAAAGCACAAGAATCCCCTTGGGAAGGGGTCCCTTGGATGGTATCCTCAAGAAATTTTTCCAAATCATTATTATTCATAGGTTCATCCCTTGATATATTGCTCATGTCCATAAAAGGGTGAAATCATGAAGATGGGTTACACTTTTGCTTGTTTTATGAGAAAAAAAAACGTATTTTCACAAGTTATTCAACTTCCGACATACCAAAGTATTTTTTTTATTTAGAATTTCACTTTACAGTAAAAAAAAAACTTGTGAATAATTGTGTTAGCTTTCCAATGACTATTTTTTAATTTTTTTTTATCACGATTTGCTATGTCAATTTGACAATTGTTTAACAATATGTTTCTTAAACATGAAATGAATGATAACGAGTTACTTATTTCTACAACAATGTATATTTTATTAAAATTATGTTTTTAAGAAACAAAATATACTGCAACAATATACAAAGACTCTATTTTATTATGACTATCAATTTGAATTTAACGGATGAATATTATAATTTCTAGAAATTTTTTAAGTTGACCAAGCTGAAAACGTTGCAGAGTTTAAAAACATGTTTTTCTACACCTTGTATCTATCTTAATTTTTACTTAAAACTAAAATTTAAATATACCCTTTTGAAAAGAACATTTTAAGGATTATGAATATATGTTTTTCAAATTTTTTCACTGTATAGTTTTTGAGATACCGATATTTCTTTTCACCAAATCATAATGTCTGCTAAAAATATTTTGTAGTGATTCTTTTAAAAAATTAAATAAAATTAGATAAAAATAAAGAAAATGAAAACAAATTATACGAATTGAAAGTAGATTCAATTTTTGAAATGATGGTGTCATTTTTGAAACCAAATTCTCAATGTTTGTAGGAGTCCACAACCTCTGAAGTTTAGTTATGCTTGGGGCATTTCTCTAGTTTTGGTTTTCAGTTGCAATTTCATTTTTTCGGCCGAAATATTATTTTGGCCAAAACAATAATGTTTCGGCCAAAAGTATAAAATTTAATGGAATACGTCAAATTAAATGGTTTCCAGGTCTTTCGGCCGAAAGACTGTCGAACGAATTCCGTCCGTCGAAAAATATGAAACGACAGGTCGTATGGTTTTTTTTTGCGCCAAATTGTATAAATAGGATTGTGACCGAACAAATTTAACACAATCCATCAAATGAACCAAAAGATATAAGCTCGAGGATAAGGATTTCAAAGCATTTCTATTACTGATTGCAGCTGTATTCTTTTCTTTTTTTATTTATTCCCTCTATTCCATAGTCTTAATCAGAGGATCGATATCGATACATGGTGGTTTTTTAAAACACTTAAAAAAAGTTTCCAATCATCTTTTTGATTTTTGTTGAATAAGGTAAATGATGTTTGTTCAAGTTTTTATTGGAATAACAATTTATATGTTGAAAGATAAATGTTTAGCATTTTTTCACGGTGAATTTTTTGTTGAACATATATTTCACAAATAACTATAAAAATCATGGGAAACAAAAGTTTACGCAAGAGAAAATATGATCGCACTCGAGATGATACTCGCCAAATTGAGCAAATGAAAGATCTTTATCGGAGAAAGAAACAAGAACATGCAAATACTGAAGAAATAAACGATGATAATGTCAATAGAGATTTTCGACAAGAAGAAGTTCAACCAAGTATGCATACATATATGATGATCAAGCACACGACACACATTGGGACTGTATTCAGAAAGTACAAAATTCAAAGTATAGAATTCA